>CM075995.1:6354113-6433519 GCA_038087875.1 Malacoraja senta
TAGAGTTATTGTCTTACAGCGACAGAGACCCAGGTTCGATCCAGGTCACGGGGAAAACGTACAAACTCCGTACAAACTCCGTAGGGGTGCTGTCTGTACGGAGTTTGTACGTTCTCCCCGTGACCTGCGTGCGTTTTCTCCGGGATCTCTGGTTTCATCCCACATTCCAAATATGAACAGGTTTGTAGGTTAATTGGGTTCTGTAAAAAAAAAAATTGTCCCTAGTGTATAGGATAGTGCTAGTGTACTGGGAAATCGCTGGTTGGCGTGGTCTCAGTGGGCCAAAGGGCCTGTTTGCACACTGTAAGTCTAATATGAATATATCTTTAAAAATGTTATTTTGCTTTGTTGGAAATTTAACACAGCAAACAAAGTTAGAAATGTGATGATATTATCAAATAAAACTCCTTATGGTCTTACGTTGATAGATCTAGTTAGATATTAAAGTACTAAAAGATGGTAGCAAGTGACATTTAAGTATAATCCAAGCCACTCTGCAGCTATCTCCGCAAGAGAATTGTGGACGCAGCCCAGACCATCACACGAAACAACTTCCCTTCCATTCACTCCATCTACACCTCACGCTGCCTCGGCAAGGCTAGCAGCATAATCAAGGGCCAGTCTCACCCCGGCCACTCCCTCTTCTCCCCTCTCCCATTGGGAAAAAGATACAGGTTTGGACACGCTAGAGGCAGGAAACATGTTCCCGATGTTCCCAGAACCAGGGGCCACAGTTTAAGATGTTGTTGCACCCGCTGAGTTTCTCCAGCATTTTTGTGCACCTGCCACGGTTTAAGAATAAGGGATAAGCCATTTAGAACGGAGATGAGGAAAAACCTTTTTACACAGAAGGTTGTGAATCTGTGGAATTCTCTGCCTCAGAAGGCAGTGGAGGCCAATTCTCTGGATGCTTTCAAGAGAGAGTTAGATAGAGCTCTTAAAGATAGCGGAGTCAGGGGATATGGGGAGAAGGCAGGAACGGGGTACTAATTGTGGATGATCAGCCATGATCACAGTGAATGGCGGTGCTGGCTCGAAGGGACGAATGCCCTACTGCACCTATTGTCTATTGTCTAGAAGTGTGAAAACGCACACCTCCAGATTCAGGAACAGTTTCTTCCCAGCTGTTATCAGGCAACTGAATCATCCTACCAACAACTAGAGAGCACTCCTGAACTACCATCTACCTCATTGGAGACCCTCGGACTATCTTTAATCGGAACTTTACTGGACTTTATCTTGCACTAAATGTTATTCCCTTTATCCTGTATTTGTTCACAGTAGACGATCTGATTATAATCATGTCTTGTCTTTCCGCTGTCTTTTAACTGTACACATGACAATAAACGAAACAAAACTATCTGTTGGAGACAGAAGTGATTTGCAAGTTTGCAGGTGACACCAACGTGGGTGGTATTGAGATAGTGAAGATGGTTGCCAAATATTACATCAGGATCTTGATCGGCTGGGCTGGTGGGCTAAGGAATGGCTAATGCAATTTAATGCAGAGAAATGTGAGGTTTTTGGGAAGCATAACACGGGCAGGACCTACACAGTGAATGGTCGAGCTCTGGAGAATATTGTAGAGCAGAGGGTTCTAGGAGTCCAGGTGCATGGTTCCTTGAAGGTGGAGTCACAGGTAATAATAATAATAATAAATGTTATTTATATAGCGCTTTTCAGGACTCAAAGTCGCTTTACATTGAGAGTCAAGAATAAACAATAAGACAGAGATGCAAAGGGGAGGGGAACATGGGACTAAGGGTATGCAGAGGTGAAGAGATGGGTCTTGAGGCGGGACAGGAAGATGGTGAGGGACTCAGAATTTCGGATCAGTTGTGGGAGGGAATTCCAGAGCCTGGGAGCTGCCCTGGAGAAGGCTCTGCCTCCAAAAGTGCAGAGGTTTGATTTCGGAGTGGAGAGGAGACCAGCTGATGTGGATCTGAGGGACCGTGAGGGTTGGTAGGGGGAGAGGAGGTCAGTGAGATAAGGGGGGGCCAAGTGGTTGAGGGCTTTGTAGGTGAGGACCAGGATTTTGTAGATGATCCGGTGGGAAATGGGAAGCCAGTGAAGTTCTTTGAGAACTGGGGTGATGTGGTGCCAGGATTTGGTGTGGGTAATGAGTCGGGCAGCTGCATTCTGGACCAGTTGGAGTCGGTTGATGTTGGTGGAATTGATGCCAAAGAGAAGAGAGTTACAGTAGTCCAGTCGGGAGGAGATGAAGGCATGGATGAGTCTTTCAGCAGCGGGAGGTGTGAGAGAGGATCTGATTTTGGCAATGTTGAGGAGGTGAAAAAATGATGTTTTGACAACATGGCGGATGTGAGGCTCAAGGGAGAGGGTTCAGTCAAAGATCACGCCAAGGTTGCGTGCCTGAGGAGATGGGGAGACAGTGGTGCCGTCAATAGTGAGAGTGGGGTTGTTAATTTTAGTGAGTGTTGATTTGGAGCCAATGAGGAGAAATTCTGTTTTGCTACTGTTTAATTTAAGGAAGTTGAGTTGCATCCAAGATTTGATGGCTGATAGGCAGGAGTTGATATGGGAGAGAGGGGGGTGGTGGGGGGACTTGGTGCTGAGATAGATCTGGGTGTCATCAGCATAGCAGTGGAAGTCCAGGTTGAAGTGACGGAGTATATGACCAAGGGGGAGGATGTAGATGATGAAGAGGAGGGGACCAAGAACGGAGCCTTGGGGAACGCCTTGAGTGACAGTGGCTGTGGCAGAGGTGTGGTTATGGAGAGAGATGAAGTGGGATCGGTTGGAAAGGTAGGAACGGAGCCAGCTGAGTGCAGAACCTTCAATGCCAAGGTCCCTAAGTCTGGTGAGCAGGATGTTATGATTCACGGTATCGAAGGCTGCACTCAGGTCAAGGAGGATGAGGATATTGAGGGAGCCAGTGTCAGCAGAGGTAAGGTCATTGAGGACTTTGAGGAGAGCAGTTTCTGTGCTATGGAGGGGGCGAAAGCCAGATTGGAGGGGTTCGAATAGGTTATACGCGAGGAGGTGGGAAGGAAGTTGTGACGCGACGATACGCTCCAGGGCTTTTGAAAGAAAGGGGAGGTTTGAGATTGGGCCGTAGTTAATGAGAGAGGAGTGATCAAGACCAGGTTTCTTTAAGATTGGTGTGACAGCAGCAGTTTTGAAAGCAGAGGGGACAATTCCTTGGGACAATGAGGAGTTGAAGAGATTAGTGAGGTATGGGCAGAGAGCGGGGAGGCAGGACTTCAGCAGGGGAGTGGGGAGAGGGTCGAGGGAGCAGGTAGTGGGTTTGGAAGAGCTGATGAGTTTGGAGATTTCAGTAGGGGTGACCAGGTCAAACTGGGAGAGGAAGCAGTGAGGGGTATGGAGATCAGCGGAGATGTTGAAAGGAGGGGCCTTGGTAGGTGGTGGAGTAGATGCTGGGGAGTCAGGTACAGGGGATAAGGATTGATAGATGGTGCTGATTTTGTCAGCAAAAAAGTGGAGGAATGAGTTGCAGAGATCTGGAGTGGAGGTAGGGAGAGTGTTGGCTCGAGGCTTGAGGAGGTTGCACACTGTGGAGAAGAGGGTTCTGTGGTTTAGGCAGGAGTCGGTGAATATGGAGGAGAGGTATGCAGATTTAGCAGCAATGAGGGCATCTTTGTAGGCAGTGAGGTGGAGTTTGTAAGCTTCATGGTGGACTGTGAGAGGTGATTTCTTTATGAGTCGTTCAAGTCGGCGACCAATCTGTTTCTTCTTACGAAGTGCAGGTGTGTACCAGGGTGAAGATTTATTAAAAGTTACGGTTCTTGTTTTGAGGGGAGCCAGAGTGTTAAGGGAGGTAGACAAGGTGGAATTGAGATGGTTTGTGAGATCATCAGGTGAGATGTGGGTTGAGTCCAGGGGGAGAGTGGTGGAGAGCAGGTCAGAGAGATGGTGAGGGTCAATGGATTTTAGATTACGGAAGGTGATTTCTCGGAGGAAGCGGGGGCGAGGTGTCGGAGAAGGGATGGTGAACCGTATAAGCTTATGATCAGAAAGGGGGAAGAGGCATGGATGGAGGTCGAGTACCGGTTGATTTGTGGAGCAGACCAGGTCAAGGATGTGCCCTTTGTCATGAGTGGGAAAGGTGACGTGCTGAGTGAGAGAGAAGTTGTCAAGTAGAAAAGCGAATTCAGATGCGAACTTGCAGGTGGGGGAGTCCATGTGAATGTTTAAGTCACCAAGTAGCAGCAGACGTGGGGAGAGAGATGAGACAAGTGTGAGGAATTCAGTGAAGTCAGATAGGAAGGAGGGGTTTGGTTTAGGTGGCCGGTAAATGAGGATGACTGTCATGGAGGAAAGGGCTTTGAAGGCAAGGAATTCAAATGATGCTATTGGGGGGAGGGGGAGTTCAGCGATCGGAAAGTTCTGGTTGAAAATAACAGCGAGGCCGCCTCCATGGCGGGAGGGGCGGGGTTTGGAAATATAATTAAATCCAGATGGGGATGCTTGGTTGAGGGAGAAGAAGACATTGGGTTGTTGCCAGGTTTCAGGGAGCAGAAGGAAGTCAAGAGTGTTGTCAAGGATTAGTTCATGGAGGGCAAGGGCTTTGTTGTTGAGCGACCGGGTGTTGAGGAGGGCAAAGTTGGCATTGTGAGAGGGTGGAGGGATGGGGCAGGCTGGAGAGATCTGAGGTTGTCCCAGTTGACAGTGCATGCGGTCAGCTGGGATAGGGGGTGATACGGTTGAGGGGGGGCAGAGCGTGATAGTGAGCAGATGGATGGAATGGAATGTCCATGGCCGAAGCAAACAAGCTTGCGTCGAGAGCCTCTGTGGATGTAACGGGGTTGACGCAGAAGTCCAAATTGTTTAATGATTGGGATGCAGGATGGGGTGTGATTGTTGGAGAGACCAATCAGCCGCAGAGCCGAGTATTTGATCATGATGAGGAGCCCAAGCAACTGCAGGAAGCAGCAGAGAGGTTGTCCAGCGGTGAGGGCGCAGAGAGGTGTCCAGCAGAGAAGTCGAAGAGAGGTGTCCAGCAGCGATGGGTGTCCGGCAGCGAGGGCGCAGAGAGGCCGTCCAGCGGTGCAGGTGCAGAGAGGCATCCAGCGGTGCAGGTGGAGAGAGAAGCCAGCGGTGGGTGAGCAGAGAGGCCGTCCAGTAGAGCGGGTGGAGCGAGGTGTCCAGCAGTGAGGGAGCAAAGAGGCCGTCCAGCAGTGCAGGTGCAGCGAGGCGACGAGCAGTGCAGGTGCAGGGGTCGTCCAGTGGCGCAGGTGCAGAGAGGCTGTCCAGGTTAGGGGTGCAGAGAGATCCAGCTGGTGCAGCGTTGCTGGTGCAGGGAGGTGTCCAGGGAGGTGTCCAGGGAGGTGTCCAGCGTCGATGGTGCACAGACAGGTAAGAGGTTACAAAAGAAGGGGGGGGGGAGAATGTCGGGCGGAGAAGCGGCGAACAGTCAACGCCAGCGTCCTCTCCGGGCAGCGTGCAGGGTTCTAGCGGCTAGCAGTGTAGGCCGCAGGGCGATCGATTCCACGGTTGGAAACGGCCAAACACCGGAGACCACTGCAAGCGCCGGAGACCACCGCAACCTACAGTGGTCCCTCGTCGAGTGGTGGGTCGTGGCTTCGTCCGAGGTCAAATTTACCGCAGTCGGCAAACTCGCTATAGGTAGATAGGGTGGTCAAAAATGCTTTTGGCACATTAGCCTTCATCAGTCAGAGTATTGAGTATAGATGTTGGGGGATCATGTTGCAGTTATATAAGATGTTGGTGAGGCCGTATTTAGAGTATTGTGTTCAGTTTTGGGCACCATGTTATAGGAAAGATGCTGTCAAGCTGGAAAGGGTACAGAGAGGATTTACCAGGATGTTGCCAGGACTCGAGTGACTGAGCTATAGAGATACTCTATTCCTTGGCGCGCAGGAGGAAGAGGGGTAAACCCTTTGGTCCACCGAGTTTGCACCGATCAGCGATCCCCGCACATTAACACTACCCTACACATACTTGGGACAATTTTACATTTATACATTTATACCAAGCCAATCAACCGAGAGACCTGAGATAGACACAAAAAGCTAGTGTAACTCAGTGAGACAGGCAGCATCTCTGGAGGGAATGAATGGGTGACGTTTCGGGTCTAGACCTTTCATAAGGTCATAAGTGATAGGAGTAGAATGAGGCTATTTGGCCTCAAGTCTACGCCATTCAATCCTGGCTGATCTATCTCTCCCTCCTAACCCCATTCTCCTGCCTTCTCCCCATAACCCCTGACACCCGTACTAACCAGAATCAATCTATCTCTGCCTTAAACATTTCCACAGACTTGGCCTCCACAGCCTTCTGTGGCAAAGAATTCCACAGATTCACCGCCCTCTGACTAAAGAAAATTCTCCTCATCTTCCTAAAATATTCCTTTAATTCTGAGGCTATGACCTCCAGTCCTAGACTCTCCCACATCCTCTCCACATCCACTCTATCCAAGCCTTTCACTATTCCGTATGTTTCAATGAGGTCCCCCCTCATTCTTCTAAACTCCACCGAGTACAGGCCTAGTGCCGACAAATGCTCATCATAGGTTAACCTACTCATTCCTCATTCCTTTTTTCAGACCCGAAATGTCACCCATTCCTTCTCTCCAGAGATGCTGCCTGTCCCGTTGAGTTAATCCAGCTTTTTGTGTCTATCTTCAGTATATTTAACCACCAAACCTGTATGTCTTTGGAGTGTGGGAAGAAACCGGAGATCTCGGAGAAAACCCACGGGGAGAACGTACAAACTACGTACAGATGTTTCCAGGATTCCTGGGATGGCGGGACTGTCATATGTTGGTAGAATGGAGTCGCTGGGCTTATATATTCTGGAATTTAGAAGGATGAGAGGATATATTATTGAAACATACAGTATAAGATTATCAAGGGTTTGGACACGCTAGAGGTAGGAAACATGTTCCCGATGTTGGGGGAGTCCAGAACCAGGGGCCATAGTTTAAGAATGAGGAGTAAGCCATTTAGAACGGAGATGAGGAAAAACTTTTTCACGCAGAGAATTGTGAGTCTGTGGAATTCTCTGCCTCAGAAGGCGGTGGAGGCCGATTCTCTGGATGCTTTCAAGAGAGAGTTAGATAGAGCTCTTAAAGATAGCGAAGTCAGGGGATATGGGGAGAAAGCAGGAACGGGGTACTGATTGTGGATGATCAGCCATGATCACATTGAATGGCGGTGCTGGGTCAAAGGGCCGAATGGCTTACTTGTGCACCTATTGTCTATTGTTTATTGTCTATTGACAAGCGCCCGTAGTCAGGATTGAACCCGGGTGTCTGGTGCTGTAAGGCCTTAGCTGTACGGCTACGCCACCGTAAACGGATAGGGTGGTCAAGAAGGCTTGGGGCACATTGGCCTTCATCAGTCAGAGTATTGAGTGTAGAAGTTGGGAGGTCATATTACAGTTATACAAGATGTTGGCGAGGCCACATTTAGAGTATCGTGTCCAGTTTTGGTCACCACGCTATAGGAAAGATGTTGTCAAGCTTGAAAGGGTTCAGAGAAGATGTACCAGGATGTTGCCGGCACTCGAGGGCCTGAGCTATTTGCAAGCTGTTGAGTAGGCTTGGACTCTATTCTTTGGAGCGCAGGAGGATGAGGTGATCTTATCGAGGTGCACAAAATCATGAGAGGAATAGATCGGGTAAACGCACAGAGTCTCTAGTGCATGTATATTGTTGTTTCCATTTCGCAAATGTAAAAAAAAACATAATTTACTACTTATACGGTTTGACAGGATGTGAAATGATTACCAGTATTATTTGCTTCAGTGAATTATTGTTTTTAATTTCACTGCAGAAAATTATCATGCTGTAAGCAGCTAAAATTATCGACAATCCTCGTATAGAATAAATATGGGTTTCAACATCTAATGATATGCATTGAAATTTTCATGCTTAGACTCAGAGAGTGATACAGCGTGAAAACAGGCCCTTCAGCCCAACTTGCCCACACCGATCAACATGTCCCATCTACACTAGTCCCACCTGTCTGTGTTTGGCCTGTATCCTTCTAGTTCAGTTCAATTTAGTTTATTGACACGTGTACTGAGGTACAGCGAAAAGCTTTTTGTTAACGTGCTAACCAGTGAGCAGAAAGGCAATACATGATTATAGAATTTTTCGAGGATGTAACTAGTAGAGTGGATAGGGGAGAACCAGTGGATGTGTTGTATCTGGACTTTCAGAAGGCTTTCGACAAGGTACCACATAAGAGATTAGGCTACAAACTTAAATCACACGGTATTGGGGGTTCAGTATTGATGTGGATAGAGAACTGGCTGTCAGTGCTGGGACCCCAGCTATTTACAATTTATATTATATCAACGGGTCGATGGTTGAAAGGGTCAAGAGCTTCAAATTCCTGGGCGTGCACATCTCTGAAGATCTTTCCTGGTCCGAGAACAATGATGCCATTATTAAGAAAGCACATCAGCGCCTCTACTTCCTGAGAAGATTACAGAGAGTCGGTTTGTCAAGGAGGACTCTCTCTAACTTCTACAGGTGCACAGTAGAGAGCATGCTGACCCGGTTGCATCGTGGCTTGGTTCGGCAACTTGAGTGCCCTGGAGAGGAAAAGACTACAAAAAGTAGTAAACACTGCTCAGTCCATCATCGGCTCTGACCTCCCTTCCATCGAGGGGATCTACCACAGTTGCTGCCTCAAAAAGGCAGGCAGCATCATCAAGGACCCACACCATCCTGGCCACACACTCATCTCCCTACTACCTTCAGGTAGAAGGTACAGGAGCCTGAAGATTGCAACGACCAGGTTCAGGAACAGCTACTTCCCCACAGCCATCAGGCTATTAAACCTGGCTCGGACATAACACTGAACTTTACTAGCCAATACTGTTATTTGCACTTTATCAGTATATTGACCATTGTGTATATATTTATAGAATGCCTTGTAGTAAATGCCTACTATGTTCTGTTGTGCTCAAGCAAAGCAAGAATTTCATTGTCCTACCAGGGACACATGACAATAAACTCACTTGACTTGACTTGACTTGACTTGACTTGACTTGGATGAGGGAATTGAAAGCAACATCTCCAAGTTTGCGGATGACACTAAGCTGGGGGGCAGTGTTAGCTGTGAGGAGGATGCTAGGAGACTGCAAGGTGACTTGGATAGGCTGGGTGAGTGGGCAAATGTTTGGCAGATGCAGTATAATGTGGATAAATGTGAGGTTATCCACTTTGGTGGCAAAAACGGGAAGGCAGACTATTATCTAAATGGTGGCCGATTAGGAAATGGGGAGATGCAGCGAGACCTGGGTGTCATGGTACACCAGTTATTGAAAGTAGGCATGCAGGTGCAGCAGGCAGTGAAGAAAGCGAATGGTATGTTGGCTTTCATAGCAAGAGGATTTGAGTATAGGAGCAGGGAGGTTCTACTGCAGTTGTACAGGGTCTTGGTGAGACCACACCTGGAGTATTGCGTACAGTTTTGGTCTCCAAATCTGAGGAAGGACATTAGAGCCATAAAGGGAGTGCAGAGAAGGTTCACCAGACTGATTCCTGGGATGTCAGGACTTTCATATGAAGAAAGACTGGATAGACTTGGCTTATACTCGCTAGAATTTAGGAGATTGAGAGGGGATCTTATAGAAACGTACAAAATTCTTATGGGGTTGGACAGGCTAGATGCAGGAAGATTGTTCCCGATGTTGGGGAAGTCCAGGACAAGGGGTCACAGCTTAAGGATAAGGGGGAAATCCTTTAAGACTGAGATGAGGAAAAACGTTTTCACACAGAGAGTGGTGAATCTCTGGAACTCTCTGCCACAGAGGGTAGTTGAGGCCAGTTCATTGGCTATATTTAAGAGGGAGTTAGATGTGGCCCTTGTGGCTAAAGGGATCAGGGGGTATGGAGAGAAGGCAGGTACGGGATACTGAGTTGGATGATCAGCCATGATCATATTGAATGGCGGTACAGGCTCGAAGGGCCGAATGGCCTACTCCTGCACCTATTTTCTATGTATCTATGTATCTATGTATTACAATCGATCCATTTACAATGTATAGATACATGATAGGGGAATAACGTTTAGTGCAAGGTAAAGCCAGCAAAGTCCGGTCAAGGATAGTCCAAGGGACATCAAAAAGGTTGATAGTAGCTCTGTACCTGTCCTATCCATGAACCTGTCCAAATATTTCTTATAACGTCACGATAGTCCCTGCCTCAACTATCTCCTCTGGCAGCTCGTTGCATACACCCACTACCTTCTGTGTGACAATGTTACCTCATCAGGTTCCTCTTAAATCTTACCCACCATCCCCACCCCCCCTCCCCAATCATAGACCTATGTCCTCTGGTTCACGATTCCCTTACTCTGCCCAGTCCATCACAGATCCCCATCATCGAAGGGATCTACAGGAGTCGCTGCCTCAAAAAGGCAGCCAGCATCATCTGAGACCCACACAACCCTGGCCTCACACTCATTGCACCCCTGCCATCGGGAAGAAGGTACAGGAGCCTGAAAACTGTAACACCCAGCTTCTTCCCTACAGCCATCAGGCTATTAAACACTACAATCTGTACATGGATAGGACAGGTTTGGAGAGATTTGGGCCAAATGCATGCAGGTGGGACCAGTGTAGCTGGGACATGTTGGCCGGTGTGGGCAAGATGGGCCGAAGGGCCTGTTTCAACGCTGTATCACTCTATAACTCTATGAACCTTCAAACCACATAGACGGAGCTGTTGGTTTTGTCTTTTTTTGTTATTATGGGGTTTATTTGTTTTATATATTTTACTAAAAGTCTGATCTTGACCACTTCCTGTTGTTCTGTATATTGATTTTAGAAAAAATGCTGCCACTTACGGCTGTGATTTTTTGGCCATCTTACTCAGAGTCCCCCTCCGCTGCGCAGGACAATAGGATTTTTCCCATCAATGAAAAATAAGAGTTATTAGTGTTTAAAAAATGTTAAGATTCTCTCTCCTGAAGGCCACGCCCCTTCCGGAGGGACTATAAAACCCGGAAGTGTTGAGTGCCTCAGTCAGTCTCTGCAAGATGGGGGAGCGAGAGGGTCACGTCACGTCACGTCACGTCACGTCACGTCACGTCACGTCACGTCACGTCACGTCACGTCACGTCACGTCACGTCACGTCACGTCACGTCACGTCACGTCACGTCACGTCACGTCACGTCACGTCACGTCACGTCACGTCACGTCACGTCACGTCACGTCACGTCACGTCTCTGAGTCTGAGCTGTGAATAACACTCAACACATGTCTACTAAACTGTGAGTGTTTTTACTGACCCTTAATGTGGTTTGAAAATATAGTTTGGAAATGCTAAAGCTGTGTTGCCTTTGGTTTGGAAATGGTAAAGCTGTGTTGCCTTTGGTTTGGAAATGCTAAAGCTGAGTTGCCTAATTAAAGTTGCCTTGCCTAATTAAAGTTGCCTTGGCTTCTATATAATTAAAAGTCTAATCTTGACCACTTCCTGTTTGCGCTTTATATTGACTTTAGACAAAATGCTACCACGTACGGCTGTGATTTTTGGCCATCTTACTCGGAGTCCCCCTCCGCTCATCAGGTGCAAAGGAATTTTCCCATCGATGAAAAATAAAAGAGTTATCAGTGTTTTAAAAATGTTGAGATTCTCTCTTCTGTCAATCAGTGCCATGAAGGCCACGCCTGTTCTGGTGGGAGAGGGGGAGGGACTATAAAACCCAGAAGTGTGGGTGTGGCTCAGTCTCTGCAAGATGGAGGAGGGAGAGGTCATGACTCGCTGTCTTTAGTGGCCTTGCACCCTGCTTGAAATGGTATGAAACTGCACTTGAATTTGGTGGTACACAAAAATGCTGGAGAAACTCAGCGGGTGCAGCCTTGCACCCTGCTTGAAGTGGTAAGGAACTGCACTTGAATTTGGTGGACTTGCACCCTGCTTGAAATGGCATTTCAAGGAATAGCCGTGAGTCAACTGCCAGCCCACCAGCTGTGAGCGAGTGAGCTGCCAGCACAACAGGCTTGAGTGACTGAGCCGCCAGCCCAAGAATCCACTCGGCGCACAATGTCCATACTAGCCCTCTGGAAACCAGTCCCTTCAGCCCACAACAGCTATACTAGCGCTCTAGAAAGCCCCCCCCCCCCCCCCCCCCCCCCACTGGCCACCAATATTGGAATTGGTGGAAAGATGGAATATTGCGTTGGGGACCGGCCCTCCTGTGTGATGCTGGGACCCAACGGGTCCCACAGTCTAGTGTATATATATATATATATATATATATATATATATATATATATATATATATATAATATATATATATATATATATATATATGAATTTCATTGTTGTATCTGGGACATGTGACAATAAAACACTTGTCTCTTGACTATTAAATTGAGTACAACCTCCAAATAAGCTCTGAACTACTGTACATAGACCCTGGGGGCATTGTTTTTGATTTTGCACTCGTATTGTTGGTTTGTATTTTATAGACTGAACTTTTTTGTTGTTTATTTTGGTGTTGACAGTGTACTATTTTAAAAATATCAGTTGTGCTGCTGCAAGTAAGAATTTAATTGTTCCGTATTGGGACGAATTACAATAAAACTCTCCTGGCACATGGTCAATTACTTTCCTGGTTTTAGTTTAGTTTGTTATTGTCACATGTACCGAGGTAGAGTGAAAAGCTTTTTTGTTGCATGCAGAATCAACCGTTTACAATCAACCATCCACAGTGTACAGATACAGGATAAAAGGGTAAGTCATTTAGTGCAAGATTAAAGTCTGGTAAAGTCTGATTAAAGATAGCTTAAAGGTCTCCAATGAGGTAGATGGGAGGTCAGGACCGCTCTCTAGCTGGTGAGAGGACGGTTCAGTTGCCTGATAACAGCTGGGAGTCCTTGAATCTGCAATTTGCACACTTCTGCACCTCTTGCCTGATGGAGAGGGGAGTAGAGGGAGTGACCGGGGTGAGACTGGTCCTTGATTCTGCTGGAAAAATTATTCACTGTACCTCGGTACATGTGACAATAATAAACTAAGCTGAACAAATTCCTAATATTCTGTAAAGCAGCAATTTTTGCTTTTCTTCATCATAGTTCTCACTGCCAACAGTTGTCAATCAAATCTTTTTTATATCTTAGTTACATCTTGGGGGACATGGTAGTGTGGTAGAGTTGCTGCATCACATCGCCAGAGACCCGGGTTCGATCCTGACTGGGTGCTGTCTGTACAGAGTTTGTACCTTCTCCCCGTGACCACGTGGGTTTTCTCCTGGTGCTCTGGTTTCATCCACACGCCAAAGAAATACAGGTTTGTAAGTCAATTGGTTTCGGTAAAATTGTAAATTGCCTCCAGAATGTAGGATAGTGCTAGTGTACTGGTCGGCACGGACCTGGTGGGCTGAAGGGCCTATTTCGGCGTTGTATCTCCCAAGTCTAAAGTTTTGTGAACTGCTGTTAGTTTATTAGAGATACAGTGTGGAACCCAGGTATAAGTGTCTAAAGCTAAATTTCTAAGAATGCATGCTGGCAGATATTTAAAAATTAATATTCCACTGTCATTCTCTACACATCCATTCACCACTTACATTGTAGTTACAATTTGTGACTCATTTATCGTACTCTAAATATTTTATCCATAAATTTAGAACTATAAAACAGAACATTCACGTTGACGTTCGTAGTACAAGACATATTGTTCCATTTGCGACCAAGATTTACATTATGTCATTGTACTGTAAAATAATCTTAGTTGTACAGCATGGAAACAGGCCCTTCGGCCCAGCTTGTCAATGCCAACCTAGATGCTCCATCTACACTAGTTCCATTTGCCTACTTTTGGCCCATATCCTTCTAAACCTTGGATACAAGGAACTGCAGATACTGGTTTACTAAGAATATTTACAAAGTGCTGGAGTAACTCGATGGGTCAGGCAGCATCTCTGGAGAACATGGATAGATGACTTATTCGAGTCTGAAGAAGGGTTCCCAATCGAAACATCACCCATCCACGTTCTTCAGACCCGCTGCCTGACCCGCTGAGATACTCCAGCACTCTGTGAAACTTCACCCAGTAACTCAGCCTGACCCGCTGAGTTACTCCAGCACTGTGAAATGTCACCCATCCACGTTCTCCAGAGATGCTGCCTGACCCGTTGAGATACTCCAGCACTCTGTGAAACTTCACCCATCCATGTTCTCCAGAGATGCTGCCTGACCCGCTGAGTTACTGATAACTTCGAGTCTTTTCTTTGAAACCTTTCCCATACATGGACATATTCAAATGTTTTTTAAATATTGTTATAGTACCTGACTAAACTACCTTCTCTGGCAGCTTGTTCCATACACCCACCACCCTCTATGTGAGATGATGAGGGAAGGAGAGAGAGAGTGTGAGTGAGAGGGTGTGAGAAAGAGTGACTGACTGAGGTAGGAGGAAGATAGAAAAGGATGAGTGAGTGACAGAGGTGTGGGAAAGAGGATGAGAGGGAGTGAGTGAGGGTGTGAGCGAGAGAATGAGTGTGAGTGAGTGAGAGAGTGGGTTGGGTGAGCGAGTGAGTGTGAGATAAAAGAATGTGAGTGAGAGGAAGTGTGTGAGAAAGTGAATGTGAGGGTGTGTGTGAATGAAAGGCAATGATGGGTCTGGGGATGAGTGAGTGTGTGTGTCTGAGTGTGTGAGTGGATGAGGGAGATAGTGGGTGAGTGAGTGTGTGTCTGAGTGTGAGTGGATGAGGGAGATAGTGAGTGAGTGTGGGTGAGTGAGTGATAGTGTGTGAGTTAGAGAGTGTGTGAGATAAAGTATGTGAGAGGGTGTAAGAGTGATTAAGAGTGTGTGTGAGGGTGAATGAGTGAGTGGGAGGGAGAGAGTCAGAGGGATGAAGAGAGATAGTGTGAGAGGGAGGTAGGGAGAGGGGGTGAGTGAGAGGAAAGAGGGGAGAGGGAGGGAGTGAGTGAGTTTGCGAGAGGGAGGGAGTGAGAGAGAAGTCTGTGAGAGGAGAGGGTGAGGTGGAAAGAAGGAGGGAGGCAGAGGTAATGAGAGGGAAGGAGTGAGTGAGTGACAGTGAGTGAGAGAGCGGGGGGAGAGGAAGAGGGGGAGAGGGAAGGAGAGAGAGGTGGGGGAGGAGAGAGTGAGGAGGAGAGGAGAAAGGAGAGGAGAAGGAGGAGAGAGGGAGAGAGAGGGAGAGAGAGGGAGAGGAGTGTGTCAGAGGGTGAGAAGGAGAGGGGAGAGGGAGGAGGAGGAGAGGAGAAGTGAGGGAGAGATAGGAGAGGAGAGAGGAGTGTGTATGAGAGGGCGAGAAGGAGAGAGGAGAGGGGGGAGAGAAATGAGAGGAGGAGAGAGGGAAGTGAGAGGGATGTGAGTAAGAGGGAGGAGAGAGGGGGAGGAGAGAGGGAAGTGAGGGAGAGAAAGGAGAGAGAAGAGGGAAGTGAGAGGGAGAAAAGATGAGGAGAGGTGAGGAGGGCGAGAGGGAGAGGGGAGAGGGGAGAGGGGGAGAGAAGAGAGAGGAGAGGAGGAGAGAGGGAAGTGAGTAAGAGGGAGGAGAGGGGAGGAGGAGAGAGGGAAGTGTGAGGAGAGAAAGGAGAGTAGAGGGAGGGAGGGGTGAATGGAGGGCGAGTGAGTGAGGGAGACAGTGAGAGAGCAGGAGAGTGAGTGGGTGAGTACCAGCTGCGGTTCAGGCGTTCCCCGGCAGAGGCAGTGTGGAGCCTGCGTGGCGCCGGGAGCGTCCTCGCGTGGCCATTTAAAGCGCGAGGGATGTGCTTGGAGCGAGTGTGAGCGAGCGAGCGAGCGAGTCAGCGAGAGAGAGAGAGCGCGAGCCGCTGCCGCCCGCCCGCCCGCCCGCCCGCCAGCCCGGCTAACCGGCGTGTGTGTGTGTGTGTGTGTGAATGTGGGAGACTCGGGCTGCTCTGCACTCTCAACGTGACCACATTATTTTGCCCCCCTTCTCTCTCTCTCTCTCTCTCTCTCTCTCTCTCTCTCTCTCTCTCTCTCTCTCTCACCCCCCCCTTCCCCTCCAATGCTTTATGCTTCTGATTCAAGATGTAACTACAAATTTGTCCTTCATTGTTAAATTTAACTTGGGTCTAAATTTCTGTTCTCTGCTGAGGGGAGGGAAAGGTTATTTTTAATTTCTTTTTTTTTTTACCTCTCCCTTTTTCCAGTCACTGACTCGACGAGCTTTTTTTGTTTTGTTTTTTTCTTTGAAGGGGAGAGAGGGGAGGGGAAGAAGAGTTCTTTTGGGGGGTTTTTTCTGGAAGGAAAAAAAATTGAATTATTTATTTATTCTCTCTTTTCCTTCCCATCCCCAACTTCGGATTTTAATCTTTCTCTCTCTCTCACACACACACACACAAACACAACAACAACACAAAAAAGAGAGGAGGCAGCAAGGAGAGAAAGAGGGCGAGCTTTGTAAATACAGGGTTTCTTTTTTTAATCATCCCACCTCGAGGAGATTTGATTTAATGTGGAATTTTCTCCTCTTCGCAAAGAAAATTGGAACAACAGAATGACCAGAGAAAGACCCAAGAGGAATATAATTCACAAAAGATTAGTAAGTGGCTTCAGAACTTGTTTCTTGTTCGAATGGTGTTTTAAATGTTTAAATCCCGAGGAGCTTTCGAGGGGCTGGTTTGGCTGTAACATATGTGTGGTTTAAAAAAATAAATAAAACGCAAGGCTTTCCTTTTTTTTGTCGCTTTTGTCATGGTTTTTTGAGGGAAAAGCTGTTTAATCCTACCTGGTTTGTGATTATTATATCATTATTTGTTCCTTCTCCCTTAATTTTGTAGACACAATGATTTCCTTTCATGGGTTTGTCTGAATTTGAACACCTACACACAAAAAAAAAACCCTTTCCCTTTGGTTTTGGCTGCTCGGAAAGAGAGGATGTTTGGTTTTATATATATTTGTGGGTATATATATATATTTTGGTTGCATTGGATCGAGTTATTTAATGGTTTGAGCCGGCCTCTTGTGTTGCAAAGCTTCCTTGTGTGAAGGGGAAGAGGAGAGAGGGGGGGGGGGGGGAGTGCAATCAATCCCCTCTACACGAATACTTGCCACTGACTACTAATTTTTTTTCGGCAGCCCGTCTAGCATTCCCCTTTTCCTAATTATTTTTTAATTCCTCCCCTCCCTTTAGCATTGTTTTTGGCTCCCCATTTTGGATCTTTCCACCGCCGCCGGTCGCTTCTGCTCGCGTTAATAATGGCAACCTGCATCGTCTTGTTGTTGAACTCTTATGCCTGAGCAGGTTTCTTCTCTCCCTCTCCCTCTTTCCCAAGCAGCTGGGCAGTTTTTTTTTACCCCCATCGTTTTCCCTCCACGCAATCCCCAATTTAATGCAGGCTTTTGTGCAAGTTGCCATTTTATTTCAGACGAGTTTTTTTTGTTTTGTTGTGTGTGTGTGTTTTTGGTGATTGCCACATGGTCACGCTGTAATCTGGTTGCAATGTTTGCATTTCATCCCCCCCCCCCCCACTCTTTCTCTCCCCCCCCTTTCCAAAACCTTTTCTTCAAAGAAAAGGTTACTGTCTGCAGTTGGCGGATGTGGACGTGAATTATTCAGGGCCTGTAGGTAAATGGGGGAGATTGCAGTAGTTTAAAAGGCTTGAATTGCAGTTTGGTTTACAAAAAAGGGTCTAGGTTTCTCATGGGTGCTCGCAGTATTTTTTTTGGAGGAGAGGAGGTCTCTTGACTCGATTAAATAAATGATCACATTCGCTACAGATGATGATGGCACTTTATTGTCTGACTTAACTCGGTTGCATGTAATGACTTCGATTGGGACCACAATGTTCCTAACCCCCTACCAACCTTGCCAAAGGAAAACTATTCTCTTCCCTCTCCCTAAATCACCCTGGGAGAGGTTTTTATTGTCCCATCTCCATAACTTGTCAAAATTGCTGATTGCATAGAAAGCAATCCATGTGCCACACGGAAACAAACGACTTGCAAAAAATTTTTTTTTAAGACCAAACCGGGTGCATTTTAAAAGGAACATCTGACGCATTGCAGGGTTTGCTAAAAGTTTAAATGCCTATAAATCCCCTACAAGGCAATATAGGTTGCTTGCATTTAATCCGTGGCAATTGCTTTAAAGAAGAGGCCTTGCAGGGGAGGAGTGGGGGGGAGGAAAGCGTACAAGGCAATAGGCTGCGTTTAGCTTGCGTTTAATCTCTTTGCAATTGCAATAAAGGAGAAGCCTTGAAGTTTTGAATGTGGTGCGAGTGCATGATTTTTTTTTCGCAAAAAGAAAAGCAAATCGGCACAAAGTTGGGGTGTCTTTGCAAAGGACCTGATCGCCTTGCTTTTTTCCTTCCCTTCCCTCTTATCTCCTCTCTCATGGTCATAGACCCTCTGCCTGGTTGCGCTGCGGGATGGCCGAGGCTGCCGCGGGCCCTTTTGCAACAAGTCGGCGCGAGGGGAAGAGGGGCTTACATTTTTTTTAAATTCTTGCATTTAATCTTTTTGCGATTGATGTGAAAAAGAAACCTTGTCACTAAACGAAAGGGGGGTTGAATTTGTTCGCTGTATGTTGCTGGGTGCATGTTTTTTTTTACAAAAAAAACAAATTGGCAGAAAGTTGGGTGTCTGCAATCGACATTATTTCCCCTCTCATCACCCTTGTGCCTGGATGCACTCATGCAGCGGGCCCTTTTGTAACAAGTCGACGCGAAGGGGGGGGGGGGGGGTCTCGCAGTTTTTGCATGTATTTTTTTATTGCTTGCATTTAATCCTTTGCAATTTCTTTTAAGAAGAAAACTTGCAGCAAAGCGAAAGGGGAGAAGTTTTGAATATGGTGTTGGTGCATGATGTTTATTGCAAAACAAAGCAAATTGGCAGACAAGTTGGTGCGTCTTTGCAATGGACCTGGTCGCCTTCTTTCCTTCCCTGTATCTGTTCCCTTTTCCCCAGCTTGCACCCGGCTCAAGGGGTTTGCATTTTTTTGCTTGCATCAAATCCTTTGCAAATAGACACAAAGTTGGAGTAATTTAGCGGGTCAGGCAGCATCTCTGGAGAGAAATTGGTGGCGTTTCGGGTTGAGACCAGTTTTAATCCTTTGCAAAATGCTTTGGAGAAGAAACCTTGCAACAAAACGAAAGGGGATAAGTTTTGAATAAATTGCTGGTGCATGGTCTTTTTGGCAAATTGGCAGAAAACTTCTTGTCTTTCAAATGGACCTGGTGGCATTGCTTCCTTCCCTGTGTCTCCTCTCCTTGCCCCTAGCGCCTGGTTGCACCCGGCTCGAGGGTTTGCATTTTTTGTGCTTGCATTTAATCCTTTGCATATGCTTTGAAGAAGAAACCTTGCAACAAAACGAAAGGGGGCTTTAATGGGTAAACGTTACTGGTGCATGGACGCCAAAAAAAAGCAAACCGGCAGAAAAGTTCGTGTCTTTGCAATGGACCTGGTGGCCTTTCTTCCTTCCCTGCATCTCCTCTCCTCGGTTGTTGCCCTGCGGGATGCAACAAGTCGGCTTGAGTGGAGGGGGGGGGGAGGGGAGAGACCTATGGAACGTTGTGTCGGCCGCAACGTCACCGCGGGTCCGGAACCTTGGGACACGAGGAGGAGAGTCGGCCCCCGTGACGTCACAATGGAGGGGGGCGGGGCTCGGCCGGCGGCGCGGCTCCCACGTGACCGCATTTTTAATTCACAAAAAGATAAATGTGGCCCAGATATATTTGCAGACACTCGCCGCGTCCTTGCACCGTTGCAAGCCCCCCTCCCCCGCTTTATTTACCCCCCACTCCCGCTAAGATCTGCCAAGCGTGACAAATGTCAACCCTAAAGATTTATTATGCAAAAATAACGCCTGTGCATTCCCAGAGGTGATTTGTTTTTTCTCCATGCAGAGAGATTCGCATGCATTCTTTTCACAATTTATTGAAATGCAATGATATGAAATGCATTGCACTGACACGCATTGCAATGAATTGCATTGGACTGAAATTCAATGAAATGCATTGCACTGCAGTGAAACGCAATGCACTGAAATACAATGAAGTGCAATGTACTGCATGACTAGTGGGTTTTGGGGAGGTAAGGTGAAGCACTGCATCCAGTTATCGCTGCATTCCCTTTTTTGTTTGCATAATTCCATAATGAAGCAGTTGCATTAAGCTTGCAGGTGGAATGACTGCATTTGCAAGGTATAAGATTTTGGCCTGCATCGCTGCTACCTGATGCATGTCGCCTAGAATTGCCCCCTCAGACATGCTTATACCTTGATGTCTGAATATGAAAAAAAAATATTTATAAATTATACCTTTATAGTCTGAAGAAGGGTCTCGACCTGGAACGTCACCCGTTCCTTCTCTCCAGAGATGCTGCCTGTCCCACTGAGTTACTCCAGCATTTTGTGTCTATCTTGTACCTTCTGCTGACCTCGATGCTTCGCTATGTTTCCCCCCTTTTTGCCTGCTAGAGAAATGTAAATTATTGTAAATGTATATCCATGGTCTCTTCTACAATAGCAGTTTGTTTCCTTTTTGAAGGAATCAAGGCATGTAATTGGGTTTCCATGTTTGTTGATATGAACACGCATGGAAGGGCATGTTTAGAAAGAAGCAGCACTGAAAGAGGCCCTTCGGCCCATACGGTCCGTGCCGACCAGCGATTACCCCGTACACTAGCGCACACGCACACGCACACACACCAAAGCAGATTAACCTTCAAACCTGTACGTCTTTGGAGTGTGGGAGGAAACTGGGGCACCCAGAGAAAACACAACAAGGTCACGGGGAGAAAGTACAAACCGTACCGACAGCACCCGTAGTCAGGATTGAACCCTGATCTTTGGCGCAGCAAGGTTGCAACTCTACCGCTCTGCCACCAGTGTTGTGATCCGGACATTGTCATTCCGTAATAGGATATGGGAGGATTGAATGGTTGTATGTAAAACCTGTGAAATTGAGTTTTTTTTTAAAATGTCGAAGTGTGAGGTCATGTTCTTTGGTAAGAGGAATCAAAAGCAGGGTTGTCTAAATGGAGGGAGAGAGAGACTGCAAATATATATTCTAGTGCATGTATTGCAACATGTTAAGTAGGTTCAATGAGTTGTTAGTGCAAATAAAGTTTTTAGTTTATAGATACTGTGCGGAAACGATCCCTTCGTCCCAACGAGTCCGTGCCCCCACCAATCCCCGTGCACTAACACTATCCTACACACACTAAGCACAATTTACAATATTTACCGGCCAATTAACCTACAAACCTGTACGTCTTGAGTGTGGGAGGAAACCGCAGACCCCGGAGAAAACCCACGTGGGTCACAGGGAGAACGTACAATCTCCGTACAGACATCGCCCATAGACAGGATCTAACCTGAGTTCCTGGCACTGTAAGGCTGCAACTCTACTGCTGCGTTGCTGTTTCCCTATTGTTTTGTAAGCACAGTATAGGTTTGTAAACACAGTACTCAATATATAACATAATAATCAAACAAACAAAGAAATTCGAACAATAAAATAACTCGATATCGTTCAAAACAAAACCAATCCTAAGAACGGGTTACAGAATCCTATATAAAAGAGATCTACTGGGTAAATGTTCAAGATACTGAGGGGAGCTGGGAAGAAGCTGAAATTAAACCTGGTGGTCGCGGTTTTTGGGTACCTGTACCTTCTCCCTAACATTAGCAGTGAATAAGAACATGGACAGATTTGAATCTTTGACATTGGGTGCACATTTCAGTGGTGGGGAGGTAAGTACGTGTGATGGTCCAAGCAATGCTTTTGTTTAATTTAGACCGAGTGCGGAAAGGTCATGTGATAGGAGCAGGGTGTGAAGAAGGGTCTTTTTTTTCCCTCTTCCCCTGTTATGTACTATGTTTACGTATTTACATATTCTGTTGTGCTGCAGCAAGTAAGAATTTCATTGTCCCATCCGGAACACTAGGGGTGCCGCATTGATGGCTGTCTGTCTGTTTTTCTATCTTTTTTTAATTTTTAGTTTGTTTAAAAAGTAAGTTTTGGAGGATTTTTTTAGTATTTCTATGTGGGGAGGGGGGTAGGGTAAGGGGGAAACCGTTTCTCAGTCACTTCCTGGCGAGGATGTGACTATTTTCCGAGTTGCATCTTTCCCCCCCCCCCCCGCGGCCTACCAACTGGATTGGCACGGCATTTCCTGCCAGGGACCGGACCAAAGCTTCAGCAGCGGTGCAGCACTGGATACACCGCGGAGCAGGCGATGCCTTACCTGGATCGTCGTTTGAAGCTCCGGAGTGTTGGGCGTGCTGCTTCAAGATCGCGGAGCTGTGGTTTGCAGAGCTTCCAGCGCGGGCGGCGCTGACTTCAACATCGCGGAGTCCTGGGATCCCTTTGCCAAGGGCCACCAGCGTGAATCTCCGCCCAGCTCGGCCTGTGGACTTCGGAAGCCGCGGTCTCCGATAGGAAGTGGCCGATTCGGAAGTCCATGCCGATGGGAATGTTCTCCTGTTCCGACGTCGGGGTTCCATCATCCGGCGAGCGGGCCTGAACATCGAGCCGCCCGTAGTGGCGACAGCGAGGGTTTAGGAGCCCCCCGACCACGGGTGAACAACAGAGGTGGATGACTGAACTTTGGTGCCTTCCCTCACTTTCATTCCGTTGTGTGGGGATGTCTATGTTAAAGACTATCGTGTTCTGTGCTCTTTTTTACTCGTATGGCTGTATGGTGACCACACATTTCACTGTACCAATTGGTACATGTGACAAATAAATGTCTCTTGTCAATAAACACTCTTGACCCATGCCTTCTCTCCAGAGATGCTGCCCGTCCCGCTGAGTTACTCCAGCATTTTGTGTTCATTGGCTCATCAAGTCTACTCTGCCATTCAATCGTGGCTGATCTATCTCTCCCTCCTAACCCCATTCTCCTGCCTTCTCCCCCTGATACTCGTACTAATCAAGAATCTATCTACATCTGCCTTAATATTATCCATTGGCTGGGCCTCCAGGCCTTTCTGCCCACCGTGACCACGCCGACCATCGATCACCCTGTACCCTAATGCTATCCTACACACTAGAGGGACAATTTACAATCTTTATCAAAGCCAATTAACCTACAAACCTGTATGCCTTTGGAGTGCGGGAGGAAACAGCAGATCCCGGAGAAAACCCACTCGGGTCACAGGGAGAACGTACAAACTCCGTACAGACAGGTTCCTGGCACTGTAACTCTACCGCTGCACTGCTGTGCCGCCATTATTGTTTTGTAAGCACACTATAGGTTTGTGAACACAGTACAGTATATAACATAATAATCAAACAAACAAAAAGAAATTCGATCAATAAAATAAGACCATATCGTGCAAAACAAAACAAAACGAAGTCCCTGGTGCAATCAACACAACTTGTAGTTCGAGGTTTAGTTGGTGTTTGTAGTGTTCAATAGGTGGGGGTCGGTGTTGACTCGGTGGGCCGAAGGACCTGTTTCCACTATCTCGAAACCAAACGGCCTTCTTCCAAAACTGCTTGCGTACGATAATGTCTAAACCTTTGTGTCGCTGAAAAACGTAGATGTGCTGCTCCTAGGTCATTCATATATGGAATTGTTAGGGTGACCAGTACACGTCCTTGTGCAATGTCCTGTCAATTTGTGTAGGAAGGAACTGCAGATGCTGGTTTAAACCGAAGATAGACACAAAATGCTGGAGTAACTCAGCGGGTCAGGAAGTATCTCTGGAGTAAAGGAATAGATGACTTTTTTGGGTCGAGACTCTTCTTCAGACCTGTCAATTTATATACCTGCTCCTATTCAATGCTCATACTCTCTGACACTGCAACTCAGCCAGTTTCCTGGCCAGGTCAGTAGTTTGTCTTCCGTTCCACAGAACCTGGATCTCTGGCGTTGCAAGGCACTGGGCCTGTATTCGCTGGAATTTAGAAGAATGAGGGGGGACCCTCATTGAAACTTACCGAACAATGAAAGGCTTGGATAGATTAGATGTGGACAGGATGTATCCACTAGTGGGAGTGTCTGGGATCAGAGGTGAAAGCCTCAGAATTAAACAACGTTCCTTTAGGAAGATGAGAAATTTATTTAGTCAGAGGGTGGTGAATCTGTGGAATTAAGTTTAAGTTCAAATTTATTTGTCACATGCACCATAAGGTGCAATGAAATGTACCATGCAGCGTTACAATTTAAAAAAGGACATAATACACAACATAATTCAACACAGACATCCGCCACAACATTCTTCGCTGCGGTGGAAGGCGATACAGTTCAGACAGTCCTCCTCCCTTGTTCACCCATGGTCGGGGCCTTGACCCTCCTTAGTCATTGCTACAGATGGCCCAATGTTCAAGCCCTCTGGTCGGGATGGTCGGAAAGCCGACATCGGGATTAATTCCCACAGAAGGCTGTGGAGGCCAAGTCAATGGATGTTCCTAAGGCAGAGATAGATTCTCAATTAGGACAGTTGTTGGGGGTCACGGTGAAAAGGCAGGAGAATGGGGTTGAGAGGGAAAGATAAATCGGCCATGATTGAATGGCGTACACTTGATGGGCCAAATGGCCTAATTCTGCTCTTATGACATGAAAATTGTCTTCCATAAACACTTGTACAACACAGTTGGTGCACTGAGTACTTAGCACCAAACCTCAAGAAGCAGTCTGAAGAAGGGTCTCGACACGAAACATCACCCGTGCCTCTCCAGAGATGCTGCCTGACCCGCTGAGATACTCCAGCATTTTGTGTGTACTTTCTCTCCAGAGATGCTGCCTGTCCCGCTGAGATACTCCAGCAATTTGTGTGTACTTTCTCTCCAGTGATGCTGCCTGTCCCGCTGAGATACTCCAGCATTTTGTGTCTACTTTCTCTCCAGAGATGCTGCCTGTCCCCGCTGAGTTCAGCTTTTTGTGTCTATCCTCAAGAAGGATAATTTGTTCCTGGAAAGGGCATACATAGCGTTGGTTTGTCGGAATTTGTTAAACAAGTCAGAAAGATTCCGCAAATTAAAATCGCGCTTCCTGGGATTTGTAAGTGCAAGAAGCGATTCTCTTGAACATTAAGATATTAATGGGACCAACTGAGCAGATAAATAAACTATTCCTGCTTTTCAGAGAATTGTGTTAATTATACTTCTGTGAAAGTAATAAATGGGTGTGGGGCAAGGCAGATTAATGACGTTGTCTTGCATTAGATGCAATCTCGTTGCGCAATTGTCACTGGTGTGTTTGGGTTTAGTTTATTGTCACGTGTACCGAGGTACAGTGAAAAACTTTTGTTGCTAACCAGTCGCGTGGAAAGACCAGACATGATTGCAATCGAGCCATTTAGAGTGTACAGATACCTGATAGAGGGAATAACATTTAGTGCAAGGTGAAGTCCATCAAAGATAGTCCAAGGGTCTCCAATGGGACAGAAGGTAGTTCTAATGGGATACTGCTGGTGTACGGGTTGATCGCTGGTCGACACAGACTCAGTGGGCCGAAGGGTCTGAATCCACGCTGTATCTCGTCTAAAGGGTGCAGCTTGAGTGACTAATTATCCTCCTCTCCCAGTAGCAGGGTCTCGGTTCCCCCCCCCCCCCCCCCCGCCATCTCTTTCGAGCTTCAACATAGGGAACCTCATTGAAACTTACAGAATAGTGAAAGGCCTGGGTAGATGATGTGGAGAGAATGTTTCTACTAGTGGGAGAGTCTAGGACTAGAGGGCACAGCCTCAGAATAAAAGGATGTACCTTTAGAAAGGAGAGGAGGAGTTTCCTTAGTCAGAGGTTGGTGAATAGAAACATAGGGTGCAGGAGTAGGCCATTTGGCCATTCAAGCCAGCACCGCCATTCAATGTGATCATGGCTGATCATCCACAATCAGTACCCCGTTCCTGCCTTCTCCCCATATCCCTTGATTCCGCTAGCCCTACGAGCTCTATCTAACTGTGGAATTCATTGCCACATGCGGCTGTGGAGGCCAAGTCGATGGATATTGTTATGGCGAAGGTAGACAGATTCTTGATTAGTACGGGTGTCAGAGGTTATGGGGAGAAGGTAGGAGAATGGGGTTGAGAGGGAAAGACTGATGAGCTATGATTGAATGGCATAGACTTGATGGGCCAAATGGCCTAATTCTTTTCCAATAAAGGTCTCTGAAGAAGGATCTGAACCCAAAATGTCACTCATTCCTTCTCTCCAGAGATGCTGCATGTCGCACTGAGTTACTCCAGCTTTTTGTGTATGTTTTAAACCTGCATCTGGAGTTCCTTCCTACACCTATAACTTATGAACTGGACTGTCGTCCATTGTTCCCCTCCCCCTTTCACCTACATTCCTTCCTCAGGTTTCACAATACACACGTCTTCTATCCTCTCAATAGAAGACATTGTTAAAGCTGCACTATCATCTCTCGCAGATGCTAACTTTGTTTTTTCATCTCTGTCCAACATCTTCCTAAAACCCCCTTATCTGACGCATCTAACACTTGTCAGGCTTTGGCCAACCTCTCTTCCTGCTTTCTTCCTCTTTCCCCTGCCACGTTCAGTCTGAAGAAGTTTTCCACCCCAAAATATCACCCATATAAGCAAGGATGTGCAGTAAAATACTCGGGATCAATCTTGACTGCGGGTGCCGTTTGTACGGTCTCCCCGTGACCTGTGTGGGTTTTATCTGGGATCTCCGGTTTCCTTCCACACCCCAAAGACGTACAGGTTTGTAGGTTAATTGGCCTTGGTATATTTGTAAATTGTCCCTAGTGTGTGTAGGATAGTGTTAATGTGCGGGTCGGCGTGGACTTTTTTAGGCTGGAGGGCCTGTTTCTGACATGTATCTTTAAACAAACTGATAATCCAGCATTTCTAGACTACTGGATGTTATTCATATTGATGACTCGACATGCTTAAATTTTGCTTTGTATGTTAAAAGATCCTACACAGTATTGTTGTAAATTCTTCAGTGACCCCCTTTAGGTTTGAGGCAAACGAGAACCGGAACCGCTGTGCGTCTCGTGGGAGCCTGGGGAAACATTTATCTGGTGAGCCAGAAACAGCACCATTAAGATTATTGATAGTCAGACAGTGAATTATTTGGAGAGAAAAAAAGGCACAAAGTGCTGGAGTAACTCAGCGTGCCAGCTTCTACAGTTCCTTGTAACCATAGTGAATTATTGGAGATTTACTATAATCCTGCACACTAGGCAGTACAGTGAAGGTTCTGTGTCTAAGGTGAGGTGGGAAAGAATTAATAGAAACCCAAGGGTTACCTTTTTCACACAAAGGGTGTATGGAACGAGCTGTCGGAGGAGGTAGTTGAGGCAGGTACTGTCAGAACATTGAAGAAACATTTAGACCGGTACATGGATCGGACAGGTTTGCAGGGATATGGTCCAAATGCTTGCGGGTGGGACTGGTGTAGCTGGGACATAAATGTTGGCCAGTGTAGGCGTTGGACCGAAGGGCCTGTTTCCACACTGTATCACTCTATGCCACTATCTACAGGGTGATCGCTAGTCCGCACGGACTTGGTGGGTCAAAGAGCCTGTTTCCACGTTGTATCTCTGAATTGAACGAAACAAGAACAGTGCAAAACTCTTCCGAATTCTCAGCGGCTACACATACATTCATTGGCGTTGTATTTGGTAGCGTTCACTGAGCCATCATTACACCAGGCACCCTTGCCACTCATGTGGCCTCCTGGGGCCAGTTTAGAGATACAGCACAGAAACAGGCCCTTCTTCGCACCGACCAGCGATCTCCGCACACTACCTACACACACTAGGGATAATTTTACATTTACATCAAGCCAATTGACCTACAAACCTGTACGTCTTGTAGTGTGGGAGGAAACCGGAGCACCCAGAGAAAACCCACGCAGGTCACGGGGAGAACGTACCTACTCTGTACAGACAGCACCTGTTGTCAAGATCGAACCCGGGTGGCTGTAAGGCAGCAACTCTATCGCTGCACCACTGTATTGGCCTGGGATCAGGCAACTGAACTATCCTATCACCACCTAGAGAGTAATCCGGACCTACCATCTACCTCATTGAAGACCCTCTGACTATCTTTAATCGGGCTTTACTGGACTTTATCTTGCACTAAATGTTCTACCCTTTATCATGTATCTGTACACTGGAGGGCCCGATTATAATCATGTATAGTCTTTCTGCTGACAGGATAGCACGCAACATTGGTGCACGCGACAATAATAAACTAAACTAACATTTTAAGAATATAGGAAAGAACTGCAGGTGATGGTTGAGACCAAAGATAGGCACAATATGCTGCAGTAACTCAGTGGGTCAGGCAGCATCCCTGGAGAAAAGAGATGGATGATGTTTCGGGTTGGAACTCTTCTTCAGGCTGATAGATAGAGAATAGGAACCTTCTGCAGGAGAATGGAAAGGGAGGAAAAGATAGATCAGCCATCGAGTAGAATGGCCAAATTCTGCTCCTAGAACCTATGAGCTTGGGAAGAATGGTTCCAACCTGAAACGCCATTTAAAATTGTAAGAATGTGGGAATCCAGATTTATGGGGGTTTGGCATGTGTGGACTTGAAGCCAAGATTAGATCACCCTTGAATGTTGGATGATACTGCCTGATCTAAAGAATGGAGTGAATGTCGGGAAGGCTGCAGTGATTATTTAGCAGATATTCCTTGTGTGTGGCAATTGGGCGGCACGATGGTGCAGCGGTAGAGCTGCTGCCTCACAATGCCAGTGACCATGGTTTGATGCTGACCGCGGGTGCTGTCTGTACAGAGTTTGTACATTCTCCCCTTGACCTGCATGGGTTTTTTCCGGGATCTTCGGTTTC
This sequence comes from Malacoraja senta, assembly GCA_038087875.1. NCBI lineage: Eukaryota > Metazoa > Chordata > Chondrichthyes > Rajiformes > Rajidae > Malacoraja > Malacoraja senta. The sequence goes on from CM075995.1 coordinate 6,382,787, forward strand.
CTCCCACACTCCCAAGGACGTACAGGTTTGTAGGTCATTTGGCTTGGTATAAATGTAAAAATTGTCCCTAGTTTTTGTGTGTAGGATAGTGTTGGTGTGCGGGAATTGCTGGTCGGTGCCAACTCGGTGGACGGAAGTGCTTGTTTCAGCACTGTATCTCAAAATCTAAACCAAACCCAAATTCTATGCCATATTATCCTGACGTTTGCATCCGATGCTTGTGGATTTGAGTTGGTGCCTGTGGGATTGTACACGGCAAAGTTTGTTGGGGAGGAGTGAAGGAGGGAAGTATACTTCGTTCATAATCCAAGAGACATTTGGTAAAATTCAGTCAAAGCTTCCAGAATTCTTTAAGCCTTTAAGGGCGGCACAGTGGCGAAGCAGAGTTGCTGCCTTACAAGGCCATAGACCCGGGCTCCATCCTGACCCACGGGTGCTGTCTGTAGGGGAGTTTTGCATTCTCCCCGTGACCTATGTGGGTTTTCTCCGGGTGCTCTGGTTTCCTTCTACACTCCAAAGACGCACAGGTTTGTACCGAAGATAGATATACAATGTTGGTATAACTCAGCGGGACAGACAACATCTCTAGAGAAGAAATGGTTGATGTTTCATGTTGAGACCCTTCTTCAGTACAGGTTTATAGGTTGATTGGCTTCTGTACATTATCCCTAATGTGTAGGATAGAACAAGTGTATGGGGTAAAATTGTAAATTGTCCCTATTGTGTGTAGGAACGTGTTGGCATAAGGGGTGATCGCTGGTCAGCACGGACTCGGTGGCCCCGAAGGGCCTGTTACTGTGTTGTATATCTTAAACTAAACTAAATTGCAACAAAGCCAGATAAACTTAGTAGACGATATAAAAGGAAATTAGCAGGTAGTAAATTCTAAAATCTTGCCAACCTGCAATTCTTGGAATTAGGAAGTGAAACGTGTTTTGAGATGATGTGATGACTCAAGATAAGTGCGGTTTTGACCTTGAGGCAGATATTTTTCTTAAAGGAAAATGAACTAGCTTTAGGTAGACACAAAATGCTGGAGTAACTCAGTGGGTGAAGCTTGAGCTCTGGAGAGGAATGAGCGACGTTTCGGGTCGAGACCCTTCTTCAGTCTGAAGAACGCGAAACATCACTTACCCATTTCCTCCATGACCGGGAACCCACCCGGAAGGCCCGGCTCGTCCACCCAGAGAGGAGAGACAGACCCGCCACCAGCAGCCCACTCCCCGGTCGAGGCCGGGCACTCCCTCCCGCAGGCAGTCTCCTGACCAACCCTCTGTCCCGGCTCCCTCCTCTCTGGGTTACTGGTCGTAGAGGAAATGGGCAGGTGATGTTTTTTTTAGTCAGGACCCTTCTGACCTCTTCCACAGATGCTGCCTGACCTGCTGAGTTCCTCCAGCACTTTGTGTTTTGCTCAAGATTGCAGCATATGCAATTCATTGTGTCTCAATATTCCAGCTGCTTTCTTTGGCACAGTATTCTGAAAATAGACTGTGTACTTTAACATCTCTTTGAGGAGAGTGGATTACGTGTAGGCAGATAAGAATTGAATGAGACTTAGTTTAGTTTAGAAATACAGTACGGAAACAGGCTCTTTGACCTATCATCCGCACCAACTAGCGATCCCCACACATTAACACTATCCTACACACACTAGGGACAATATGCACATCAAGCCAATTAACTACACACCTGTATGTCTTTGGAGTATGGGAGGAAACCGAAGATCTCGGGGAAACCCCACGCGGTCATGGGAGAATGTACAAACTCAGTACAGAAGGCAGCAGTAGTCTGGATCAAACCCGGGTCTCTGGCGCTGTAAAGCAGCAAATCTACTGCTGTGCCACGGTGCCGCCTACCATAATCATCGTACTAGATTCTCTCTCCTCATGAGTTGAGTTGTGTTTAAGAAAATCATTTTGCTGTTTCAATTTCAGTTATTGTCATGTGTATCGAGGTACAGTGCAAAGCTTTTGTTGCGTGCCAACCAGTCAGTGCAAAGACAACACATGATTACAATCGAGCCGGCTTGTCCACAGTGTACAGATACAGTCCAAGGTAAAGCCAGCAAAGTCCGATCAAAGATAGTCCAAGGGGCACTGATGAAGTAGATAGTAGTTCAGCACTGCTCTCTAGTTGTTGATAGGATGGTTCAGTTGCCTGATAACAGCTGGGAAGAGATTGTCTCTGAACCTGGAGGTGAGAGTTTTCACACTTCTATACCTTTTGCCTGATGGGAGAGGGGAGAAGAGGGAGTGGCCAAGGGTGCAATTCGTCCTTGATTATGCTGCTGGCCTTGCCGGGGCAGCGTGAGGTATAAATGGAGTCAATGGAAGGGCGGTTGGTTTGTGTGATGGTCTTGGGCTGAGCTCACAATTCTCTGCGATTTATTGCGGTCTTGGATAGAGCTGTTCCCAAACCAAGCTGCAATGCATCTCGATAAAATGTTTTTTCCGGCACATCTGTAGAAGTTTTTGAGAGTTGTTGGGGGGGGGGGGCTTCCTTAGATTTCTGAGGAAGTAGAGGCGTTGGTGTGCTTTCTTGGCCGTTGCTTTGGGGTGATTGCTGGTCGATTGCTGGACTTGGTGGGCCGAAGGGCCTGTTTCCGTGCTGTATCTCTAACGTAAAGTGTAAAGTTCAGGACCTCTAATCCTGGCAACATCCACGGAAATCTTCTTTGCACCCTTTGGAAAAATATATTTGTGCAGTACAGTACCATGTCATGGATATAATAATTGTGCAGTGGTGTAATCAGATAATTGCCCTGGGAATATAATGTCTTGTTTAGTCTCAATAGGAGCGAGATGTTTATGTGCAGTACCTTGCCTACCAAATCAGTCATCTCCTTAGTTGCTATACCATTCTACTCTGAACAAAGAAAGGCATGTCAGTGTGGAACATGTGGTTCTTGGGGGCTTTGGGATATAATGTTTATACTGTGTAGTAGATATAATGTTTATACTGTGTGTGTGTGCTTTATACTTGACTTAATGTAGACATTTCACTGTGGAAAGATTAGGGCAATATTATTGTCATGACTACACTTCAACAATATTCCATTGGTTTGTTAAATTGCTAAACACGTGAGAATATCTTGAGGTTGTGAAGAATGTTTTTTAGTTTTTAAAGATGCAGTGGGGAAACCAGCCCTTCGGCCCAACTTGCCCACGCTGACCAACATGCCCCATCTACACTTATCCTGGCACTAACTGGGGCAGTATGAGTGGCGCAGCGTAGAGTTTCTGCCTCATGACTACATGTGCTATCAGTGCGGAGGATGTACATTCTCCCCGTGAACTGAATTAGTTTTCTCCGGTTGCTCCGGTTTCCTCCCACACTCCAAAGACGTACATATTTATAAATTAATTGGCCTTGGAAAAATTGTAAATTGTCCATAGTGTGTAGGATAGTGCGAGTGTACGTTGTGATCGCTGGTCAGAGCGGACTCGAAGGGCCTGTTACCACTGTATCTCTAACATCTAATTGTACAATTATAAGTTCTAAGGAATTTGTAGTTGGCCATTGTGGAGAAACTTGAGTGTGATGTCAAATGGCATTTCAAAACATTATCTTTTACTGCAGTAAAATCGTCTGTGGAACTTTGAAGATGCAAAGCTGTGTTGTAAAATCTTGTAACTTAGATGGGAAATTTGCAATTAAACACAATCTTGTCTTCCATGTCAGCACCAGTGTGCATTGTGGAAGTGTGTGGATAGCTATTAAAGATGGAGATTCTGTTCTTGTGACACACTCCTCTCATTCCCTGTGCTAGGATTTTGGCAGCGGCTTTTGATAACCAAACCTGTTCATAAGTTCTAGGAGCAGAATTAGACCATTCGGCCCATCAAGTCTACTCCACCATACACTTCTGACACCCGTACCAATTAAGAATTTATCAATCTACACCTTAAAAATATCCATTGACCTGGCCTCCACAGACGTCTGCAGTAATGAATTCCACAGATTCACCACCCTCTGACCAAAGAAATTCCTCATCATCTTACTAAAGGAACGTCCTTGAGAAGATCCAGAACTTGTCTCACTTGAGATAAATTAATGTGGCACACACATACTGGAGACCAGGCAGCCCAATTAATGACTTTGTGTGTAGGAAGAAACTGCAGATGCTGGTTTACACTGAAGATAGTCTCAAAATGCTGGAATAACTCAGCGGGTCAGGCAGCATCTCTGGAGAGAAGGAATGGGTGACGTTTCCAGAGATGCCGAGTTATTCCAGTAGATTGTGTCCATCGTGTTTATTGTGTCTAAGCCTAATGGCTTTGTAGCTTGTTATCCCTCGTGTTCCTATTAAAGCTTCTCTTTCTCCACCCCCCCCCCCCCCCCCCCACTCTCACCTTCCACCTATGTCCTCTGGATCTCAATTTTCCCTTATTCTGGTAACCAGCTCTCCCCATCAGCTACAGAGAAAACAATCCAAGTTTGTCCAACATCACCTCATGGCTAAAAGTCAAACATCAAGAGTGTTGTATTGACCAAATTCATAGTCATTGAGTGATAATACAGCGTGAAAATAGGTCCTTCGGCCCAACTGTCCCATCTGCACGGGTCCCATCTGCCTGCATTTGTTGCATCCATGTACCTGTCTAACATTGGGATACTCCCGGTCTCAACCACCTCCTCTGGCAGCTTGTTCCATACACCCACCACCCTTTGTGTGAAAACATTACCCCTCAGATTCCTATTAAATCATTTAATCTTCGCCTTAAACCTATGTCCACTGCTCTTCGATTCACCTACTCTGGCCAAGAGACTCTGTGCATCTACCTGATCTATTCCTATCATGATCTCGTACACCTCTATAAGATTACCCCACATCCTCCTGCGTTCCAAGGAATAGAGTCCCAGCCTACTCAACTTTCCCCTTGGAGTTGCACCCACCTAGATTCCACCCCCCAGTACTTTCCTCTCTCTGGTTTCGCAATCCACCATTCTGAAGTCTGACGAAGGATTCCGACCCGAAACGTCACCTATTTCTCTGCCGCTGAGTTGCTCCAGCTTTTTAAGCCTGTCTTGCACCTTCATTTCTTGACTCTGACCTTTGTTCCAACCATTAATTGGTTTGAAGAAGGGGCGGCACAGTGGTGTAGTGTTAATAGAAAACATAGAAACATAGAAAATAGGTGCAGGAGTAGGCCATTCAGCCCCTCGAGCCTGCACCGCCATTCAATATGATCATGGCTGGTCATCCAACTCAGTATCCTGTACCTGCCTTCTCTCCATACCCCCTGATCCCTTTAGCCACAAGGGCCACATCTAACTCCCTCTTAAACATAGCCAATGAACTGGCCTCAACTACCTTCTGTGGGAGAGAGTTCCACAGATTCAACAACTTGCAATATCCTGTATGTTATATGTCTGTCTCTCCCCCATTATCCACCAAGCACCAGGTGTGTGTTGTGTGTTCAATCCTGACTACGGGTGCTGTCTGTATGGAATTTGTAAGTTCTTTCCGTGACGTGCGTGGGTTTTCTCCGGGTGCTCCGGTTTCCTCCCGCACTGAAGACGTGCAGGTTTGTAGATTAATTGGCTTCAGTAAAATTGTGAATTGTCCCTAGTGTGTGTAGGATAGTGCTAGTGTACGGGGTCATAGCTGGTCGGTGCCGCCTCAGTGGGCCGAAGGGCCTGCTTCCGCGCTGTATCTTAAGTGATTAGACAGGCTAGATGCAGGAAAAAATGTTCCCCATGTTGGGGGAGTCAGGACCAGGGGTCACAGTTTAAGAATAAGGGGTAGGCCATTCAGGAGTGAGATGAGGAAAAACGTTTTCACTTAGAGAATTGTGAATTTGTGGAATTCTCTGCCACAGAAGGCAGTGGAGGCTAATTCACTGGATGTATTCATGAGAGAGATTTGGCTCTGAGGGCTAACTGAATCAAGGGATATGGGGGGGGGAAGCAGGAATGGGGTACTGATTTTGGATGATCAGCCATGATCATATTGAATGGCAGTGCTGGCTCGAATGGCCTACTTTTTTCTATGTTTCTATCTCAAAGTCTAAAGGGTTCCGACCTGAAACGTCACGTATACAAGTTCTCGAGAAATGGTGTCTGACCTGAGTTACGCCAGCACTTTGTGTCCTTTTGTGTATTAGCCAGCATTTGCAGTTCTATATTTCTGCATAGCAATGTTCTTATTTAGTTTTATTTTACATGGAATAACGTAATAGTTTGAAATGCACACCCTCCAAGCTGCAGGTGGGAGCAGAAGATTGATCAAAACTGACTGAACTTGCAAAGACTGAACATCTTGAGTTTATACTCCCTGTTTTGAATTTTCTACTCGTCAGTCATCTTATCACACTAATTTTTTCAAGCTGTTGGTGATGGTTGGATGTTTTTCCATGTGCACTTTATAAGAGGAGATGTATGCATTATTTGAGGCTCTGTTAGGCGCTGGCAGGCTATATTTGGAATATTTTGGGCACCATATCTGAGGAAGGATGTGCTGGCTCTGGAGAGGGTCCAGAGGAGGTTTACAAGAATGATCCCAGGAATGAGTAGGTTAACATTTGATGAAAGTTTGTCGGCACTGGGGCTGTACTCACTGGAGTTTCGAAGAATGAGGGGGGGACCTCATTGAAATACAGAATAGTGAAAGGCTTGGATAGAGTGGATGTGGGGACGATGTTTCCACTAGTGGGAGGGTCTAGGACTAGAGGTCATAGTCTCATGGACGTTCTTTTACGAAGGAGATGAAAAGAAATTTCTCTAGTCAGAGGGTGGTGAATCTGTGGAATTCTTTGCCACAGAAGGCTGTGGCGGCAAAGTCAGTTGATATATTTAAGGCAGAGATAGATTGTTGATTAGTGCAGGTGTGAGAGGTTATGGGGAAAAGGCAGGAGAATGGGGTTAGGAGGGAGAGAGATCAGCCATGATTGAATGGCGGAGTAGACTTGATGGGCCGAATGACCTAATTCTACTATCACATATAACTTATGATTAGCTTTGTGCAACGTGTGTATTTTGTGGCAGAAGTTTGACAGCCTTTGTGGTGTTTATACTATAAGGTCCTAGTCCACGGCGTCACAGCGGTAGAGCTGCTGCCTTAGTGCCAGAGACCCGGGTTCGATCCTGACTACAGGTGCTATCTGTACGGAGTTTGTACGTTCCCCACGTGACCTGCAAGATCGTTTTCTCCAAGATCTTCGGTTTCCTCCCACACTGCAAAGATGTACAGGTTTGTACGTCATTTGGCTTGGTATGAATGTAAAATTGTGCGTAGTGTGTGTAGGATAGTGTTAGTGTGCGGGGATCGATGGTCGGCGCGGGCACGGTGAGTCGACGAGCCTGTTTCCGCGCTATATCTCTAACTAAAGTAAACATGCACCCTGTTTCCTGCCTCCCTCTACCCCAATAAATAAACTTCCCATTTGAAGTTGGGTGCCGGAGTTTGAGAGGGGGTTTGAAAAACTCTACTTTTTTGCGACAGTGCCATAATTCTGCGTGCTAGATGGTTCCATAATCTACAGGCATCAAAGTTAATTCTAGATCTTGTTCAAGTGTTTGATTAGACATGCTTTGAAATGCAATAGATTATGAAAAAGCTGTGAAATCCAAGAAGAGTATTGTTTAAGCTGAGAAAATACTAGGTGGGTTTTTACATTCTGGGTGAACAGGCCAATAAATAAGGTTCAAAGCCCTGAAAACAGATGCATTATTTGGATGTAGTTGGGTTAGTAGTAGATACTGAAGCATGTGATGCAGTTCTGTTGTTTCTGTCTCCTCTATCTCAGCCCTTCAGATCGGTACGGTGGCGCAGTGGTAGAGTCGCTGCCTCACATTGCCAGGTCCTGACTACGGGCACTGTCTGTACGGAGTTTGTACGTTCTCCCTGTGACCTACTGGGTTTTCTTCGAGATCTTCGGTTTCCTCCCACACTCCACGACATACAGGTTTGCAGGTTAACTGGCTTGGTATAAACGTTAAATTGTCCTTAGTGTGTGTAGGATAGTGTTCGTGTGCGGGGATCGCTGGTTTGTGCCGACCCGGTGAGCTGAAGGGTGAGTTTTCCGCACTGTATTTCTGAACTAAACCAAATTAAACTAAATTGGGGTAGAATGCTCGTATGGATTACGTGCAGGCAGAAGTGATTAGTTTAACGTGGCATCATGTTTGGCACGGACATTGTGTTCCTATGCTCTACTTTAGTTTAGAGATACAGCTTGAAAGCAGGCCCTTTGGCCAACCGAGCATGCCGACTAACACTATCCTACATACTAGGGACAATTTACAATCTTTACTGAAGCCAATTAACCTACAAACCTGTACCTCTTTGGAGTGTGGAAACCGGAGCATCTGGAGAAAACTCGCGCGGTCACTAGGAGAACATGCAAACTCCTTACAGACAGCACTCAGTCAGGATCTAACCCGGGTCTATGGCGCTGTGAGGCAGCAGCTCTACCAGTGTATCACCGTGCCGCCCCTAAACCTTTGCTGAGCAATGCCACTTTAATGTCAACCTTGCAAATTGATTGTTTGCGTTTGCTTATCTCATAGGCAGCTCTGCCGCTATGCCACTGTGCTGCCCTTGTATATTCTGTTATCAAATATCGTGCTTGCTTATTTTAACTCCTGTTATTTTTTTAATTGTGCCTCCGAACTCTATCGAACCTCGAGCATTTTCGTTCAAAACTGGGTCTTTCTTCGTCAGAAGTGTAATTGGAAACGCTATTCTTGTCACTTTGCATTGAGCAGTGGAGTGACATGCAGTGAAAAGGCTGGGGTGTAAGGACTTGCTGGGGCTTGACGAGTTAAATTTGATTGTATTTCACAGCTGAACCATAAATAACCACGAAAGGTGCTGAATTTTAGATATTGTGCGACTCGGGAATAAAAGGACGTACCTTTTAGAAAGGAGATGAGGAGGAATTTCTTTAGTCGGGGTGGTGAACCTGTGGAATTAATTGGCACAGACGGCTGTGGAGACCAAGTCAATGGATATTTTTAAAGGCAGAGATTGACAGATTCTTGATCAGTGCAGGTGTCAGGGGTTATGGGGAGAAGGCAGGAATGGGGTTAAGACGGAGAGATAGATCAGCCATGATTGTATGGCGAAGTAGACTTGATGGGTCGAATGGGCAAATTCTGCTCCTATGAACTTATGAAAAGCATATCTCATTCTTCTTTGAAGATGGACACAATGCTGGAGTAACTCAGTGGGAAAGGCAGCATCTCTGGCGAATGGGTGCCGTTTCGGGTCGAGACCCTTCTTTGTTTCTAGTGCCACAGTGGCACGTAAACACCATTAATACTACTAAAATTTAATGGTTTAAAAATTAAATTCCTGCCTTTTGCAGCATAATCGTGTTTTGCTTTGTCTAATCTGCCAGTTAGCAGAGATTAGGCCGTAGAAAATGGGTCGACATTGTCGGGTTTTTAATTTCCACTGAATTTGCAATTAGCAGGCTGCAGGGATACGGTCTAGGTATTTGCAGGCTTCATTCCCATCAATTTAAGTGTCTTAACAAATGCCCTGGAGTTGTGCAAACGTTGTGCACAATCGGTGAACGTGGACGGCAGTGTGTCTTTATTGGGTTGTAAAAATTTTGAGAGCAGACTTTGGTTTTTAAAACATCATTTTGTTAAACAGGGTGCAACAATAAAAGCAGGGCGACACTGATAATGTTGTGTGTTGTGCCGAGCCGTCTTCCATTTAGACTCCACTGGGTTTCGAGACTTAATTCATTGCTCTACGGTGGTGTACCCACAGCTGCTGAGGACTCTTTACAAATGCAAAGAAGCTGTCAGCGGTCGTTTCATCAGAGGCACAACTGATGAGGCCAGGCCAGGAATCCAAAGCACTGAGTAAATAGAATGGACGTTTCAAATATTTCTTAGCTGCAAACCAAAACTACGTTTGTGTTTAGTTTAGTTGAGAGATACAGCAGAAACCGGCCCTTCGGCCCACTGAGACCATACCAACCAGCGATCCCCGCACATTAGCACTATCCTATGCACACGCACGTGTACACACACACACCAATTTGCATTTATACCAAGCCAATTAACCTACAAACCTGTACATCTTTGGAATGTGGGAGGAAACCGGAGATCTCGGAGAAAATCCACACGGTCAAGGGGAGCACGTACAAACTCCATACAGACAAGCACCCGTAGTCAGGATCGAACCCGGGTCTCTGGCGCTGTGAGGCAGAACTCTACCGCTACCGTGCAGTACCGTTTGTGAAGCAAGAAGCATTCAGAACCTTGCCCTTCCACATATCTTTAGTCTCCCATTCATAAGCTCATACATAATATGAGCAGGGTCCTTCTATTTGGCCCATCAAGTCTACTCAGCCATTCAATCATGGCTGATCTATCTCTCCCTCCTAACCCAATCCTCCTGCATAACTCCGACACCTGTACTAATCAACAATCTATCTATCTCTGCCTTAAAAATATCCATTGAGTTGGCCTCCACAGCCATTTGTGGCAATGAATTCCACAGATTCACCACCATCTCATGAAATAAATTGCTCCTCATCTCCTTCCCAAAGGAACGTCCTTTAATTCTGAGGCTATGACTTCTGGTCTTAGACTCTCCCGCTCTCACCTGACTCTCAATCTAAAGAAGGGTCTCGACCCAAAACATCACCTATTACTTTTCTCCAGCGATGCTGCCTGTCTCGCTGAGTTACTCAAGCATTTTGTGTCAACGTTCAGCTGAAAGACTATATATTGGAATCGTGCCGTCCACAGTGTACAGAAACACGATAAAGGGAATAACGTTTAGAGCAAGATAAACCCAGTAAAGTCCGATCAAAGATAGTCCGAGGGTCACAAATGAGTTAGATAGTAGTTCAGGACCGCTCTCTGGTTGTGGTAGATGATTCAGTTATCTGATAACAATTGGGAAGAAACTGTCCTTGAATCTGGAGGTGTGTGTTTTCACTCTTCTGTACCTATTGCCCGTTGGGAGAGGGGAGAAGAAGGAGCGGCCAGGGTGCGAATCATCCTTGGTTACGCTGCTTTAAAAAATGCAGATGTGAACAATGCACTGTATACTCAACCTCTCTGCTACTCCCCTTGCAGAAGTGGCAGTAATCCAAGCGCAGCAACAATAAAACACTGGGCATGATGTCTGGATTTAACCCAGAGAACAGAATATCAAGCTTTTTAACTTATTTGTCAAATTGGATCATAGAACAGTACAGTGCAGATACGGGGCCCTTTGGCCCACAATGTCCGTGGCGAACATGATGCCAAGTTTAATTGATCTCTTGCCTGCACATGATCCATGTTGCTTCATTTACTGCATCTCTTTAGACTTTAGAGATACAGTGCGGAAACAGGCCCATTGGCCCACAATGTCAGTGCCACAGTCTGAAGAAGGGTCTCGATCCGAAACGTCACCCATTGATGCTCCCTTTCCTGCTGAGTTACTCTTGCATTTTGCGTCTACCTCTGGTGTAAACCAGCATCTGCAGGTCTTTACTACAGAATACAGCATGGAGTTAAACTGATCTCCTCTTAGCCTGCATGTGATCCATATTCTGCGAATGGCTCGATTGCAATCACAATCACAATCACAATCAACCACAATAATACTTTATTAGCCAAGTATGTTTTGCAACGTACGAGGAATTTCATTTGCCAAGTCAGTCATACAAATAAAAAGCAATAGAGCACACAAAATACATTTTAACATAAACATCCACCACAGAGACTCCACATTCCTCGCTGTGACTGAAGGCGAAAAAAAGTTCAATTGCTTTCCTTAACTCTCCTGCTGTTGGTGGCCTCGAGCACTCCGTTGACGGGACGATCTTGACTCCCGTAGCCAGCGGCGTTTTGGCCCCCGGGGGGGGGGGGGCGATCGGAGCTGGTCGAGCCTCTCCCGAGACTGCGTTCGTCGGAGCTCCCGACTAGCCTCTCCCAAGACTGCAAGCTCTTGATGGTAAGTCCGCAGGCCACGGTTGGAGCGATCCCAGGCAAGGGATCAGCTCCAATATTAAGTCCACGCCCCGCAGTGAGGCCCAAGGTCAGACCGAGGAGGTCTCCAGCTCCATTGATAGTAGACCGGAGACGTGACCCAAAAACATTGCGTCTCCGGAGAGGTAAGAAACTGAAGGGAAAAAAATTCTCCGACCCCCCCCCACTCCTTCCCCCCACGTAAAACAAACCGGAGAACATTTACACGAACTTACAAAACGCACTAAAAATAAAAAAAAGACATGTTTGCGGGGCTGCCAATCGTTCGCCGCCCCTGGTATTGTCTTTCCGCTGACTGGTTAGCACACAACAAAAGCTTTTTTCTGTACCGCGGTACACGTGACAATAAACGAAACTCCATTTCCTGCATATTTTTAGACTATAGAGATGCAGGGCCCACCAGGTCCATGCCCACCACGATCCCCGTACACCGGCACTATCCTACATACACATGGGACAATTTACATTTTACAATTTACTTTTTTTTTTAAAGCCAATTAGCCTCTAAACCTATATGTCTTTGGAGTACCCGGGGTGAACCCACGCAGTCTTTGGGAGAACGTACAAACTCAGTACAGACAGCACCCTTTGTCAGGATCGAATCCAGGTCTCTGGAGCTGTAAGGCAGCAGCTCTACTGCTGCGCCACTGTGCCGTCATGAGTTATTTTAGTTTACATAGGTATGTCGAAGTTTTGCATTGTTTTTGGCATGATTGCAATGGTTTATTTTTCTCGGATAATTGCTGGGAACTGTTTGTAAAGTCAATTTATCTAAAGCTGACATTCTATTATATCAGTCAATAGTCTTCCGTGCATCTTGTCAATTTTTCACATTGTTTCCCCCCTCTTTTTTAATTGGTTTTACTTTATTAAACCTTTGCTATTATATTGCACCTCGATTGAATCTGGTAATTTTTATCAGCTTGGGTTTAAAATTATGTCTTTAGTTTAGAGATACAGAGTGGAAACAAGCCCTTCGGATCACCGAGTCGACGCTGACCAGCGATTCCCGTACACACACACACACACACTAGGGACGATTTTACCGAAGCAATTAACCTACAAACCTGCACATCTACGGAGTGTGGGAGGAAACTGGAGAAAACTCATGCAGCTCACGGGAAAAAGTGCAAACTTTATACAGACTCTAGGCCAGGATCAAACCCGGGTCTATGGCGCTGTAAGGCAGCAACTCTACCTCCACGCTGCCCTCAAATAACTTGATTCAAAGAATAGGAGCTCCAAAACCAATTGTGTGGAACCCTTCTGGCTTTTGTCCTTGAATTATACAGCAAGGAAACAGGCCCTTCAGCCCACCAGGTTCATGTCAACCTTTGAACCCCATTTTCTTCGTCATAGAGTGATACAGTGTGGAAACGGGCCCTTTGGCCCATCTTGCCCACAACTGCCAATGTCCCATCTACACTAGTTCCACCTGCCTGCGTTTGGCCCATACCCCTCTAAACCTTTCCTAACCATGTACCTGTCTAAATGTTTCTTCTCCACACCTTCTCATTGCCTCCCGATTCCACCCTTCACCTCGGTGCTAGAGGCAAGGTACAGTAGCTAATTATCCTACCACCTTTTACCGGGAGAACTCTAGGCAGATGGGATCCAAGATAAGGATTGATCTTGTATACCTCTAAAAGATCACCCCTCATCCTCCTGCTTGCTCCTGGCTTGCTCAACCTCTCCCAGTAGCTCAGGCCCTCGAGTCCTGGCAACATCTTCAGAAATTTCCTCTGCATCCGTTCCAGCTTAACAGTGGCACAGTGGTAGCATTGCTGCCTTACAGCGCCAGAGATCCAGGTTCAATCCTGACCGCAGGTTGTCTGTAGGGGGTTTGTCTGTTCTTCGCATGACCTGCGTGTGTTTTTTAACGGGTGCTCTGGTTTCCTCCCACACTCAAGATGTACAGGTTTGCAGGCTGATTGGCTTCGGTAAATTTGTAAATTGTCACGTGTGTGTGTAGGGTAGTGTACGTAATTGTGCTGGGAACGCTGGTCGGTGCGGACTCGGTGGGCCGAAGGGCCTGTTTCGGTGTTGTATCTCTAAACGAAACTAAGCAACATTCCTACAGCAATGATGACTAAATGAACGTGTTTAATATTGCCCTATCTTTCTGTACTCAGTGTTGTACCAGGGTGGAATACAGTGGTTATTTGTTTGCCTAATCTCACGGACAAATTAAATGTTATCAAGTCGGGGTTTACAGTTTCAAAGTACATTAAATGGCGAAGCACTTTCCTGAGAGACTCTGGCCAAGCTTCAGCCTTCAAGGCCGTGATGTCGTGCCGAGGTAACATGAGAATGTAGTTATTTTAAAATGTCAAGAGATTGTTTCCTTAGAAAATGGCTGATCTATTGGACTAAAGGTTGTAATAAAACTGCCTCGGGCACATGAAGGCCTTGTGTTGCCGTTCCCTGGTTTAGCATTTCTTATCTAATGAGCTGAGTAGAACTGAAAGCAGCGACAAACTTTTTTTCCCATCCACCTTATTTCTCCTTCATGGCTGAATAACTTCAGCTGGGAATAGCAGAGTTGGAGATAATGGTGGACCTGTGTCCGACAGGGTTGTGAGGGAGAGATAGAACAGCCATGATTGAATGACGGAGTAGACCTGATGGGCCGAATGGTCTAATTTTGCTATCCCTTATGAACTATCTTTCCCTCTCGACCGCATTGCTCCCCATAATCCCCAACACCTGTACTAATCAAGAATCTGTCAATCTCCGCCTTAAAAATACCCAATGGCCTCCACAGCCGTGTGTGTCAATGAATTTAATAGATTCACCACCCTCTGACTAAAGAAATTTTTCATCTCCTTCCTTAATGTATGTCCTTTTATTCTGAGGCTGTGCCCTCTGGTCCTAGACTTTCCCACTAGTGGAAGCATCCTCTCCACATCCACTCTATCCAGGCCTTTCACTATTCCTTAAGTTTCAATAAGATACACACCTCATCCTTCTAAACTCCAGCGAGTACAGGCCCAGTGCCATCAAATGTGGTTAACCCACTCAATTCCTGGGATCATTCTCGTAAACCTCCTCTGGACCCTCTCCAACGCCAGCACATCCTTCCTCGGATGTGGGGCCAGAAATTACTTGCAATACTCCAATTGTAGCCTGACCAGCGCCGTATGGAGCCTCAGCATTACATCCCTGTTTTTGTATTCTAGCCCTCGATGTTCTTTCCACTGAGAGGTGTCGCAGCTGGTAGAGCTGCTGCCTCACAGAGCCAGAGACCCAGGTTCAATCCTGACCTCGGGCACTGTCTCTGCAGAGTTTGCAAATTCTCTGTGACTGCGTGGGTTTCGTCCAGGTGTTCCTGATTACCCCTCCAAAAATTTGTAAGTTCATTGGCTGCTGTAAATTGCCCCATAGACTTAGAGACCCATGTAGCGCCAGAGACCCATGTTTGATCCTGACCACAGGTGCTATCTGTACGGAGTTCGTACGTTCTCCCCATGACATGCTTGGGTTGTCTACGTGATCTTTGGTTTCCTTCCAAGACTTGTCCCCAGTGTGTGTAGGGAGTATTAATCAATGGAGTTCGCTGGACAAACTAAACTAATTGTGATTATTAAGCTTCTTATTAAGCCTCAGCGTTGCATCCCTGTGATGTGATATCCATGCATAGATCTTGCCTGCTACGTTGAAGTCAGTAACCTGAATTTTAAAAGACCAAAACATGCAGAAACCTGTTTAGACGCAGTTAAAGATTGGGCTTAATTCTTTCTAAGGGGTAGTGAATTCTGCTATTCATGGCTGGTGCTTTATTCAAATTTACAAGGGTGGTGAAGCATACTATGCAGCCTGCAAGAGAACGGATTTAGCACCAAAGGAAATCCCTTCAGTCACAAATGTTCTAACGCCTTTTGTTCACCGAAGCTGTCAGCTGCTTGGTTGAATACTGGAGACTGTTAACAAAACTACTGAGAGGTGACGTGTATTCGGAATAAGACTTTAGACCAGAGATACATCGTGGAAAAAGTCCCTTCAACCCACCAAGTCCACGCCGACTAGCGATATACACTAGCAATATCCTATACACTAGCCAACTAACCTATAAACCTGTATGTTTTTCGAGTGTGGGAGGAAACCGGAGCACCCGGGGACAACCCACGTGGAGAACGTACAAACTCTGTACAGACAGCACCCGTAGTCAGGATCGAATCTGGCTCTGTAAGACAGCAACTCTACCGCTGTGCCATCCTTGCAACACCTTGCAGTATATCTCCCATTCACTTTGATTCCTAAAGTTGTGGCCGTCTTTTATTTTCATTTGCGGCTTCACGCCCACTCTGACCTTGGTTCCAGGGAAACTCGTTTATGACTCGTATGCGACTTTCATCATCCTGTTGCTCAAGTTCCATAATTTTTCAAGCAATCATCATTTCCAGAATTTTCTATTTTCATTTCGGTGTCGAGAACCAGAGGACATAGGTTTTAGGTGAGCGGTGGGAAAGATTTAATAGGAACCTGAGGGGGAACTTTTTTTACACAAAGGGTGGTGGGTGTATAGAAGGAGGCAGTGTATAGGAGGAGGTAATTGAGGCAGGTGCATTCACAACGTTTAAGAACATGGATAAGAAAAGTTTGGAGGGAATATGGGCCATAGTTTTGGTCACCCTGATATAGGAGAGATGTTGTTAAGCTGAAAAGAGTGCAGGGAAGATTTATGAGGCTGTTTCCAGGGGTAGAGGGCCTGAGCTATAGGGAGAAGTTGAGCAGGCTGGGACTCTATTCCTTGGAGCGCAGGAGGATGAGGGGTGATCTTATAGAGGTGTACAAAATCACGAGAGGAAGAGACAGCGAATGCCCAGAGTCTTCTACCCAGTGTCTATTAACTGACTGGTTAGCACGCCACAAACTTTTCACTGTACCTCAGTACAAGTGACAATAAACTAGATTCAAACTTGGTATAGGGGAATCAAGAACCAGGAGGCATGTGTTTAAGAAGGAACTGCAGACACTTTTATCTACCTGGAGGCATGTGTTGAAGGTGAGGGGGGGGGGAAAGATAGGATCCTGAGGGGCAACCTTTCCACTAAAAGGGTGGTGGTGTATAGAACGAGCTGCCAGAGGAGGTAGTTGAGGCAGGCACTATCGCAACATTTAAGAAACATTTGGGCAGCTACATGGATAGGACAGGTTTACAGGGATATGCGTCAAATGCAGGCATGTTTGACTCGTGTAAATGGGGCATGTTCGTCGGTGTGGGCAAGTTGGCCTAATGGGCCTGTTTCCACACTGTATCACTCCATGGTTTGCCACTTCCAACCTCAAGGTTTCATTGCCAAACTGGAAACGCCCAGTTTAGCAGAAACTGACTGACACAAACTAATTTCAGATAATTTGGCTTTTCCCAATCATTCCACCTCCTTTTCCTGTTATACCCTCTTCCATCTTGTGCTGCCATCCCTTTTGTCATTTAATCCACCCTGTTGTTCTTGGCCACCATTCATCGCTGGGTTTAGAAAGATGAGGAGGGGGCAGGGGGGGGGGGGGGGGGGGGGGAGGGGGGGGGGGGGGGGGGGGGGGGGGGGGGCTCATTGAAACTTACCGAATAGTAAAAGGTCTGGATAGAGTGGATGTGGGGAGGATATTTCCACTAGTCTAGAGTCTAGGTTCTATGCCTCTTAGAAAGTTTAGTTTTGAGATACAGTGCGGAAACGGGCCCTTCGGCCCATCGATGAACCCAACGATACCCATGCACTACCCTACACACAATAGTAACGATTTACAATTTTACTAAAGCCAATTAGCCTATAAACCTGTACATGTTTGGAGTGTGGGATGAAAACGGAGCTCCCGGACAAAACCCACGCAGATCACGGGGAGAACGTACAAACTACGTACAGACAAGCATCCATAGTCAAGATCGAACCCAGGTCTCTGGTGCTGTTAGACAGCAACTCTACCGCTGCGCCGCACTGTTAATCTCCAGCCATTAAGTAAGTAAGTTTATTGGCCAAGTATTCACATACAAGGAATTTGCCTTGGTGCTCCGCCCACAAGTAACAACATGACATACAATGACAGTTACGAATGACTCAGAAAACACTAAACATTAATAATAATAGAACATTAATGATAAAACACCATTGATCAAGCATGTGAACCAACAAAATACCAGATCAGAGGGAGGCTACAGATTTTTGGCTATTGAGTAGAGCAACTACTCGTGGATAAAAACTGTTTTTATGTCTGGCTGTGGCAGCTTTGACAGTCCGGAGTCGCCTTCCAGATGGAAGTGATTCAAAGAGTTTGTGACCAGGGTGAGAGGGGTCAGAGATGATCTTGCCCGCTCGCTTCCTGTCGCTTGCAGTGTACAGTTCATCAATGGAGGGAAGGTTGCAGCCAATAACCTTCTCTGCTGATCGGACGATTCGCTGCACCTCCAGGTGTCGTGCTTGGTGGCTGAGCCAAACCAGACCATGATGGAGAAGGTGAGAACAGACTCTACAATGGCCGTGTAGAATTGGACCATCATTGCCTGTGGCTTCCTCAGCTGCCGTAGGAAGTACATCCTATGTTGAACTGTCCTAACTTGAAAGCATTAACAGTGCCACTGCACAAATGTGACCAGGCTTCAAGTTTTCCAGTGTCTTTATTGACCTTGGTGTTGGAGCGAGTCCAGAGGTGGTTTATGACAATGATCCCAGGAATGATGAGCGTTTTGACGGCACTAGGCCTGTACTCGCTGGAGTATAGAAGGGTGAGGGCGGACCTCATTGAAACTTACCAAATAGTGAAAGGCCTGGATAGTGTGGATGTGGAGAGAATGATTCCACAAGTGGGAGAGTCTAGGACTAGAGGTCATGGCCTCAGAAGAAAATGATGTACCTTTAATAAGGAGACGAGGAGGAATTTATTTAGAGTGTGGTGAATCTGGAATTCATTGCCACAGAAGGCTGTGAAGGCCAAGTCATCGGGTATTTTTAAGGCTAAGATTGACAGATTCTTGATTAGTACGGGTGTCAGAGGTTATGGGGAGAAGGCAGGATGGTGATGAAATACAGGCTCCAGTCAGTAATAACTGGAGGGAGCTTTGGTCAGGGCAGCACGGTGACAGAGCGGTAGAGTTGCTGCCTCACATCGCCAGAGACCCGGGTTCGATCCTGACTACGGGTGGCTGTCTGTACAGAGTTAGAAACATAGAAAAATAGGTGCAGGAGTAGGCCATTTGGTCTTTAGAGCCAGCACTGCCATTCATTGTGATCATGGTTGATCATCCACAATCAGTAACCTGTGTCTGCCTTCTCACCATAAACCTTGATTCCGCTAGCCCCTAGAGCTCTAACTCTCTTTTAAATTCATCCAGTGAATTGGCCTCCACTGCCTTCTGTGGCAGAGAATTCCACAAATTCACAACTCTCTGGGTGAACAAGTTTTTTTTTTTCTCATCTCAGTTTTAAATGGCCTCCCCTTTATTCTTGGACTGTGGCCCCTGGTTCTGGACTCCGCCAACATTGGGAACATTTTTCCTGCATCTCATTCTGCCCTTGACCTTTGTCGGGTTTTCTCCGACATCTTCGGTTTTCTCCCACACTCCAAAGACACACAGGTCTGTAGGTTAATTGGCCTCTGTAAATTGCCCCTAGTGTGTAGAATACGAAATCGGGATAACATAGAGCTTGTGTACGGGAGATTGATGGTCGGCGATGACCCGGTGGGCCGAAGGGCCTGTTTCTGCACTGTATCTCTGATAGTGGTAGAGTTGCTGCCTTGCAATCTTGAAACCCGGGTTCGATTCTGACTACGGGTGCTGTCTGTACGGAGTTTGAACGTTCCCCTGTGACCTGTGTAGGTTTGCTCCGAGTGCCTTGGTTTCCTCCCAAATTCCCGTACAGGTTTGTAGGTTAATTGGCTTCGGTAGAATTGTAAATTGTCCCTGGTGTGTGTAGGATAGTGTAAGTGTACAGGGATCGCTGGTCGTTGTAGACTCGGTGGGTCGAAGGACTGTTTCCACGCTGTATCTCTAAACTAAAATAAACTAAAGACTGAAGGAGAGCGAGCTGCGATCTTTAATCTTGCAGATTTGCCACCTTCTCCTCCCCTCCAACTCTCTCATGCAAGTAGCTCTGAATTATTGACCTAGTTTCTGTGCCCGTGTTTATGAAGGTTTTAAACCACAACTTTCCGACTCGAGGGAAATAGTTTTTCTGCGTCAAGGAAAGTGGCAGACTAGGGGAGGCTGAAGGTATGGTCAACAGGGGACTGAATATAGTCATATAGAGTGGAAACAGGCCCTTCAGCCCAACTTTCCCACACCAACCAACATGTCCCATCTACTCGAGTCACACCTGCCTGCGTTTGGCCCATATCCCTCTAAATCCACCCTATCCATGTACCTGCTATAGTACCAGCCTCAACTACCTCCTCCGGCAGCTCGTTCCCTACACCCGCCACCCATTGAGTAAAAATGTTACCCCTCTGATTCCTATAACATTGATTAGTAAGGGTGTCTGTCAGTGGTTATGGGGAGAAGGCATGAGAATGGGGTTAGGAGGGAGAGATAGATCAGCCATGATTGAATGGCAGAGTAGACTTGATTGGCCGAATGGCCTATTTCTGCTCCTATCACATGATCTTTAAAATCTTTCTCTCCCCCCCCCTCCCCCACCACCTCACCGTAAACCAATGTTCTCTGGTCCTCGATTTCCCCTGCTTCAGGCAAGAGATTCTGTGTGTCTACCCGAACTATTCCTTTCGTGATTTTGTACACCTTTATAAGATCACCCCTTATCCTCATACGCTCCAGGGAATAGCTGTATGTGGAGGCTTAATGCTGTTTATTCCCAAAGCTTTGTTTGTTCCTTTGTGTGTCTGAATGTGCAGTTGGGGTAAGAAAGAACTGCAGATGCTGGTTTAAACCGAAGATAGACACCAAATGCTGGAGAGAGGGGGTGGGTGACTGGGTGACGTTTCGTGCCGAGACCCTTCTTCAAACTGATGTCTATCTACAGTTCTTTGTTTCTTTGCTGATAAACTGATCTATTTTTATTTTTATTTTTTTTACCTCCTGAGTATTTTCAAGTAAACACCGATCGGACTCTGGAAGAATGGGTGGTCCATTGTAAGTGACCACTACGATGAGGTGTTTGGTCACTGGCCAGTTGCGGGGTTGGTTCTCGTAGTCTTTAGACTTTAGAGATACAGCACGGAAATAGGCCCTGCGGCCCACCGGGTTCGCGCCGACCAGCGATCACCCCGTACACTAGCACTATCCTGCATACTAGGGACCATTGTACCAAGGCAATTAACCTATAAACCTGCATTTATTTGGAATATGAGAGAAAACCCACACGGTCTCAGGGAGAACGTACAAACTCCGTACCGACAGCACCTGATGTCAGGATTGAATCCGGGTCTCTTGCGCTGTAAGGCAGCGACTCTACCACTTTCGCCCAATGTTACTCTTTATTAAATTATATATTAATATTGTATGAAAGGATATCAAATTGGCGAACTTATTATCACCTAGATGTAAAGAACTACAGATATTGGATTAGAAAAAAAAGCACTCTGGAGTAACTCAGCGGGTCAGGCATCATTTATGGAGACCAGTGACACAGTGGTGCAGGGGTAGAGTTGCTGCCTCACAGCGTCAGAGACCTGGGTTCGATGCTGACTATGGGTGGTGTCTACAGCGTTTGTGCATTCTCTCCATGACTGCTTGAGTTTTCTCCCACATTTCAAAAACATTCAGGTTTGTAGGTTGATTGGCCTCTGTAAATTGTCCCTTAGAACATGTGTAGCAGTGATCTCTTGTCAGCACGGACACTGTGGGCCGAATGGCCTGTTTCCACTCTCTATCTCTAAACTAAACATAGGTGATAGTTCTGGTCAGGACCTTTCTTCATACTTTTTTTTGGGGGGGAGGTGGATGAGTGGAGGAAAGCTGGACAAAGGAGGCAGCGACTGAAAGACTAACACTTCCAGAGATTGATGGAATGCCTGGGCTAGGAGAGGGGGCAGACTTTAGAGATACAGCGCTGAAACAGGCCCTTAGGCCCACCGAGTCCGCACCGACCAGTGATCACTGGACAATTTACAATTTTTACCAAAGCTAATTAGCCTACGTCTTTGGAGTGTGGAAGGAAACCGGAGCACCCGGAGAAAACTCACGCAGGTCACAGGGAGAACGTGCAAACTCTGTACAGACAGCACCTATGGTCAGGATCAAACGCCGGTCTCTGGTGCAGTAAGGCATCAACTCTACCGCTGTGCCACCGTCCCGCCCTACATGAGTCTTTCGTATGAAATACGTAGCGTGAAAGCCAGTCCCTGCACATCCTGTCACTTGGTGTGTAGGATCCCAAGGGTCTATTTTAGGAATTGCTGTGTCTATAATCGGCTGCTCTTTCTTGCATTGCAATACAACACTTTTTTGTAAGTAATTGGCTCCACAAAGTGCTGGTGAGGTGCTGAGATCATGGAAAGTACTACCACTACACCCAAAGGTCTCTTGTGAACTTTGTGGTGTTTGTTGTCAAGACATAACTCTTGAATACCAGGCGGCAGTGTTTGAAGAACTGTCTCGACCCGAAACATCACCCAATCCTTCTCTCCAGAGATGCTGTCTGTCCAACGGAGTTACTCCAGCACTTTGTGTCTATTTTCAGTGTTTCAGCAATTCAGTTTGTATGAGGCTAAAACTGTTGGGGAGGAGAAGCAAAGATGGTGAGTTTAGGGAACCTTGGTTAACAAAGGTTGCAGCGGTGGAGTAGCTGCCTTGCAGCGCCAAAGACACGGGATCGATTTTGACTACCGTTGCTGTCTGCATGGAGTTTTACGTTCTCCCCGTGACCGTGTGGGTTTTCTGAGCTCTTGGGTTCCCCCCCACACTCCACACTCCAGGTTAATTCGCTTTGTATAAATGTAAATTGTCCCGTGTGTGTAGGATAGTGTTCAGTTAGTGTAGGATTCGGCCCTTCAAGTCTACTCTGCCATTTCAATCATGGCTGATCTATCTTTCTCTTTCAACCCCATTCTCCTGGCTTCTCCCCACAACCCCAGACACCTTTACTAATCAAGAATAATATGTTAACCTCGATCTTCCCTGCGATCATTCGCGAAACACTTTCTCTGGATCCGCTCCACCGCCAGCACATCCTTCCTCGGATATGCGGCCCAAAACTGCTCACAGATAGCACCCGTGGTCAGGATCGAACACGGGTCTCTGACGCCCTAAGGCAGCAACTCTACCACTGCGCCACCTTGCCACTCCCTAAAATTCAAATTCCCTTGTGTCTAGTGTAGAAGGCCTTTAGTTTGCTTGCCTTCATAAACTAGCCTACAGTTAACAATGGCCTGTTTCCTTTATCATCGTTACTTCTTTGCATATTTTTCACTTATTTGTACAATCCATTTTTTTTCTATCTCTCTATATATCTCTTGTTCCACTTTCCCCTGACTCAGTCTGAAGAAGGGTCTCGAGCCGAAACGTCATTCTTCACTTTCCTGGGCATACGCGCACACACCCACACCTTGAGTGTAGTTGTGGTCACTAAATTACTGAAAGGATGTGGTTAGAGCTAAGAATGTAGAAGATATTCACACTGAAAATAGGCCCTGACCTGAAACTTCACCTATGTTCTCCAGACATGCTGCCTGCTGAGTTACTCCAGCACTTTGTCTTTTGTTTTAACAAATTTCATAGAGTCACGCAGCGTGGAAATAGGCCTAACTTGCCCATACTGACCAACATGTCCCATCAGTACATCCCAGCTGCCTGCGTTTGGGCCCATATTCCTCTAAACCTCTCTAATCCATGTACCTGTCTAAATGTTGCGATGGTCCCTGTGTCAACTACCTCCTCCGGCAGCTTATTCCATATATCCACCACCTGTTGTGCGTGTAAAAAAAAAAGATACCCCATACCTATTAAATCTCCCCCCCCCCCTCCCCCAACCTTAAGCCTATGTCCTCTAGTTCTTGATTACTCTATCTCTGAAAATTAACTTATTTGGTCTTTGCTGCCAAATTGGGCAAAAATGTAAAAAAAATCTGGATGAATGTGTGATCTTTTAATCCGTATCAGGCTACCGTTATCTAGATCGCCAGGAGGGAGGGAGAGGGTAGGGTAGAGAAAGACACAAACACTGAGATACCTCGGAGATTCCCCTACTCTGGGCAAGAAACTGTGCGTTTACCCGATCTATTCCTCTCATGAATGATTTGGATCATAAGTGATAGGAGCAGAATTTGGCTATTCGGCCTATCAAGTCTACGCCATTCAATCATGGCTTATCGTTCTCTCCTTCCTAACTTCATTCTCCTGCCTTCTCCCCATAACCCCTGACACCCGTACTAATCAAGAATCTATCTCTGCTTTAAAAATATCCATTGACTTGGCCTCCACAGCCTTCTATGGCAATGAATTCCACAGATTCATCACCCATTGACTAAAGAAATTCTCATCTATCCTTCCTAAAGAAACATCCTTTTATTCTAAGGCTGTGGCCTCTGATCCGAGACTCTCCTACTAGTGGAAACATCCTCTCCACATCCACTCTATCCAAGCTTATTCTATGTTCTTTGTCTATTCAATCTGTACCAATTTGGCACGACGGTCACAATCCAAAGCGTTGTCATCCATGTCCTTTAGAGATGCTGCCTGACACACATTGTGTGTACCCGATCTATTCCTCTCACCATTTTGTACACCTCTATAGTTCTAGTCTACCGGAATGGAGGGCTTCAGTTGCAAGGAGAAATTGGATATGCTAGGATTGTTTTCACTGGAGAGCAGGAGGCAGATGGGTGACCTTGTGGACACTTTTATAAAATTGGCGTCATGGATGAGGTAGCTAGGCTTTGCCCCCCTACCAAGGATAACGAGAGTCTAAAACTAAGAGGGCACGAGTTCAAGATGGAGAGGTAAAGGGTTTAAAGGAAATTGGAGAGGCAACTTTCTTAATCACAACTTTAGCTTTTCACTGTACTTTTGTACATGTGACAATAATAAACTAATAATAAACTCCGGATGACAGTGGCGCAGCAGTAGAGTTGCTGCCTTACAGCGCCAGAGACCTGGGTTAGATCCTGACCTCAGGTGCTATCTGTGTGGGTATGGTACTTTATTTGTCATGTACCGAGGTACAGTGTAATTCATTTTCGTGTACAGTTCAGTACAAGTATCACAATACATAAGCACATAGATACATCTTAGATAAGCATCTCACAGTACAAGTGTACACAGTGTACACAGTTTAGTTTAGAGATACAGCACGGAAACAGGCCCTTCGGCCCACCTGGTCCTTGCCGACCAGCCATCCCTGCACATTAACACAATCCTACACCCACTTGGGACAATTTATACATTTACCAAGCCAATCAACCTACAAACCCGTATGTCTTTGGAGTGTGGGAGGAAACCGAAGATCTCGGAGAAAACCCACGCAGGTCACGGTGAGAACGTACAAACTCCGTACAGACAGCATCCGTAGTCGGGATCAAACCCGGGTCTCTGGCGCTGCATTCGCTGCAAGGCAACAACTCTACCGCTGCGCCATCTTTGCCAGCTTGTCGCCATTTTCATATTACGTTCTCCCTGTGACCGCGTGGGTTTCCTCCAAGTGCTCCGGTTTCCTTCCACATTCCAAAGAAGTATGGGTTTGAAATTAATTGGCCTCAGTAAATTGCCTCCCAGTATGCATGGAGTGGGTGAGAAAGTAGGATAACATGGAACTGGTCTGAACGAGTGACTGATGGTCGACATGGACTCGATGGGTCGAAGGGCCTGTTTCTGTGCTGAATCTCTAAGCTAAAACTAAATCGCAGCGTTTTTAATAACACTTGGGTAGGTTCATGTTTAGGGAATGAATAGTGGAGATATGAGCCAGATACCGGAAATAGAATTAGCTCAGATGGGCACCTTAGTTGGCATGGATGAGATAGGCTGGAGGGCCTGTTTCCATGCTGTACGACTCTTTATCACTGAAAATCAACTTGTTTGTGTAGGAAGGAACTGCAGATGCTGGTTTACACCGAAGATAGACAAAATATGCTTGGAGTAACTTGGCATGACTGGCAGCATCTCTAGAGAGAAGGAAGGGTGACGTTTATGGTCGAGACCCTTCTTCAGACTGCAGGTGCTGGTTTACAACGAAGATAGTCTCCGGTCGGAAGAAGGGTCTCGACCCAAAACGTCACCTATTCCTTCTCTCCAGAGATGCTGCCTGTCCCGCTGAGTTGCTTCAGCTTTTTGTGTCTATCTTTAAAATTAATTTATTTGTTCTTTGCTGCTGCAAAAAGAGTAAAAAAAATTAACAATTTCTGGATGAATGTGTGATCTTTTAATCCTTTTTCAGGCTACAGTTGTCTAGATCACCCAGGTAAGAAAGAGACGCAAATACTGAGATTCCAAAGATAGACAAAATGCTGGAGTAACTCAGCAGGTTAGACCGCATATCTGAGAAAAGGAATAGGTGATGTTTTGGGTCGAGACACTTCTTCAGGGAAAAGGGGAACAACAGATATAGACGGTGATATAGAACAAATGAATGAAAGATATGTAAAAAAGTAACAATGGTAAAGGAAACAGGCCATTGTTGGCTCTGGGCTAGGTGAAAACGAGTTACAGAAAATGAGACTCACCAGGACGATAATTAAACTAGTACGACGATGAGGGTAGGGGAGGGACAGAGAGACAGGGAAAGCAAGAGTTACTTGAAGTTAGAGAAATCAATATTCATACCGCTGGGGTGTAAGCTGCCCAAACGAAGTATGAGGTGCTGTTCCTCCAATTTGCGTTGGCCTCTGACAGTGGAGGAGGCCCAGG
Organism: Malacoraja senta; assembly: GCA_038087875.1. NCBI lineage: Eukaryota > Metazoa > Chordata > Chondrichthyes > Rajiformes > Rajidae > Malacoraja > Malacoraja senta. The sequence goes on from CM075995.1 coordinate 6,409,524, forward strand.
ACAAGATCAGTGTGGGAATGTGAGGGGCAGTTAAAGCGTTTGGTAACTGGGAAATCCTTCCTACACATTCTGCATTTTCATTTAGCTACATCAAAACACTGCACTGAATGAGGTTTATAGATACAGAGCAGAGACGGGCCCTTCGGCCCACCGAGTCCGCACCGTCCAGCGATCCATAAGGTCATGTCATAAGCAATAGGATTTGAATTAGGCCATTCAACACCTCAGGTCTACTCCACCATTCAATCATGGCTGATCTATCTCTCCCTCCTAACTCCATTCTCCTGCCTTCTCCCCATAACCTCTGACACCTGTACTAATCAAGAATCTATCTATCTTTGCCTTCAAAATATCCCCTGATTTGGCCTCCACAGCCTTCTGTGTTAAATAATTTCACAGATTCACCACCCTCTGACTCTGGAGAAAGAGATTTCTCCTCATCTCCTTTCGAAAAGAACGTCCTTTAATTCTGAGGCTATGTCCTCTAGTCCAAGACTCGCCCACCAGTGGAAACATCCTCTCCACATCCACTCTATCCAAGCCTTTCACTATTCTGTATATTCCAATGATGTCCCCCATCATTCTTTTGAACTCCAGCGAGTACAGGCCCAGTGCCGACAAACGTTTATCATAGGTTAACCTACTCACTCCTGGATACTCAAGTCCAACGATCCCCACATGTTAACACTGCCCTGCACACACTGGGGACAATTTACACTTATACCCAACCAATTAACCTACAAACCAGTATGTACTGTTGGGGTGTAAGCTGCCCTCGTGAAGTAAGAGGTGCTGTTCCTCCAATTTGCGTTGGGCCTTACTCTGACATTCCAAAATGACTCTTGAGATTACAAAGGCAATCTGCCTGTGAAGACAAGATGGCTGTGAGATAACATTGTTTGTGGCTGCAATTCTGTGAGCCGTAGCATTTCTTCAGCATCTTTTGTTAGTTCCTCTTTGTCTGTGATGATTTGCTTGCCTAGAATTGCAACCTTTTCATCCAGGATTGAGACAAAGTGCCGGAGTAACTCAGCAAGATGGGCAGTATCTCCGGAGAACATTGATGGGTGACGTTTCGGGTCGGAACCCTTCTTCAGACTGGGGTCTACCTTCGTTATAAACCAGCGTCTACAGTTCCTTCCTGCGCATCATTATCCGTCCTTGTTTAGTTTAGAGATACAGCGCGGAAACAGGCCCTTCGGCTCATCGGGTTCGTGCCGACCGGCAATCCTCGCACACTAACACTCCCCGCACACAAAAAACTTTTTTACAGAAGCCAATTAACATACAACCCTGACTGTCTTTGGAGTGTGGGCGGAAACCGGAGCACCCGAAGAAAACCCACGGGGAGAACTTACAAACTCTTTACAGGCAGCATTCGTTGTCAGGATCGAACCTGGATCTTTGGCGCTGCAAGGCAGCAACTCTACCGCTGTGCCACCGTGTGAGCATTTTTTTTCCTCCCGAGATGCTGCCTGATCCGCTGAGTTACTCCAGCACTTAATCATATATTGTCTTTCCGCTGGCTGGTTAGCATGCAACAAAAGCTTTTCACTTTACACATGACTATAAACTAAACTAACTGCCCTATTTCCCAGCAATGAAGACGCACCTGCGTCGAAGGCGCACCCCCAGTAGCTACTCGCCAATCACCACCTCCACCGGTTGCACCTATGCCGAGGGACACCGTGGCTGGCTGGCAGGTGGGCTGGCAGAAGGCGCTGAGGTGGTGGCCGGTTCCACTGTATGGTCCCGGCGGCCGCTCGCAGCCACCCGAGCTACTGAGTGAGTTGCTGGCATGATCCCCGATCGCCGACCCCCTCCTTCTCAAAGCTCCTGCCCTCCCCGCAACTTTACCCCTGGCGGCCCAGCCAAGTTTGCTACTTTGTGCTGACCCGGGTCCTACTCCCCACATGCTGTGAAAGGAACTCTTCCCCTCCCCCCCCCCCCCGCAGTGTTGTCCTTTTAAATCAGCTGCCAGCAATGAGGGTTAGACTTGGCTATCACTCACTACAGCAACATCATTCTTGATGTTGCTGTACTGAGGGATAGCCAAGTCTATCTTTCTTGGCTAACGATCTAACCTTCGGCCTCCAAGACGCAGGTAAATTTTCGGGCTTTATTTTAAGGTAAATAATAGCGTCTTCATTGCCGGCAAATACGGTAAGACTTTGTGTCTATCTTTGGTATAAACCAGCATCTGCAGTTCCTTCCTACACGTTACCCAGGACCTCGGTTTAATCTCTGAAGAAAAGGAGTAGGTGACGTTTTGTGTCTGAGGAAGGGCCTCGACCCAAAACGTCACCTATTCCTTTTCTCCAGAAAGGCTGCCTGACCCAGTTCTTTGTGTCCATCTTCGGTTTAAACCAGCATCTGCGGTTCCTTCCTCCGCACCTCGGTTTAATGCTGTAAATCAAAACATTGGGAGTCTTTCCTAAAAGGTTTGCCTTTTGAGGGGAGTTTGCTTTAGTAATGATGATGGCCGGAAGAAGGTAAGTAGGGTGGGGGCACGACTCTCGATGCTATGGTGCCGGTCGGTCTTGAGAGTGTGCAGCATATTGCTGCTGTTGTTCTCAGAGGTAATGTGAGCTCATGTCACCACATGGGAGTCTGGCACTGCCCCTGTATAATTAACAACACTGGCCTGCTTTTTTGTGCTGGGTACTGTAAGTGGGAAGGCTAACGTTACACAGACCAGCAAGCATCCCTTCAAAGATTTAACCGCCAGTGTGCTAAACCCTTCCCTTTGCTCCTCTGCCTCGCTAACCTTGTGTCGTTTGTCCTTGCACTGCCTGAGCTTTGAGGCAGAATCCTCCTCCATAACACATGCGTGAAGGAACTGCTGATGTTGGTTTAAGCCAAACAGACACAATGCTTGAGTACCTCTGTGGGACAGGTGACATCTCTGGGGAGAAGGAATCGATGATGATTCGGGTAAAGACCGTTTTTTAGACTTTCAAAATTATGTTACATAAATCGTCACCTATTCCAGCGATACTGCCTGATCTTCTGACTTAAACCTTCTTACACAAGGAGCTGCAGATGCTGGTTTAAACCGAAGATAGACACAATATGCTGGAGTAACTCAGCGGGTCAGGCAGCATCTCTGGAGAGAAGGAATGGGTGACGGTTTGGGTCAAGACCCTTCTTCAGACGTTCAGAATTGTGTTACCTAAAAAGTCACCTATTCGTTTTCTCCAGAGATGTTGCCTGACCTGCTGAGTTACTCCAGCTTTTTGTGTCCATCCTCCTCAGTAATATCTGGAGGAAGATTTTTACATTCAACACAAACAATCAAGTGTTAGGCATTGGGGAATGTATTCTTTTAGAAATACAGCGTGGAATCGGGCCCTTCGGCCCGCCAAATCCGTGCTGACCAGCAATCATCCTATACACTTGTTCTATCCTACACACAAGTGACAATTTACAGAAGCCAATTAACCTTCTAACCTGTACGTATTTGGAGTGTGGGAGGAAACCGGAGCACCCGGAGAAAACCCACAGAGAGAACGGGCAAACTCCGTACAGACAGAACCCGGGTCTCCAGCGCTGTAAAAAAGGCAGCAACTCTACTGCTGTGCTGCCAGAAGGATCTCAGGATCCCTGATAAACTAATATAGTGTAAAATCATGAATAGATTGGGTGAATGCCCAGTGTAAGAGATTCAAGAACCATTGGTTTAAAGGGGGGAGGGATTGGGAGACGCTCAGGCTACCTTTAATCGGACTCTATCTTGCACTAAATGTTATTACATTTATCCTGTATCTGTGCACTGTAAATGGTTCAATTGTCTTCATACAATCGTTTTTCCGCTGACTGGATAACATGCAACAGCTTTTTATTGTACCTCAGTAAATATATGAACTCACAAATCTCTAGATTGGGATATGTGGAAACTGCCAGTATTACCAGTGAAATTAATAGTTTCACTGAAGTTCCAGTAAAATGAATAATTTCAAAGAAACTCCCCATTTCTGCTTTATTTGACAGATGTCTCAAACCACATATTTTGAAATATGACTGTATTCGGTTCATGTGGTGGTTTCTATATTGTCACCTGTACCCGGTATAGTGAAATACATTTTTTGCCGACAGCTCAGCAAGACAATCCCTGTACATAAGCGCATGGGTTTTGTGAGTGGCCATAAATTCTGTCATAATTTACGTTCTCAAGTTATACGAGTACAATTAGGCCATTCAACCCATCGGGCCTACTCCACCATTCAATCATGGCTGATCTCTGCCTCCTAATCCCATTTTCCTGCCTTTTCCCCATAACCCTTGACACCTGTTCTAATCTAGAATTTGTATATCTCTGCCTTAAAAATATCCACTGACTCGACCTCCACAGCTCTCTGTGGCAATGAGTTCCACAGATAAACTACCCTCTGACTAAAGAAGTTCCTCCTCGCCTACTTTCTAAAAGAGCGCCCTTTAATTCATGTTCATAAATCAAGGAGCAGAATTTGGCCGTTCGGCGCATCAAGTCTACTACGCCATTCAATCAGCCGATCTATCTTTCCCTCTCAACCCCATTCTCCTGCCTTCTCCCCATAATCCCTGACACCCGTACTAATCAACAATCTATATCTCCGCCTTAAATACCCATTGACTTGGCCTCCACAGCCTTCTGTGGCAATGAATTCCACAGATTCACCACCCTCTGACTAAACTTGAGTGATCGTTCAGTAATGTAGAAATTACAAACTGCCATGATTGCACTAGGGCCAAGGTACAGAATTGTTTCTTGTAAAGTGTGAGTTGCCTATTGTGAAAGTTGGGGAGTTGTCTGTATGAAGGTGTTTGTTCATTTAGATTATTGTCACGTGCAGCGAAGTGCATTGAAAAGCTTTCGTTGTGTGCTAACCAGTGATCGGAAAGACAATACATGATTACATTCGAACCATCCAGTGTACAGATACAAGGAAAGAGGCCCTTCGGCCCACCTAGTCCGTGCTGGACAGCGATCTTCCTCACTTACACTATCACGCACTACACACTAGGGACAATTTACAATTTTTACCAAAGCTAATTAACCAACAAACCTGTATGTCTTTGGGAGGAAACCAGAGCACTTGGAGAAACCCCATACAGTAACCCATGCCGCACTTTTCAATTTCTCCAGAGATGCTGCCTGACCCGCTGAGTTAATCCAGCATTTTGTGTGTCGGTTCTTTTGTCTAGAGAATGGCAAATCTCTGGAATTCATTGCCACAGAAGGCCGTGGAGGCCAATTCAATGCATATTTTTAAGACGGGGATGGATAGATTCTTGATTAACACGGTGTCGGGGTTATCAGGAAAAGGCATGAGAATGGGTTAGGAGCGAGAGATAGATCATTCGTGATTGAATGGCAGAGTTGACTTGATGGGCTGAATGGCCTAATTCTGCTCCTATCACTTATGAACACAAACTTATAGATTCTCTTCATAGATTTGGCTGGAATCTCGACATACTGACAGATTGTCTTCGACTAGATAAAGTATACGTTTTCATAGTAGAAAAATAATTTCTCCGTGCCAAATCGTTGCTGCCTTGGTTAAAAAAAATACTGTCATAAGACTGAGAAAGTGAAAATGTGAGCAGTTACTGTGATAAATGTGCTGTTTCACTGCTCATAATATAATTATTTTCAAATCTCCCTGATCCTAACTCATGAAAGATCATGCAAGCACATTCTGTCACTACAATATCCTGGTGCCCAATTGTGCATATGATGTAAAGTGACGATGTACAGTTGAGATTGCATCAATGGTTCATTTCAGTGTTTTTGAAACAACTACATTAAAATTTATCTATTTTTTTTCATTGCTCTCTACGGAGGTTGGTGGCATGAAAGTGCAGCGGTAGAGTTGCTGCCTCACAGCGCCAGAGACCCGGGTTCCATCTTGACTACGGGTGGGTACTGTCTGTACGGAGTTTGTACGTTCTCCACGTGACCTGCGTGGGTTTTCTCCGGGTGCTCCGGTTTCCTCCCACACAGAGCAATATGAATATTGACTTCTCTAACTTCAAGTAACCCTTGCTTTCCCTCTCTCTCTCAATCCCTCCCCCATCCTAGTTCTCCGACTAGTTTCACTGTTTAAATTTCCGGACTAAATTTTACTGAATTGTATGCTTCGTTGTCACCTTCCCCTCAGCCAACAATGAACCATTGTACATTTTCCTTGATCACCGTCCCCTTTGATCTCTCGTTTTCACACCTTACCCTTTCACATCTTTATGTCTCCCTCTCCCCTGACTGTCAGTCTGCAGAAGGGTCTCGACCCGAAATGTCACCAATTCCTTCTCTCCAGAGATGCTGCCCGTCCCACTGTTACTCCAGTATTTTGTGATTGTCTACGGAGTAAACCACCATCTGCAGTTCCTTGTGTAAGAAGGAACCGCAGATGCTGGTTAAAATCCTTAACAATTGTTTGACGTCGCCGAGGTTTTATGGGCTTTGAGGAATCTAAAGGCGGCACAGCACGGTTGTGTGCAGCGGTAGAGCTGCTGTCTCACAGAGCCGGAGACCCGGGATCGATCCTGACTACGGGCGCTGTCTATACGGAGTTTGTACGTTATCCTCGTGACCTGCGTGGGTTTTCTCCGGATTCCACCCAAACCTGTAGGTTTGTAGGTTAATTGGCTTTGGTAAAATTGTAAATTGTCCCGAGTAGTATTAATGTGTTAATGTACAGAGATTGCTGGTCGGCGTGGACTCGGTGGGTTGAAGGGCCTGTTTCCGAGTTGTAATTCTAAACTAAACTTATTTTTCTCGATTGGTATCTTTAGTTTAGTTTTAGAGATACAGTGTGGAAACGGGCCTTTCGGCCCACCGGGTCCGTGCCGAACAGCGATCCTCGCACATTAACACTAACCTACACACACTAGGGACAATTTACATTTATACCAAGCCAATTAGCCTTCAAACCTGCACATCTTTGTATGCAGTGTGGGAGGAACCGAATATCTTGAAGAAAACCCACGCAGGTCACAGGGAGAACATACAAACTCCGTACAGACAGCACCCGTGGTCGGGATCAAACCCGTGTCTTTGGCGCTGTAAGGCAGTAGCTGATGTGTTGGGATCGTTGGTCGTCACGCTCTCGGTGGGCAGAAGGGTCTGGTGACCGAGCTGTATTTCCAAAACTAAAGGGGAACTGGGGGCTCTGCTGTACGATCCTGCCTTACTGTTGTGGAGGGAGGTGCATGTTGTCGTATGCCTCTCCTTGTTCCCATGCTCTGCTGGCCACAGGTTGCCTGGGAACTGCATCTTCCCTCGTGTGAAGCATTTTTTTCTCTCCCCGCAGCTCATTTTATCTAAATTGCAGAACTTTTGGCACCCTTTCCCTTTCAACTTGTGACTAAACTAGGACTTCCTGATCGAGCAAGGAACTTTCTGTGTAATGTCTCTCGTTCCCAGGCTGTTTCCTAAAACTAGTTTCAAGATCTCAGACTCTGGGGAAGTTTGCAACCATGGCAATTGTCTGCATATATTAGACTTTAGAGATACAGCTCAGAAACAGGCCCTTCGGCCCATCTTGCCCATGCTGACCAAGATGCTCTGTCTATACTATATAGACCAATGGCAATTGCTCGTTAAATTGACGGTCTCTCTGTGCTCAGACTAGTTTAGTTTAGAGATACAGTGAGATACAGGCCCTTTGGCCCACTGAGTCCGTGTCGACCAGTGATCACCCTGTACACCACCACTATTCTACACACCATGGATATTTTACAATTTTACCAATCTCATTAACCTACAAACCTGTACGTCTTTGGAGTGTGGGTGGAAACCAGAGCACCCGGAGAAAACCCACGCAGGTCACGTGGAAAACGTACAAACTCCGTACAGACAGCATTCGTAGTCAAGATCGAACTTGGGTCTCTGGCGCTGTAAGGCAGCAACTCTACCGCTGAGCCACCGTGCCGCCCCATCTAGACATCTAACTGGTGTAGGTTTGGTTTAGAGATGCACTATGGAAACTGGCCTGTCAGCCCACAGAGTCTACATTGATCGACCGTTAACATTAGTTCTCAGCTAACTCACTTTCACATCCACTCCCTGCACACCAGGGGACAATTTACGGGTCGGTATTGAACCCGGATATCTGGCGATGTGAGGCGACAACTCTACCCCTGCGCCGCCCTTGAACCTTGATTGTATTTAGATTATATGGCTATCCATATCGACCATGGCCACTTACTACCTGCATCTTAGGCTGTGATTATACTGGCCCCTGGTTTAGATTATTATATTCATGTGGACCGAGGTACAGTGGAAAGATTTTATCTAAACAGATCGGGTAATACTAAATATAAATACAATTGAATCAAACACAAGTACAATAGGTAGAGCAAAGGGGAAGGTACAGAGTGCAGAATATAGTTCTCAGCATTGTAGCGCATCAGCTCTATAGGCAAAGTCCAATGTGCGCAATGGGGTAGAGGTGAATCGGACAGCACCCTAGCTTATGGAAGGACTATTCAGAAGCCTAATAACAGAGGGGAAGAAGTTCTTGAGTTCTTGAGTCTTGTGGTGTGCACTTCCAAGCTTCTGTACTTTCTGCTGGACAGGATCGGTGGGTAGAAGGAATGTTGGGGGTGGGGACACATAGTGATTTGTAGATCCATTGATCATGTTTATTTCGAAAATCGATGTAGAGCTACTGCCCTACAACGCCAGAGACCCGGGTTTGATCCTGACCACGGATGCTGTCTGTATGGAGTTTGTAAATTCTCCCTGTGACCGCATGAATTTTTCTCCCACACTCCAAAGACGTACAGGTTTGTAGGCTAATTGGCTTTGGTAAAATTATACATTTTCCCTAGTGTGTGTAGGATAGTGTTACTGTATGGGGATCGCTGGACGGCGCAGAATCAGTGGGCCGAAGGACCTGTTTCCGTGCTGTATCGCTAAATTAAACTAAACAAATGGCTTTTGTCTGAAGAAAGGTCTCGACCCAAAACGTCGCCAGTCTCTCCAGCATCTGCAGTTCTTTCTTAAACAAATGTCTTTTCTTCCTGTTTTTTCCTCCTCATCTCCTGCCCCCCCCCCCCCCCGCCTTCCTTCAATGTCCCCAAAGCCCCGTGTCAATGACTGAAACAGGCGGCTTTGCCGTTTTGAAATAAAGCTCATAATCTGGAAAATATGAGCAGAAAATCTGTCAGGGCAACTTGAGAATTTGAATTCCATTTATTGGGGAGAATCTAAACCTGGGGATAAACTGGAATTGTCGGTAATAAAGTAGCCATGAACTGTCGGGTTGTTGTAAAGACACAATGCTTCACTAATGTCCTTTTTAGAAGATGCAAAGCGTATCTCCGCTCTGACTCTGATTCTTTCCTGTACTGTCGTTAACTCTCAAGTACCCTCTCTAATGTGTCGGAAGAAACTGCAGATGCCGGTTTACACCGAAGATGGACACAAAATGCTGGAGTAACTCAGCGGGACAGAAGGCATCTCTGGAGAGAAGGAATAGGTGATGTTTCGGATTGAGACCCTTCTTCAGATCCGAAACGCCACCTTTTTGTTTCCAGAGATTAAACAGAGGCCCTGGGTAATGTGTAGGAAGGAACTGCAGTATTAGTTAGTTAAAGGTAGATACAAAATGTTGGAGTAACTCAGCGGGACAGGCAGCATCTCTGGAGAAGAAAAATGGCGGCAGGCGGGCGCAGCGGTAGAGTTGCTGCCTCACAGCGCCAGAGACCCGGGTTTGATCCTGACCAAGGTTGCTGTCTGAACGGAGTTTGTTCGTTCTCCCCGTGGGTTTTCTCCGGGTGCTCCGATGGGTCATCATTCCTTCTCTCTCAAGAGATGCTGCCTGTCCCGCTGAGTTACTCCAGCGTCTTGTGTCTACCCTCACTGATAGGCAATTACGCAAGAGTCATTAATGCAAGCCTTTCCAACAACACCTGGTTAGATCCCGACTACGGCTGCTGTCCTTACAAAGTCAGTATGTTCTCCCCATGACCTGCGTGGGTTTTCTCCGGGTACTCCTGTTTCCTCTCACAATCCAAAGATGTGCAGGTTTGTACATAGAAACATAGATAATAGGTGCAGGAATAGGCCATTCGGCGCTTTGAGCCAGCACCGCCATTTAATGATCATGGTTGATCATCAAAAATCAGTACTCCGTTCTGGCTTTTTCCCCATATCCCTTGATTCCCTTAGTCCTAAGAGCTAAATCTAACACTTGAAAACATCCAGTGAATTGGCCTCCACTGCCTTCAGTGGCAGAGAATTCCATAGATTCACAACTCTCTGGGTGAAAAAGTTTTTCCTCATCTCAGCCCTAAATGGCCTACCCCTTATTCTTAAACTGTGACCCCCTGGTTTTGGACTCCCCCAAAATCGGGAACATTTTTCCTGCATTTAGCCTGTTCAACCCACTAAGAATTTTATGTTTCTATAAGATCCCCTCTAATCCTTCTAAATTCCAGCGAATCCAAGCCCAGTTGACCCATTCTTTCATCATATGTCAGACCCGCCATCCCGGGAATTAACCTGATGAACCTACGCTGCATTCCCTCAATAGCAATAATGTCCTTCCTCAAAATAGGAGACCAAAATGGCACACAATACTCCAGGTGCAGTCTCACCAGGGCCCTGTACAACTGCAGTAGGGCCTCCTTGCTCCTAAACTCAAATTCTCTCGCAATGAAGGCCAACTTGCCATTAACTTTCTTCACTGCCTGATGTACCTGCATGCTTACTTTCAGTGACTGATGTACAAGCACACCCAGGTCTCGTTGCACCCCTTTTCCTAATCTGACACCATTCAGATTATGTGTAGCAAAGAACTGCGGATGCTGGTTTAAATCGAAGGTAAACACAAAATGCTGGAGTGACTCAGCGGGACAGGCAACATCTCTGGAGAGAAGGAATGGGTGACGTTTTGGGTCAAAACCCTTCTTCAGACTCTCTGGAGAGAAGGAATGGGCAATGTTTCCAGTCGAGACCCTTCTTCAGACCGCAGAATCAACCGAATCAAGTGTAGCCTCCTCTCCGAAGACTCTCACTTCAAGACTCTTGAGCCAAAGACTTGCACTTCCCAACAGGCCGTTCCCCTAGACCTGAACTTAATTTTATCTAATCAAGTCAACCATCCACAAAACTAATTAGGATGTCTCAGCCAATCCACTCACTCGCTGGTCTGTCTGCTGCTCTTCTGCGACCTTCAAGGTAATTGCCCCGGGCTGACTCGTAGGTTAATTGGCTTCTGTCAATTATAAATTGTCCCTAGCGTGTAGAATGGTGCTGGTGTATGGGATGAGCGTTGGTTGATGTGGGCCGAAATACCTGTTTCCACGTTGTATCTCTAAACTAAACTACTTTGAGCACCAAGTGACTGTCAATTCACTTTAGTTTAGTTTATTGTCACGTGTACCGAAGTACAGTGAAAAGCTTTTGTTACGTGCTATCCAGTCAGCGGAGAGACTATACATGATTATAATCGAGCCATTTACAGTGTACAGATACATGATAAAGTGAATAACGGTTAATGCAAGATACAGCCAGTAAAGTCCAATCAAAGATAGCCCAAGGGTCTCCGATGAGGTAGATAGTAGCTCTCAAGGTGTTGGTAGGATGGTTCAGTTGACTGATAACTGCTGGGAAGAAATTGTCCCTGAATCTGGAGGTGTGCGTTTTCACACTTTTGCCTGATGGGAAAGGGGAGAAGAGGGAGTGGCCAGGGTGCGACTCGTCCTTGATTATGCTGCTGGCCTTGCCGAGGCAGCGTGAGGTATAAATGGAAGATAGGTTAGTTTGTGCGATGGTCTGGGCTGCTGCGCCCACAATTCTCTGCAATTTCTTGTGGTCTTGGACGGGCTGTTCCCAAACCAAGCTGTGATGCATCCTGATAAAATGCTTTCAACAAGCAACTGGTATTGTGTCTCTCGTGATTTACACCAAAGGAACTTTAGATCCTTCCTTCCACAACCCCCCCAGCTCCCACGAAGCCAGTAGCGTCTGGCTTTGCTCCTCCCAGGAGTGCTTAGTTGTATGGTTTTGTTTGAAAGTCCTAATTTGCGGCTTTGTTTCTGTTTGAGTGTTTCCTGTCTCAAAAGTGATTTGAATTACTTTCCTTGTCCTCAAACAAAGCAGCAATTTTGCCCGTGAAGAATGAGGCATGAGAGAATATCCGCCTACAATACTTGTGCTATTGTTGAAACCGAGCTAACTGCTGTGCTTTCTATTCCTGTTCAGTTTAGTTTATTGTCACGTGTACCGAGGTACAGTGAAAAGCTTTTGTTGCGTGCTAACCAGTCAGCGGAAAGACAATACATGATTACAATCTAGCTATTTACAGTGTACAGATACATGATAAGGGAATAACGTTTAGTGCAAGGTAAAGTCCAATTAATGATAGTCTGAGGGTCACCAATGAGGTAGATAGTAGTTCAGGACTGCTCTCTGGTTGTGGTAGGATGGTTCAGTTGCCTGATAACAGCTGGGAAGAAACTGTCCCCAAATCTGGAGCTGTGCGTTTTCACACTTCTATACCTTTTGCCTGATGGGAGAGGGGAGAAGAGGGAGTGGCCAGGGTGTGACTGGTCCTTGATTATGCTGCTGGCCTTGCCGAGGCAGCGTGAGGTGTAGATGGAGTCAATGGAAGGGTGGTTGGTTTGTGTGTTGGTCTGGGCTGTGTGCACCTGTAGAAGTTGGTGAGAATTGTTGAGGACATGCTGAACTTCCTAGGTCTTCTAAGGAAATAGAGGTGTTGGGGTGCTTTCTTGGTCGTTGCTTCATCATGGGTGGTCTGAGAAGTTGATGACTGACTCCTAGAAATTTGACGTTTTCAACCATCTCTACAACTGCACCATCAAATGCAAACTGGGGTATGCGTAGGGTTAGTTCTGATATCATATTAAGTCATCAAAGTTGCAATTAGACTTGAGAGTGCGGAAACAGGCCCTTTGGCCTACCAAATGATCACCCCGTACATTAGCTCTGCCTTGATCTGGCACGCTTTGTTCTCTCTCTCCCCTCGTACAGCTTTCTTCTTTCCCCTCGCCCCTCTCCACCACAATGTCTGAAGAAGGGTCCTGACCCGAAACATCATATATATGCTGAGGCACATTTGGTGGAGGGGGGGGGGGGGATATTGGGGAAAGGAAGGGTTATCACCCCAGGGGGCCATATGAATGGCAAGGGTGCATGGTGTTATGATAGTTTAGTGAACGCTGCCAAATACAGCGCTAATGAATGTATGTGTAGCCGCTGAGAATTGTTCTGCACTGTTCTAGTTTCGTTCAGAGATACAGCATGGAAACAGGCCCTTTGGCCCACCAAGTCCGTGCGGACCAGTGATCACCCTGTAGATGGTCATGGAATGATACTGTGTGGAAATGGGCCCTTTGGCACAACTTCACCTCGATTCGCCCACTCTAGGCAAGAGACTCTGTACTAGCATTATCCTACACACTAGGGACAATTTTTACCGAAGCCAATTTACCTACAAACCTGCACGCCTTTAGAGTGGGAGGAAACCTGAGCACCAGGAGAAAATCTACGAGGTCACGGGGAGAACGTACAAACTCCATACAGACAGCACCCGTAGTTGGGATCGGACCCGGTTCTCTGGCGCTGTAAGGCTTCCTGATCACTGGATGTTCATATGTTGTTGGTGTGAGGTCTCTGCTCTACCGCTATTTCAGGTTTGTAGATCAACAGAGAAATTGGGTGCATTTTCTCTTCAGAGTTACGCTTGTACCTGGTCTGTGTTTAAAAAGAAAATCATCTTACCGATGGCTGACATTTGAAATCCAACAGGAATTTTGTTTGATCCTGAGCATAATTCTTTTAATTATGTTATAGGCATGTAGCTCCAAACTCCCTGCTGCATTTCTAATCTATTTAAATCCCGTAAGTACCATGGCAGGAACTGTCAAATTAAATGCATTATTGCATTTGGCGTAAGGACACACCTACCCGATATTTAAAGAGCATTTGCGGACTAGATTTGAGCGGGGGGTAGGGTGCGGGCGGCAGGGAGCTGTTTCCAAGATAAGGTGAACACATGCCAAAGTAATCGTGATCGATCCCAGGTCTCAGGGGCTGTGAGGCAGTAGCTCTACCATTGCGCCACCATGCTGCCCTTTGTTTCAGATGTGCATCCAAACGCGGAGAAAATGGGTGCGTTTTCTCTGCCACGGGGCGGCATGGTGGCGCATCAGTAGAGTTGCTTGTCTGTTAGGAGTTTGTACCTTCTCCCCGTGACCTGCGTGGGTTTGCTCCAGGGAGCTCCAGTTTCCTCCCATACTCCAAAGACGTACAGTTTTGTAGGTTAATTGGCTTCGGTAAAAATGGTAAAATGTCCCTAGAGTGTGTAGGATAATGTTAATGATAATGGGGTGATCGCTGGTCGACACGGTGGGCCGAAGGGCCTGTTTCCGCGCTGTCTCTCTAAACGAAACTAGTTCCCTTGTGAAGAAGGGCCTCGACCTGAAACATCACCTATTCCTTTTCTCTGGAGACACCGCCTGTCCCGCTGAGTTACTCCGGCTTTTTGTGTCTATCTTCCCTTTTTAAAATATAGATATAAAATGCTGGAGTAATAGCAGGACAGGCTGCATCTCTGGAGAGAAGGAATGGGTGACATTCCGAGTCGAGACTCTTCTTCAGACTGAAGATACTTTTAAAGATACTGTTTGATAGTAATTATTGCATGTTTTGAGGCAAGGCCACTTGTAATGCAGTATCTGAAGCTGATTCCAATATACCTGTTGCATTAATAAAAGTTGGATTTTACGGCCCTGCTCGCCTACCAGCTCCACCTGGATGTAATCCCACCTCTTACATTATTTGATTAGTCGATGATGGCAATGCTGCTGAAAAGCTGACAAATCCCTGCCGTGCTGCTGCAGATTAAATATCTGACAGGCTTTGAAAGCCATGTATTATTTACCCAAATATGTGTCTGTTTGATCAGTTACAGTTTAATTTATTGTCACGTGTACCGAGGTACATTGAAAAGTTTTTGTGTGCTGACCAGTCAGTGGAAAGACAATACATGATTACAATTGAGCCGTCCACAGTGTACAGATGCATGATAAGGGGAATAATGTTTAGTACAAGATGAAGTCCAGTAAATTCTGATTCCTTGTAGCTCGGAACTGCTCTCCATTTCTTGGTAGAGTGTGTTCACTGACATGATTTGGCTAGGTCTCTAACAGTGGCGGTAGTTAAAGATCGACAGTCAACAACAGAATTTAGTATTAGAGTCACACAGTGCGGAAAAAGGCCCTTCCGTCCAACTTGCTAACGCCGATCAACATGCCCCATCTACACTAGTCCTGCCTACCTTTGGCCCATATCCCTCTCAACCTATCCTATCGGTAATTTACACTATCCTATTGGCACCTGTCAAAATGTTTTTAAAATGTTATGATAGTACCTACCTCTCCTACCTCCTCTGACACTTTGTTCCATATCCGTATCCCTACCACCCTTTATGTATATATTTTTTAAGTTCATTAGTTGTATGAGCAGAATTAGGCCATTTGGTCCATCAAGTCTACTCCGCCATTCAATTATGGCTGATCTATCTTCCCCTCTCAACCCCATTGTCCTGCCTTCTCCACATAACCCCTGACACCCGTACTAATCCAGAATCTATCGGTCTCCACCTTAAAAATATCCATTGACTTGCCCTCCACAGCCGTCTGAAGTTGCACCTCGGGTTCCTAATCATTATTTTCTCCCCTCTCGCCTTGAACCTATGTCCTCTGGTTCTTGATTCCCGTACTCTGGGTAAAAGACTCTGTGCATGTAGAGTACTCTCAAAACAATTGAGACCTAGCCAAAAAAATGTCTTTTGGGCAGATTGCCAATATCTTGATTTAACAGCATTATCTTCAAAACAGAAAGGGAGATGGAGAGGCTTAGGGAAGGAATTTTCGAGCTTAGGGGTTTGGGAGGTGAGACCCAAGCTGTGCTGATCAAAAGTTTGTGCAAAGTCTCGTGAATAGAGAAAGACGCAAAATGCTGGAGTAACTCAGCGCAGATAAGCAGCATCACTGGAGAGAAGGAATGGGTGACGTTTTGGGTTGAAACCCTTCTTTAGATCGTTCTTCTCGAGAATAGAGAGCAGATTGTCAGAGGGTGGTGGGTGTATGGAATGAGTTCCCAGAGGAGGTAGTTGAGGCAGGTGGTTTAAAATAAGATAAGGCCAGCAGCATGATGAAGGACGAGTCTTACCCCGGTCACTCCCTCTTCTCCCGCTCCCATTGGGCAAAAGTGTGAAAATGCACACCTCCAGATTGAGGGACAGTTTTTTCCCCAGCTGTTATCAGGCAACTGAACCATCCTACCAACAGTTTGAGAGCAGTCCTGAGCTGCCATCTACCTCATTGGACACCCTCGGACTATCTTTAATCGGACTTTACTGGAAGTAAATATTATTTCCCTTGTGTATCAGTACATTGTAACCGTCTGTTGTCTTTCCGCTGACTGGTTAGTACACAACAAAAGCTTTTTCACTGTGACAATAAACGAAACTAAACTGCTGAGGACCAACTGCTCTGCATCCGAAGGAGTGAGTTCGGAGGACGGGGGAAAGAAGACGGTGATGAAAACACAAAAGAGGTGAGGGCTGGGGTGGGAGGGAAGAGCCCCAACCTGAAATGTCACTAAGCCATGGTCTCCAGAGATGTTGCCTGACCCCCTAAGTTACTCCAACATTTTGTGTCCTTTTTAGTTGTGGCAAGTACTCTTAACACCGATTGAAAAACTCTTGGGCAGGTACATGGATGGGAAAGGTTTAGAGGGATATATGGGCCAAACGGGACCAGCTTAGATGGGACATCTTGGTTGCATGGACAAGTTGGCTGATGGGACTAGTTTCCATGCTGTAGTTGAGGCGGCACGGTGGTGCAGCGGTAGAGTTGCTGCCTTCCCAACGCTAGAGACTCGGGTTCGATCCTGACCACGGGTGGTGTCTGAACGGGATTTGTACATTCCCCCTGTGACCATGTGGGTTTACTCCAGGTGCTCCCAGTTCCTCTACATTCTAATGATGTGCAAGTTTTTAGATTAATTAGCTTAGTTAAAATTGTAAATTGTCCCTAGTGTATAGCATAGTGCTAGTGTACATAGATGCATAGATAATAGGTGCATGAGTAGGCCATTCGACCCACTTTGAGCCAGCACCGCCATTTAATGTGATCATGGCTAATCATTCACAATCAGTACCCCGTTCCTGCTTTCTCCCCATATCCCTTGATCTAGCTAGCCCAAAGAGCTCGATCTAATTCTCCTTTGAATGCATCCAGAGAATTGGCCTCCACTGTCTTCTAAAGTAAAGAATTCCACAAATTCACAGCACTCTGTGTGAAAAGGTTTTTCCTCATCTCAATTCTAACTGGCCTACCCCTTATTCTTATACTGTGGCCCCTGTTTTCAAGACTCCCCCAACATCGGGAACATGTTTCCTGCATCTAGCATGTCCAATTCCTTAATTTTATGTTTCTATAAGATCCTTTCTCATCCTTCTAACTTCCAGTGAATACAAGCCCAGTCGCTCCATTCTTTTATCATATGGCAATCCCGCCATCCCGGGAATTAACCTCGTGAACCTACACTGCACTCCCTCAATAGCACGAATGTCCTTCCTCAAATTAGGTGTATGGAGATCGTTGGTCGACGCGGTCTCTGGGCCAAAGGGCGTGTTTCCGTGTTGTATCTCTAAAGTTTTTTAGTCTATATCCTGAGTTGCAGGGTCTGGACTAGTGAAGAATATGTGGACAGAATGGAACAGAATCACATATTCACATATTACATATTTGTGGGAGGAAAAAAACAAACAGCAATTTTAAAAAGACACCACACAACAGTAAATTGGTACAGTAAAGTTAGTCCCTGGTGACCCAAGTACCATCTAGCTGAAGGGGGGGGGGGTGGTCTGGAGTGGATTTTGTTTCTGCTAAAGTCGGCAAGATGAGTTTTTGGATGAGCTCCGGATCAATGGAACAGCAGTGGAGAATATGTCTGAGGGTAGCGTGGCATGGTTGCGCAGAGGTAGATTTACAGGTCCCTGGTAGCTTACAGCACCAGGGACCCTGGTTCGATCCCGACTACGGATGCTGTCTATACAGAGCTTGTACGTTCTCCCCGTGACCGAGTGGGTTTTCTCCGAGATTTTCAGTTTTCTCCCACACTCAGAGATGTAAAGGTTTGTAAGTTAATTGGTTTGGTATAAATGTAAATTGTCCATAATGTATGTAGGATAGTGTTAATGTGCAGGGATCGCTGGTCGGTGAGGACTCGGTGTGCAGATGGGGTTGATTCCACGCTGTCTCTAATGCTAAAATAAAGGATGGTTTAAACCTCAAATAAACCAAGGGTGGAGAATCAGGCAATGTTATGAAGGCGGAGATAATGATGACGTGGTCTGGAACTCACTTTGGGATCTGAAGGTTGGTTCATTGTTAGACAGTTGACGTGAAGAAGAGTAAATCTTGTCGCTTGGTGAAGGGCTTTGGTGACTGGGCATACCGTTGCAATATTTATAGTGGGGCTGAGAGGGGGGAAAAGATTTAATAGGAACTAATATACAGGAGAATGGGGTTGAGAGAGAAAGATAGATCGGCCATGATTGAATGGCAGATCAATAGACCGAATGGCCTTATTCTGCCCCTATGTCATGAACTTGAGGGGCAACTTTTCTACACATAGGATGATGGGTGTATGGAACGAGCAGCTGGAGGAGGTAGTTGAGGCAGGTCCAATCGCAATGTTTAAGAAACATTTGGACAGGTACATGGATAGGACAGGTTTAGAGGGATGCGGGCAGGTGGGGCTAGTGTAGATGAGACATGTTGGGCTGTGTAGGCAAGGTTGGGTTGAAGGGCCCGTTTCCAAGCTGTATGACTCTTATAATGCCTTTCAAAACACATGCATTTTCACACCCACAGCTTTCCAGTTTTGAGATGCAATGCATGGAAGATTTTGAAAGTCTGATGTTTGTTTTTCCTCTATTATTACTTGTATTTCCATGTAAATTGTTGTTCCACTTTAACATCATTGTGAAAACGCAGATCATTTACGTAGTCTATGGTTAGTTCTGGAATCTTGCTCCTCTGGTTTGAAACAACCACCTTGCCTCTAGCGTTAAAGGTCATAGGAGAGCTCAATTGCATGCTTCAGCTGATCTGATTGAAAAATATGGACATGCTTCTTTAACCATTTGCAGATTAGACTTTAGAGATACAACACGGTGGCGCAGCGGTAGAGTTACTGCCTTACAGTCAGACCCGGGTTTGATCCTGACTGCGGATCCTGGGACTGGGTTTGATCCTGTCTGTACAGAGTTTGTACGTTCTCCCCGTGACCTGCGTGGGTTTTCTCTACAATCTCCAGTTTCCTCCCACACTCCCAAAATGTACAGGTTTGTAGGTTAAATGGCTCAGTATAAGTGTAAATTGTCCTAGTGTGTGTAGGATAGTGTTGGTGTGCGGGGATCGCTGGTCAGCACGGACTCTGTGGGCTGAAAGGCTGTATCTCTAAACGAAAGTAAACTAAACAGGGAAACAGACATTCGGTCCACATAGTGCGTGCCAACCAGCGATCATCGTACAGTAACACTATAATTTACAATTTTATCGAAGCCAATTAAAACTTTTGAGTGTGGGAGGAAACCGGAGCACCTGGAGAAACCCCACGCAGGACAGGGGGAGAATGTACAAACTCCGTATAGACAGCAGCCGTAGTCAGGATCGAACCTGGGCCTCTCATGCAGTAAAGCAGCAATTCTACCGCTGCATCACTCTGCCGCCCTACAGATGATCTTGCAGATGTGAATTTCACAACAGAAGATATTATCTTGATGAAACATGTACACTCAGCTAAAAAAGGTGCAGTGACTATTTATGATGATGTTGCCAGGGCCTGAGCTATAGGGAGAGGTTGACCAGGCTAGGACTTTTTTCTTGGAGCGCAGGAGGATGAGGGGTGTTCTTATAGATGTGTACAAAATCATGAGAGGAATAGATCCGGTCGACAGAGGGGAAATTGAGAACATAGGTTGAGGGTGGGGGGGGGGGGGGGGGAGGAGATTTAATAGGAACCTGAGGGGTAACATTTTCACTAAGGGTGGTGGGTGTATGGAACAAGCTGCCAGAGGAGGTAGTTGAGGCAGGTACTATCGCAACGTTTAAGAAACATTTAGACAGTTACATGGATAGGACAGATTTAGAAGGATATGGGCCAAACGCAGGCAGGTGGGACTAGTGTAGATGGGGCATGTTGGTCGATGTGGACAAGTTGGGTCGAAGGGCCTGTTTCCACACTTTGACTATTACAACTGCGACTCGACGTACGATGGGGTTACGTTCCGATAAAACCAAAGTAAAACGAAAATATCGTAAGTCGATAACGCAATATCGTAAGTCGAAAATGCATTTAATACAATTTGATCATTTGACCGGAAGTGACGTGCGGCTCGTTGCCTTTGCCCAGAGTTTGCACCATCACAAAGTCGAAACATCGTAAGTCGAAGCATCGTAAATAGGGGAGCATCTGTACGCAATCAAAAAGTAGTGTGTTTGAAACTTTGCAACATTAGGTCCTACTTAACAAACCCAGATTCATTTTTACTTGAAACTGGAATTATTTTCTTAGACGACATTGGCATCCTGCCAAAACTGCTTTATTATCTTATAATGTCTATAGTGCATAATCTATAGTTAATGATTTATATAGTTGCTGGAAAGGATGTGCCACTGGAAATGTTAGATACTAAGTGCTCAGGTGGTAATTTTCGTTTTAGTCCTGAATATTGGCCTGCGGACCTCATGAAAAGCCTGTGAAGACCTGGATAGAGAGGATGTGGAGAGGATGTTTCCACTTGTGGGAGAGACCAGGACCAGAGCCTCAGAATTAAAGGATGTTCCTATAGGAAGGAGATGAGGAGGGATTTCTTCAGCCAGATGGTTGTGAATCTGTGGAATTCTTTGCCACAGAAGGCTGTTGAGGCCGTCAATGGATATTTTTAAGGCGGAGATTGATAAATTCTTGAACAGTGTCAGGGGTTGTTTAAGAAAGAAATGCAGATGTTGGAAAAATCAAAGGTAGACAAAAAATGCTGGAGAAACTCAGCGGGCGAGGCAGCATCTATGGAGAGAAGGAATCTGAAGAAGGGTCTCGACCCGAAACATCGCCAATTCCTTCTCTCCACAGATGCTGCCTCACCTGCTGAGTTTCTCCAGTGTTTTTTGTCAACCTTCGGGTGTCGGGGTTATGGGGAGAAGGCAGGAGAATGGAGTTGAGAATGAAAGATAGATCAGCCATGATTGAATGGCAGAGTAGACTAAATGGACTGAATGCCCTAATTCTGCTCCTAGAACTTATAAATGCAAGAAAGGGGTTCTCTTGTAGAGTCGGCCTGGACACTTTGTTTGTGAACCAGCATCTGCAGTTCCTTGCATCCAACATTTAATGTTTATTTAAACTCAAATAAACATTAAATGTTTATTGACACGTGTACCTAGGTGCAGTGAAAGGTATTTGTTGCGTGCTTACCAGTCAGCGGAAAGACAAAACATGATTACAATCGAGCCATCTACAGTGTTCAGATACATAATGAAGTGGATAAAGTTTAGTGCAATGTAAAGTCCAATCAAAGATAGTCCGAGGGTCTCCAATGAGGTGGATGGTAGTTCAGGACTGCTCTCTAGTTGTTGGTAAGATGGTCCAGTTGCCACATAACAGCTGGGAAGAAACTGTCCCTTAATCTGGAGGTGTGCATTTTCACACTTCTATACCTTTTGCCCAATGGGAGAGGGGAGAAGAAGGAGTGGCCGGGGTGCGACTCATCGTTGATTATGCTGCTGGCCTTGCCGAGGCAGCGTGAGGTGTAAATGGAGCCAATGGAAGGTTGGTTGTGTGATCGTCTGGACTGCGTCCACAATTCTCTTTAATTTCTTGCTGTTTTGGATGGAGATGTTCCAAAACCATGCTGTGATGCATCCTGAGTTTATATGGCACATCTGTAGAAGTTGTTGAGAGATTTTTGGAACCCGAGGGGAATTTTTTTTTAACGCAAAACTGAAGCTGGTATATGAAAAGGGCAGCCAGAGGAGGTAGTTGAGGCAGGTACTATAATAGTATTTAAACAATAGTTGGACAGGAACATTGATAGGAAAGGTTGAGAGAGATACATACATATGGTATTAGCTTAGATGGGGCATTTTGGTTGGCATGGACATATTGGGCCGAAGGACCTGTTCCTGGCTGTATGAGTCTCTATGATTCCATGAGTCATGCAGCGTGTAAACAGGCCCATCGGCCCAACTTGCCCACCGACCAACGTTCCCATCGACACTAATCCCACCTGCCATCATTTGGCCCATATCCCTCTAAACCTGTCCTATCCATGTATCTGTCTAAATGTTTCTTAAATTAGGGCAGCACGGTTGCGCAGCTGTAGAGTTGCTGCCTTACAGCGCCAGAGACCCGGGTTCGATCCTAACTACAAGTGATGTCTCTGCAGAGTTTGCACGTTCCCCCTGTGACCGCGTGGGTTTTCTCCGGGTGCTCCGGTTTCTTCCCACACTCCAAAGATAGATATGTAGGTTGATTGGCCTTGGTAAAAATTCTAAATTGCCCCGAGTGTATAGGATAGTGCTAGTGTACCGGGCGATCGCTGGTGGGTGCCAACTCGGTGGGCCGAAGGTCCTTTTTCTAAATGCATTGCATCCTTAAACAAAACTAAACTGAAATTGACCTGGTACACCAAAAATAATTGTTATGTTTAGTTTGGTTTGGAGATACAGCACGGAATCAGGCCCTTCAGCCCACCGAGTCCATGCTGACCAGCGATCCCCGAACACTATCCTACTAGGACAATTCCTACTGTCCCTAGAACTAGGGACAATTTACAATTTCAAGCGAGTGAACCTACAAACCTGTACGTCTTTGGCGTGTGGGAGGAAACTGGAGATCCTGGAGAAAACACGCAGGTCACGGGGAGAATGTACAAGCTCCGTACGGACAGCACTCGTAGTCAGGATCGATCCCGGGTCTCTGGTGCTGTGAGGCAACAACTCTACTGCTGCGCCTGTACTGCCTGTTGTTGGGTAAATTAATGTTTTTATTGATTTTCTAACAACTTCTTACAAGAACCATGCCATGTACCAAGATTTTTGCCAAGATTGTATGCGTCAGAAAGTAGGATGTGCTTTATTGGATAATTTGTGCAGCCTACAAGCGGCTTTCTAAGTGGGCTCAGACCCATATTGTCAGTACCAGGTGGGCATTTCCATGCTTTCTTTGTGGCCTTTAAGTCGCTGGACCCGTGAGGTTAAATGCAGCTATCTCCCTGCACAGATGTTACTTGACCAAAACGCAGTGCTGCAGGAATTCAGCGGGTCGGGCAGCATCTGTGGAGAGAGTGGACAGGCGATGTTTTGCGTCGGGACATCTCTGCTACTTGACCAGCGGAGTATTTTAAATTTTGGTTTCTGGTAAGTCCCAAGTTTGCAGTGAGATTCTGTGTCCGTGTGTATGTCTCTGTCTTTCTGTGCACGTGCGTGCGTGTCTTTCTATCTGTGTGTGTGTGTGTCTCTCTCTCTGTCTGTTTGTGTGTGTCTGTGTCTGTGTGTGTGTCTCTGGGAAATGGTCATTGCACAGAGTGCTGCATTGGGTATGTAAACACACACACACCAAGAGAAGGGATGGATGTTGCAGTGGGGATGTCTGTTTGAAGATTCTTCCAGTGGTCTTGGTGAACAGAGTAGTTTACTTTAGCCTTTTGCTTTGTTGGTTGTGCAAAGGATGCTTTGACAATTGCTGATATTAACCCTCGCCTTTTTTGTTAACAGCAGTGTTATAGAGCCAGTAATTTATTGATTTGTCCCGGCCCTTGTCACTTGTTGCTGTAGCTTTCTCAGTGATGGATTATGTATGGAACTGCTCTGCTCTTCTCCCCCCCCCCCCCCTCCCCCCACACTACTGGAGCATGACTTCCTCTTTACACATGTTCTAAAGGGCAGTACTGTTGATTAGTTTAATT
>CM075995.1:6433719-6471183 GCA_038087875.1 Malacoraja senta
ACCCAGGTTTCGTGATCCCGACTATGGGTGCTATCTGTACGGAGTTTGTCGTTCTCACCGTGAACGTGTTGGGGTTTCTCTGAGATCTTCGGTTTCCTCCCACACTCCAAAGACGTACAGGTATGTAAGTTGTCCCTAGTGTGTCGGGTAGTGTTAGGTGTGCGGGGATCGCTGGTCGGTGCGGACTTGGGTGGGCCGAAGGGCCTGTTTCAGTGCTGTATCTCTAAACTAAACTGAACACAATACTCTAAAATGCGGCCTCAACCAACGTTTTATACAACTGCAACATTTATCAGTTCTTAATATTCTGAAATAGAATGTATTCAGCAGTGAGGACAACAAATGAAACCTGACTCTTCCCAGATCCCAACTCGTAAATCAGTCACTTCGAGAAATTTTGTAATTACGTCTCGAGTCGTTTGAATTTCACGGGTTGAATAGTTACAGCTGGTCGGTTGCTCATGCTGAACGCGGGCATCTATGATTTAAAAGGATAGTTTAGTTTATTGCCATGTGTACAGAGGTACAGTGAAAAGCTTTTGTTGTGTGCTACCAGTCAGTGGAAAGACAATACATGATTACAATCGAGCCATGTACAGTGTACTGATACATGATAAGGGAGTAACGTTTAGTGCAGGGGTCGGCAACCTTGTTCTGCATAGGGGCCAGGACGCATGTCTGTGAGCGGATGGCGGGCCACATCTATCATCTGTACACGATGGATCCCGCCCCAGATGGCAGGCATCAAATCACGTGTTCGCATAGATCCCACCCTTCTAGGACGCCACCCGGAGCATCTGGCCCCCAAAGATCCTATCGCAAGCAAGATAGATCACTTGACAAAAAACATGTAGTACGGTCATGGGCAGATTCATGGGTAATTTTAGGCCCCATTTTAGGCCCCATTTCCGTAACCGCTTCCGTCTCCGCACCAAAGATCCCATGAGTGGAGCAAAGATAACTAGTGCGGAGACGGAAGCCGGTTACAGAAACATCCTCGTAAAAATAAAAGTTATGTGGTAAAAATCTTCTCCTCATTTTCAGAATTATAATTTATTAACACAAACTGTTCCCACCGCAACGTTGATTACACTGCGAGTCGGGTCCCGGTTACGGAAATGGATGGGAAAAAAATGCCCACGTTCCGTTCCGTTGCGTACTACACATCAGCCCATTGCATTTAGCAGGAGTGATCTATCTTGCTCCGCTATAGGATCTTTGCTGACCCCCTAGCTACGGGCGCTCATGAACATGGCGCACCTACGGACCATTGCCTTGGCTCTGTCCTGAAGGCAGTGGCTCAAATACTCTCACTCATCCCTGCCTATTGACAACCCCGATCCCGACAGTGAAGCCCAGACGCAGAAGGTGCGCGGCCGTGCCGGCGGCTTTGCGCAGGATGTGGTACAGCCAGAGCTCGGCGCTGCTCGGCAACTCCGCCATTGCGGCTGCCAGCGCAGGTCTCCTTGCGTCACCCGCGCCTGGGCGCCGCGGCCGTCGGGACCTGGGAGATACCGCAGATGACGGAAGTCTGCAGGCCAGGTAATTATGGCAAAAAGAAATACACCTGCGGGCCGGATGATGTTGGGTTACGGGCCGCATTCGGCCCGGGGGCCGTAGGTTGCCGACCCCTGGTTTAGTGCAAGGTAAAGTCCGATAGTGCGATAGTAGCTCAGGACCGCTCTCTGGTTGTGGTAGGATGATTCAGTTGCCTGATAACAGCTGGGATGAAACAGTCCCTGAATCTGGAGTTGTGCGTTTTCCACACTTCTGTACCTTTTGCCTGATGGGAGAGGGTGAAGAGGGAGTGGCCGGGGTGCATCTCGTCCTTGATTATACTGCTGGAAGAATGCTGAGGAAGGATGTGCTGGCGCAGCAGAGGGTCCAGAGGAGGTTTATGAGAATGATCCCAGGAATGGGTAGGTTAATGGTGAACGTTTGATGCCACAGGGGCCTGTACTCGCTGGAGTTTAGAAGGATGAGGGGGAACCTCATTGAAACATAGAATAGTGAGTCTAGGACCAGAGGCCATTGCCTCAGAATTAAAGGACCTTCCTTTAGGAAGGAGATGCATAAGAATTTATTTTGTCAGAGGGTGGTGAATCTGTGGAATTCATTGCCACTGGAGGCTGTGTAGACCAAGTCAATGGATATTTTATAGAATCATAGAATCATAGAAAGTAGGTGCGAGAGCAGACCACCAGGTCCATCGAGCCCGCACCGCCATTTCGCTCATGGCTGAACACCAAACAAAACACCCCTACCCACAAACAGTAGACACAAGACACAGAACACAAGACACTACCCTCCCCTTTATAACCGCTATCACCCCTCTCCACCCCAAGAACCCGCGTGATCTCCTGGGGGAGGCAAAAAAACGGATAAAAACCCAGGTCCAATTCGGGAAAAAAATCCGGGAAATGACGGGGATTGACAGATTCTTGATTAGTAAGGGCGTCAGAAGTTATGGGGAGTAGGCAGGAGAATGAGTTGAGAGGGAAAGATAGATCAGCCATGATTGAATGGTGGAGTAGACTTGATGTGACGAATGGCCTAATTCTGCTCCTAGAACTTATGAACATAAATGTTTTAGTGTGTCTGTGAGAGACTATGAATTTGTTCTTAGTCGAGTAGGTTTCTCTAGCTTTACGCATCTGCATTAATGTCTGAAGAAGGGTCTCGAACCGAAACGTCACCCATTCCTACTCTCCAGAGATGCTCCCGCTGAGTTACTCCAGCATTTTGTGTTTATCTTCTGCATTAACCTGTTCACTGCCAAGATCTTCTTTCACTTGTTGCACTCTGACCCGAGTGTACTCCGGGAGGCTGGCACTGAACAGGTTAATGTTTGGTTTTGTTGCTTATTGAGCTATTTAATTCTGAAATCCCCAGACTGTTGCCCTTTTAAGAAAGCGGAATATCTACAAATAATTGTAACTGAGCCTACAGAGGAAGTGTGGAATTGTTACCTAGTGTCTGGGATTCTTGAATTTAAAGGTTGAATTTGATAGTTGTCTGATATTAATCACCAACCTTAAGATTTTCTTTGGACAGACACAGAGTGCTGGATTAACTCAGTGGGTCAGGCAGCATCTCTGGAGAACTTGGATAGGTGATGTCATGGGTTGGTATCCTTCTTCACACCTCATAGTTTGCTGGAGCAACTCAGTCTTTTGGGACATAGTGCAGCACTATTGGGTGGCACGGAGGTCGAGTTGCTGCCTCACAGCGCCAGAGACCTGTGTTCGATCCTGACTAAGGGTGCTGTCTATATGGAGTTTGTACGTTCTCCCTGTGACCTGTTTTCTCCTGGAAACTCCGGTTTCCTCCTGGAAGCTCCGGTTTTCCTCCCACACTCCAAAGACGTATAGATTTGTAGATTAATTGACTTCGGTATAATTGTACATTTTCACGTGTGTGTAAGTAAATGTGCGAAGAACACTGGTCGGTGCGGACTCGGTGGGCCGAAGGACCACTAAAACCAAGAACAGGCCCTTCAGCCCACAATGTCTGTGCCAAAAATGATGACAGGACCATCTCCCTCTGTCTCTCTCTCTGTCTCTCTCTCTGTCTCCTACTCTGTCTCTCTCTCTGTCTCTCTCTCTCTCTCTCTCTCTCTCTCTCTCTCTCTGTCTCTCTGTCTCTCTCTCTCTCGTCTCTAGTCCTCTCCTCTCTCTCTCCTGTCTCTCTCTCTGTCTCTCTCTCTCTCTCTCCTCTCTCTCTCTCTCTCTGAATTTGTGTAGGATGGAACAGGAAGGGTCTTGATTACTGTCTGCCTCTCTCTATCTGTCTTGTCTGTCTCTGTCTCTCTCTCTGACTCTCTCTCTCTCTCTGTCTCTCTGTTTCTGTCTCTGTTTCTGTCTCTCTGTCTCTCTGTCTCTGTCTCTGTCTCTTTCTGTCTCTCTGTCTCTCTCTCTCTCATCTCTCTCTCTCTCTCTCTCTCTCTCTCTCTCTCTCTCATCTCTCTCTCCTCTCTCTCTCTCTCTCTCTCTATCTCTCTCTCTCTGTTTCTGCTATTGACTGTTCCAAGCAGCATCTGTTAATGCTCAGACGTAACTCCCTTTGTCAAGCAGCTTTACTGATGGTTGAATGATGAAGCTGGGAACATTAACTTCTGAAAAGATACCCCTGGATCCCACCAAGTGTGAGAGTCTTTTTTCCCCCTTTCTTTCTTCCTTCACGTGCAGCGTGAATGGACAGTGCTCCACAAGTGGGAGGCAGAGTTTACAAATGGTTGAAGGCCCACAAACACGTGAAAGGAACGTTTGTTTCAATTTTGGAATTCCTCCTTTACATTTTTTTTTTTTAAGTACGTGGTTTCAAACTTGTAAAGGAACTAACCTGGGACTTCAGATTTGGGACAACACGGTGATGCAGCGGTAGAGTTTCTGCCACACAGCGCCGGAGACCCTGACTAAGGGTGCTGTCTGTACGGAGTTTGTATGTTCTCCCCGTGACCTGCGTGGGTTTTTTCTCAGATCTTTGGTTTCGTCCCACACTCCAAAGACGTACAGGATAGTGTTAGTGTGCAAGGATAGCTGGTTGGTGGGGTCTCGATGGGCCGAAGGGCCTGTTTTCAGCGCAGTATCTCTAACCTAGTTCAATTATACCAAGCCGATTGACCTACAAACCTGAACGTCTTTGGAGTGTGGGAGGAAACCGAAGATCTCAGAGAAAACCCACGCAGTGTTTTGATGTAGCCAAATGTAAATGCTGAATTTGTGTAGGATGGAACAGAAGGGTCTTGATTAGATAGAGGGTGTCAGAGATTATGGGGAGCAGGAGAGATAGATCAGCCATGATTGAATGGCAGAGTACACTTGATGCGCCATATTGTCTATTGAATGGCCTAATTTCCTCCTATCAGCCTATTGTCTTGTCTATTGAATGGCCTAATTTCCTCCTATCAGCCTATTGTCTATTTGAATGGCCTAATTTCCTCCTATCAGCCTATTGTCTTGTCTATTGAATGGCCTAATTTCCTCCTATCAGGCCTATTGTCTATTGAATGGCCTAATTTCCTCCTATCAGCCTATTGTCTAGTGAATGGCCTAATTTCCTCCTATCATTTATGATTAGAGCAGGATTTTCGCCATGTGCCTTTTCTTGCCTTTTTTGATGATTTCAGAAGATAATGCCTTTTTCACGATTTAGTGCCTAAATCAGCCTTTTTTTCCATTTTAAACATATACTTACAAGAAATTTAACACCACCGGGGCGAAACCCGGCTGTAAGTGGGTGTGAATTGGTGATTGGAGAGGAGTAGTTGGGGAAGGATCTAGTCTTTTCAAACTGGAGTCAAGCTGTGAGTAGGTGTGAAGTGTTGGTAGGAGGATGGGGTGTGGGGATATCATGGTTAAGTTTCTGTTTATTGAATCTGCAGTAGAACTCGTTCAGGCCGTTGGTCAGCTGACGATTGTCCAAGGAGCGGGCGGGGGGGGGGGGTCCTTGATGATGCTGCCAGCCTTTTTGAGGCAGCGACTGTGGTAGATTCCCTCGATGGAAGGGAGGTCAGAGCCGATGATGGACTGGGCAGTGTTTACTACTTTTTGTAGTCTTTTCCTCTCCAGGGCACTCAAGTTGCCGAACCAAGCCACGATGCAACCGGTCAGCATGCTCTCTACTGTGCACCTGTAGAAGTTAGAGAGAGTCCTCCTTGACAAACCGACTCTCCGTAATCTTCTCAGGAAGTAGAGGCGCTTTTGATTCCTCTGATTCCTCTTTTCAGCTTATACCCCTGCAAGTGTCAAAATGCCTAAAGTTTCGTCAACGGCGTGTAAAAAAACGGAACGATTTGGTGAGAGTGTACGGGAGTGATATATTTCTTGCAAGCCCTTCCACACTGAAGAAGAGTTATTTGCTGAGAACTTGCTCCTCAACTTCTCGGAGTACCTTTCCTTGGCAGCTCTGATTCCTCTTTTCAGCTTATAATTACTTGGCCTGCCTGTAGAGGTCTGCATCCCCGTTCCTGTAGGATCTACCCCTGCAAGCGTCAAAATGCATAAAGTTTAGTCAACGCCGTGTAAAAAAACTGAACGATTTGGTGAGAGTGTACGGGAGTGATATATTTCTTGCAAGCCCTTCCACACTGAAGAAGAGTTATTTGCTGAGAACTTGCTCCTCAACTTCTCGGAGTACCTTTCCTTGGCAGCTCTGATTCCTCTTTTCAGCTTATACTTACTTGGCCTGCCTGTAGAGGTCTGCATCCCCGTTCCTGCAAGCGTCAAAATGCCTAAAGTTTAGTCAACGCCGTGTAAATAAACTGAACCATTTGGTGAGAGTGTACGGGAGTGATATATTTTCTACAGACAACTGTGTGCTGTTTTGCAAAGCATGTGAGAAAGCAGTGAATCATGAGAAGAAATATTTCGTCTCCCAGCATGTACAAGTTGGCGGCAGAGAAACTGAAGGTAGGAAATACGCAAGCTTGTCTCCTCACAACATTTACTGCTGGCTCCAGTCGCAAATCTGAGTTTTCGAGTGATCTGGGCAAAGCATTCATTGATGCTAGAATTCCACTGTGGAAATTGGAAAACAAATCTCACAGAGGTTTTTTTAGAGAAACATATACCGAGCGAGTCATCATTATGGAAAAATTATGTTGACAGAAACTTCAACATTGTTGTGCAGAAAATTAGAGATGAAGTTGCAAGCAACAAAATATGGATCTCATTAGATGAGACAACCGATGCTGTGGGGAGATATGTTGCCAATGTGGTCATTGGTACACTGGAGACTGGTCAACCATCAAAGGAGTATTTCTTGACATCGGAAGTATTGGAGAAGTCAAAGAGCACAACTATTGCTCAGTTGTTTACATCTTCACTTGCTGTACTTTGTACTTAAAGTCCCTGGCGATGTACGTAAAGACATACAAGGAAAATGTGAGAGAGTGATTTTAGCTAACAATGATCTTGAAGAAATACAAAACATAGCTAAAGTTCTCAAAGGTAGATGTAATGCACAAGATATCAACATGAATGTAGAGTTTGTACCTTGTTTTGGGTATGCACCAGTGACCTCAGCTGGGGTAGAAAGAAGTTTTTCACAACTGAAGCATATTCTGTCTGGCAGACGGCATAGTTTAACACCAGATAATTTGATAAAAATGCTAGTAGTTATGTGCAACTAGACAACTTTGGTAATTTAATGTAGTATACTTTTATATTATCATTTTTAACCATATTTTGGTGGTGGAAATAATTGCTGTTTTATGCCGTTTTGTTCCATTCCAAAGAGGCTGCCCGGGTGTGATGGAAGCTAAAATATATGGTAATTATCTTATTTGGTTCAATGTCCCCACCTGGTTACAGAAAATTGAATTTTGGTACAAAAATTTATTCCTTGAAGTGCTTGAGGCTGAGGGGTGATCTCATAGAGATGTATAAAAACACGAGGGGAATAATTAAGTTAAATGCACAGTCTTTCACCTATGGCAGGGGTGAACTGTAACTCCAGGTTCAGGAACAGCTTCTTAGTTTAGTTTAGAGATACAGCATGAGTCCGCACCGACCCGTGATCACATGCACGAACACTATCCTGCACACACTGGGGACAATTTACAATTTTACCTAAGCCAAATAACCTACAAACCTGTAGGTCTTTGGAGTGTGGGAGGAAACCGTAGGTCCCGGAGAAAATCCACGCGATCAAGTATGGTGAATCTGTGGAATTCTTTGCCACAAGAGGCTATGGAGGCCGTCAATGGATATTTTTAAGGCAGAGATTGATAGTTTCTTGACTAGTACGGGTGTCAGGTTGTAATGGGGAGAAGGCAGGAGAATGGGATTGAGAGGGACAGATTGAATGACGGAGTGGACTTGATGTGCCAAATGGCCTAAATCTGCTCCTATCACTAATGAACTTATGAACATGGTTAGGTGACGTTTTGATGAGTTTGTATTGGGGGCTGGTGACGCTTCTTGTGATGAGATGAGAGGTGGCGTGTATTCTGAAATATTCTCCTCCTCCCCACAAAGCCTCTTGCCCCAGGGTATGGAGACTGAAGCACATTGTTTTTGCTGACATGAAATGCTGGGGTTTGATGTACAAACACAATGGACCCAGATTGCCCGAGGAAAGGTCTCGACCCGAAACGTCACCCATTCATTTCTTCCAGAGTTGCTGCCCCTCTCGCTGAGTTACTCCAGCATTTTGTGTCTATCCTGCCCAAAGCAGGGTCCGTGCGACCGCAAATTGGTCGAACGTCTTTGCGATTTCGTCGGGAGACAGAGCACCCGGAGGAAACCCACGCAGTCACAGGGAGGACGTGCAGACAGCACCCGAGGTCAGGATCGAACCCGGGTCTCGAGCGCTGTAAGGCAGCAACTCTACCACTGAGCCACTGACCCAAAACCCAAAGCATCCACTCCCCCATCCCAACTAATGTTGACATTTGTATTTTTTCCCCTCAAGAGTCAAGAGTGTTTTATGTTCCGAAATGGAACGATGATATTCTTAGTTGCAGCAGCACGACAGTTATGTAAACATGGTACTCTGTAAGACCTATAATAAACAACAAAAAAAGTTTTGTGTATCTAAAACCCCCACAAATTAATAGACAATAATAGAGCAAAAATAATGTCCCCGTCTGTAAAGCTCAGGGCTTATTTGGAGGTGGTAGTGTTTAATAGCCTGATGGCTGTAGGGAAGAAGCTGTTCCTGAACCTGGACGTTACAGTTTTCAGGCTCCTGTACCGTCTTGTCGATGGCAGGAATGAAATGAGAGTGGGGCCAGGGTGGTGTGGGTCTCTGATGTAGCTGGCTGACTTTGTGAGGCAGCGGCTCCTGTAGATCCTTTCGATGGTGGGGAGGTCAGCACCTGTGATCGACAGGGCACTGTTCACCACTTTTTGCAGTCGTCTTCATTGATGATGTTTAGTGTAGTTTAGTTTAGAAATACAGCGCGGAAACGGGCCCTTCGGCCCACCGACTCTGCACCGACCAGCGACCCCCGCACACTAACACTATCCTACACACACAAGGGACAATTTACATTTATGCCAAGCCAATTAATCTGCAAACCTGTACGCCTTTTGAATGTGGGAGGAAACCGGAAATCTCGTAGAAAACCCACGCAGGTCACGGGGAGCGCGTACAAACTCCATACAGCCGGCACCCGTAGTTGGGATCGAACCCGGGTCTCTGGCGCTGCAAGACAACAACTCTACCCTGACTGGCTGCCCTTTTGACGCATTCACCGGATTCATCCGGGGGAGAACTGCTTTCGATTTCTCTCCCCACCCTTTTGTAAACCCAGAGCCTGGAGAAGCTGTGTTGCGTCCTGAGGCATTAATGATTAAAATGTGTGTCCTGCACATCAGCTGGAGCACTTAAATGCCACGCTCCTGTGAAGTTATCTTGGAGCCTATTTGCAATTAGATGCGGCAGATGGATTGTGGGCAGATTAATATCAGGTCATGTGTGGGAAGGAACTGCAGACAGACACAAAATGCTGGAGTAACTCAGCAGGACAGACAGACAGGGACTGGAGAGACGGAATGGGTGACGTTCCAGGTCGAGGCCCTTCTTCAGACAGAGTCAAGGGAGAGGGAAATGAGAGATATAGACGGCGATATACAATATTTAAAGTCGTCTTTCAAGTAACCCTGGCATCCCCCCCTCCGTCTCTCCCCCACCCTAGTCGTTACTAATTTCAAAGTCTTGTTGAGTCTCATTGTCTGTAACCCGTTATCACCTAGCCCACAGCTAACAATGGCCTGTTTCCTTTATCATCGCTTCTTTTTTGCACATCTTTCATTCATTTGTTCCATATATCTCCACATCTATATCTCTTGTTTCCCTCTGACTCTCAGTCTGAAGAAGGGTCTCGGCCCGAAATGTCACCTATTCCTTTTCTCCAGAGATGCTGTCTGACCCACTGAGTTACTCCAGCTTTTTGTGGAATTGGAAAAGATGTTTTCACTGGTGGGAGACTCGGACCAGAGGTCATAGCCTCAGAATTAAAGGGCCCTCTTAGAAAGGAGGTGAGGAGGGACTTCTTTAGTCAGAGGGTAGTTAATCAGTGGAACTCATTGCCACAGAGGACAGTGGAGACCAAGTCAGTAGATACTTTTTGAATGGGTGTCAAGGGCTTTGGGGAGAAGGCTGGAAAATGGGATTAGGAGGCAGAGTTCAGCCATGATTGAATGGCGGAGTAGACTCAATGAGCCGAATGACCTAATTCTACTCCTTTAACTTGCGAACTTGTGAAATATCGGGCCATCGCTGGTTCCCTGGTTGTGCTAATGAAAACTCTCCGTCTCCTTGGCCTGGCTGTGGTGCTTTATTCAGTTTTGAGCACTCTTCTGTTCTAACACGCACCGGATGATGCTTTGTTCCTGCCTGCTGCCTGTGTTGGTCCATCAGTTGCTCTAAATTGATTGCAGAGCCACTCAGTTGTAGCCTCCTTCAAAGAGATCATCGTTACCAGATACTGTGCGTGCTCTTCCTGCTGTTTGCTTCACTAAAATGGAAGTGGAAACTCGTGTGTGTGTTCCTGATGTTGGGGAGTCCAGAGCCAGGGGCCACAGTTTAAGAATAAGGAGTAAGCCATTTAGAACGGAGACGAGGAAACACTTTTTCTCACAGAGAGTGGTGAGTCTGTGGAATTCTCTGCCTCAGAGGGGGGTGGAGGCAGGTTCTCTGGATGCTTTCAAGAGAGAGCAAGATAGGGCTCTTAAAGATAGCGGAGATGGGGAGAAGGCAGGAACGGGGTACTGATTGGGGATGATCAGCCATGATCACATTGAATGGCGGTGCTGGCCCGAAGGGCCGAATGGCCTACTCCTGCACCTATTGTCTATTGTGTGTCTCTGTCTGTGTGTGCGTCTGCTTCCGTGAGAGTGTGTGAGTGTGTGTGCATGTGTTCGAGATACTGATCCTTCAGCCCATCGACTCCACACTGACTATCGATCAGCCATTCTACGTCATCCCACATTCTCATCCACTATCCTACACACTCGGGGCAATTTACAGAGGGCCAATTAACCAACAAATCAGCACGTCTTTGGTATGTGGGAGGAAACTGGAGTACCCGGTGGAAACCCGCACTGTTACAGGGGGAACTCCACATAGACAGCACCTGAGATCAGAATTGAACCCGGCTCTCAAGCGCTGTGAGGCAGCAGCTCCGCCAACTGCACCATTGGGCCGCAAAAATTTCGGATAAAGACACAAATTTGCTGGAGTAACTCAGCGGGTCAGGCAGCATCTCTAGAGAATGTGGAGAGGCGATGTTACGGGTTGGGACCCTTCAGGTGGTGCAGATAGGAGGCCCTTCGGCCCTTTGTGTTTGTGCTGGGGGGGAGAGAGAGAGAGAGCAAGAGTTAACCAACCAGAGATAGATAGATTCTTGATTAGTACGGGTGTCGGGGGCTACGGGGAGAAGGCAGGAGAATGGTGCCGAGGAAAAGATAGATCAGCACGCAACAAAAGCTTTTCACTGTACCTCGGTACACGTGACAATAAACTAAACTAAACCCAAACTCGAGTCTAAAGTCATTGAGTCCCATACTCCTGCAGTTGTGCACTTTCAATCAGTTCAGAAAGACACAGAGTGCTGGAGTAACTCAGCGGGACAGGCAGCATCTCTGGATAGAAGGAATGGGTGACGTTTCAGGTCAGGCCGAAGAAGGGTCTCGACCTGATACGTCACCCATTCCTTCGCTCCAGAGATGCTGTCCTACTGAGTTACTCCAGCATTTTGTGTCCATCTTTGGTGTAAACCAGCACCTGCAGTTCACTCCTACACATTCAACCGGTTCAGTGTCATCAAAGCTAATCGGTGTATTGTCTCGAAAGAAGCTTTTCTTGTTATTTGTTTTAAGGTAACTCTATTCTCCCCCCCCCTCCATTTTGTTTGTTATCTCTCTGCCTTTTGTCTCTGGAAAACCTCCATCAATCTGTCAGGCTAGTACAGAATGTTAGTTTACTTGGGCCATTAACCTTTGGGCCGTTGATGGGGCAGTTCCTGTCTCCTTAGACTTATTGTTTTTGTGTTTTAGTTCACTCTTGACACTAAAAATATTATTGTTGGAGAACAAAGAGCTACTGCTTTGTGTTGGGGTCACTTCTTTAGCACATGGTCATTCATAGAGCCGTACAGCGTGGAAACAGTCCCTTCGGCCCAACTTGCCCATAACGACCAACATGCCCCATCTACACTAGTCACATCTGCCTGCTTTTGGCCCATATCCCTCTAAACCTGTATATAGCTGTGTAATGCTTCCATCTACAGTTTATACTGCTGGAGTCTAGCGGAGAAAGCCAAATGTTCTTCATGGTCAGATCGAGAACATAAGGTCCCATCCCGTCAACAGGTGGTTCGAGGCCCCCGACCAAGGAAGAACAAAAAGGGAAGGACTTGACATTTTATTTTCGCCTTCCACCACAGTGAGGAATGTGGAGCAGTCACTGTGATGGATGTTTATGTTAAAATGTGTTTTTTGAGTCTGTTGCTTTTTTAAATTGTATAACAGACCTGGCCAGTGAAATTTTACTATACCAAGGGTGTATGTGACAATAAATGAACCGTATGAACCTTATAAGGTCATAGGTAATAGGAGCAGAATTAGGCCATTTGGCCCATCAAGTCTACTTCGCCATTCAATCATGGCTGATCTATCTCTCCCGCCCAATCTCTCCTGCCTTCTCCGCATAACCTCTGACACCTGTACTAATTAAGAATCTATCTAAAAATAACCATTGACTTGGCCTCCACAACCTTCTGTAGCAAAGAATTCCACAGATTCATCACCCTCTGAATAAAGAAATTTCTTCTCATTTCCTTCCTAAAGGAACGTCCTTTAGTTCTGAGGCTATGACCTCTAAGACCCTCCCACAAGTGGAAAAATCCTCTCTATCCAAGCCTTTCACTATTTGAAGAGCCTTGTACTTATAATAACTGGGACTTGAACATGGTGCCAAACTGGCGACTCTGTACACTGCCTCAGTGTATTGCTGCTGTACACTTGTACTGTATCTGAGATGCTTATCTAAGATGTATCTAAGTGCTTCTGTATAGTGATACTTGTATGGAACTGTGTACAAAAATGAATTTCACTGTACCTCGGTACATGTGATAAATAAAGTCTCATACCAAAGTACCATACTATACCAATAGAGTTGTGATGGTGTAATATCCATGCAAGGTGTCATCAGTACAGTGACAAGTCCATTTCAACGATATATTGTTTATAATTGTGAAATTAATACTATATGAATACCCACCTACCTTGCAAAGCTGCAAATTTCCTGCTTTGGACTACAGAGTTGCAGTCATAGTGCCATTCATCACAGACATAGGCCTTTCGGCCCAACTTGCCCAAGTCGAACAAAATGTCCCATCTGCGCTAGTCTCACCTGCCTGCTTTTGTCCCAGATCCCTCTAAACTTGTCCTATTCATGTACTTGTCCAAACTGCATTTAAATGTTGTCTTAGTACCTGCCACAACCACCTCCTCCGGCAGCTCGTCCAATATACCCGGCACACTCTGTGTGAAAAATGTGCTGCTCGGGTTCCTATTAAATTTCTCACCTGTGCTCTGGTTCTTGATTCCCCTACCCTGGGTAAAAGACTCTGTGCATTCACCCTGTCTATCCTCATGATCTTATAAACTTCTATAAGATGAATATAGGTGTCAAATGTTTACAGGGAGAAGGCAGGAGAATGGGGTTGAGAGGGAAAGGTACATCAGCCATGATTGAATGGCGGAGTAAACTTGGTGGGCAGAATGGCCTAATTCTGCTCCTACGATTTATGAAATTATGAGCATTGGTATAGGATCATTGCAAACGGGTGCTTGTTGGTCAGCGTGGATTCATTGCACAAAGGGACTTATTTCCATGCTGTCCATCTCTGTCATCAACTGTACCTATATGAATGTTTTTAGTGTGTGTAGGAAGGATGCTGATTTAAACCAAAGATAAACACAAAATGCTGGAGTAACAGGCCATCTCTGGAGAGAAGGAACGGGAATCGTTACAGGTCAAGACCCTTCTTCAGATTAATCAGGGAAAATGGAAACGAGAGATATAGACGGTGATGTGGAGAGATATTGAACAAATGAATGAAAGATATGCAAAAAAAAGTGACAAACGATAAAGGAAACAGGCCATTGTAAGCTGTTTGCTAGGTGAGAACGAGAAGCCGGTTCGACGGGTGGGGGAGGGATGAAGAGAGGGAATGCAGGGATTACTTGAAGTTTGAGAAATCAAAAATGAATACCACTGGGGTGTAAGCTGCCCAAGTGAAATATGAGGTGCTGTTCCTCCAATTTGCGATTAGTCTCACTCTGACAATGGAGGGGGCTTAGGACAGAAAGGTCTGTGTGGGAATGGGTGGAGGAATTAAAGTGTTTGCCAACCGGGAGATCAGGTAGGTCCAGGCGGACTGAGCCCCAAGGAATAAAGTCCTATCATTAGCAAAAGTGCATGCTGATGTTTTTTTTTAAAGTCTGCGTGCAATTTTTGTTTGAAGGGAAAATGTACAATTAATGTGTGTTGAAAGAGTAGGTTTGTCCATAGCATTATTTTAATTTGGAGATGCAACGTGGAAACAGGCCCTTCGGCCCACCAAGTCCGCGCCGACCAGCGACCCCCGCACACTAACACTACCCTACACACGCGGGTCAATATTTTAAATTTATACCAAGGCAGGGCGGCACGGTGGCGCGGCGGTAGAGTTGCTGCCTTACGGCACTCGCAGCGTCAGAGACCCGGGTTCGATCCAGACTGTGGGTGCAGTCTGTACGGAATTTGTACGTTCTTCCTGTGACAGTGTGGGTTTTCTCTGAGATCTTCGGTTTCCTCCCACACTCCAAAGACTACAAGTTTCTAGGTTAATTGGTTTGGTGTAATTGTAAATTGTCCCTAGTGTGTGTAGGATAGTGTTAATGTGCGGGGATCGCTGGTCGGTGCGGACTCGGTGGGACGAAGGGCCTGTTTCCACGCTGTATCTCTCAACTAAACTAAATTAACCTACAAACCTGTATGTCTTTGAAATGTGGGAGGAAACCCAAGATTTCGGAGAAAACCCGCGCAGTCACGTGGAGAACGTACAAACTCCGTACAGTCAGCACCCGTGGTCAGGTTTAAACCAGGATCTGGCAGTGCAAGGCAGCAACTCCACCACTTTGCCACCGTGCTGGCCTTTGCTTGCAATTTTTGTTTGAAGGCCAAACATGTGCTTAGTAAGTTGGGAAAGAGTAGGTTTTCCCTTAGCATTATCTGTGTGTGCGTGCTTTGTGATTGAATGGGTAGTTGCAGAGCTGTGAGTAATGTGTAAATTGGCCCCAGCCTGTTTGATCAGCAATCTGTTTCTGCATTTACCTGGGTGGAGGTGTTTAATCTATGTTTAGTTTTAGTTTAAGCTCCTAACTCCATTCTCCTCCTCATAACCTCTAACACCCTTTTTAATCAATCAACATCTTAAAAATACCCAATCACGGCCTCCACAGCTGTCTATGGTAATGAATTCCATAAATTCACCACCCTCTGACTAAAGAAATTTCTCCTCATCTCCTTTCTAAAGGCACGTCCATATATTCTGAGGCTACGGCTCTATACTAGACTCTCGCACTAGTGGAAACAACCTCTCCACATCCAATCTATCCAAGCCTATCTAAGTTTCAATGAGGTCCTCCCCCTCATCACTCTAAACTCTAGCGAGTGCAGGCGTGGTGCCGTCAAGCGCTCATCATATGTTAACCAAATCATTCCTAGGAACATGTTCATAAGTTGTAGGAGCAGAATTAGGCCTTTTGGCCCATCAAATCTACTCTGCCATTCAATAATGGATAATCTGTCTTTACCCTCTCAACCCCATTCTCGTGCCTTCTCCCCATAATCCCCGACGTAATCCTGTACTAATCGTTCTTAGTTCAGTTTATTGTCACGTATACCGAGGTACAGTGAAAAGCTTTCGTTGCGTGCTATCCA
The DNA here is from genome assembly GCA_038087875.1 of Malacoraja senta. Taxonomy (NCBI): domain Eukaryota; kingdom Metazoa; phylum Chordata; class Chondrichthyes; order Rajiformes; family Rajidae; genus Malacoraja; species Malacoraja senta. Next base: position 6,449,659 of record CM075995.1, read on the forward strand.
GTCAGCAGGAAAGACTTTGACTTCAATTGAGCCATTTACAATGTATAGATACATGATAAGACGAAAACGTTTAGGGCAAGGTTAAGCCAGCAAAGTCCAATCAAGGTAGACAAAAAATGCTGGAGGATTTCGACCTGAAACGTCGCCAATTCCTTCTCTCCATAGATACTACCTCACCCGCTGAGTTCCACCAGCATTTATTATCTACCTTTGATTTTTCCAGCATCTGCAGTTCTTTCTTAAACCTAGTCCAATCAAGGATAGCCCGAGGGTCACCAACAAGGAGATAGTAGTTCAGCACTACTCTCTAGTTATGGTAGGATGGTTCAGTTGCCTGATAACGGCTGGGATGAGACTCTCCCTGAATGGTGTTAATCCCCAAGAACCCTCGGCCTTGATTTATGATGAAAGCCAGGCTATAGATTGCTGCAACGGAAATGGCAAATCTCTCAACGCCCCATTGTATGGGTCGAGCCGTAGTATAAAGAGCTGGCACCTTGGGTTGACGAAACTCATGTGTAAACTTGTTGAGTCGGCTTTGTTCCCAGTTGTTGGGCGATGTGTCATCTCACCAAGGACCTTGTGTTTGCTTGTCCTTGGCCCAATCTAGTTATTCGGGTTATTTTCATTGTGTTAAAGAGATTACTCTGAATCATTGCAGGGCGGAGGGGGGAGAATTAAGGACTTTTTTCCAATTAGGGCAGTTTCTGTCGGATGAGTCACTGGACATGGATTAGTTTCTTAATAGGGAGCTTCCCAGTAGTTCTCCAACTTTGGACAATGCTGACAAGGTCGTCATAGAGTCATACAACATAGAAACAGGCCCCTCAGCCCAATTTGCCTGCACCGACCAACATCTTGGTTATCATAGGCGACTTTAATCTACTTATAGATTGGGCCAACCAAATTGGTAACAGTGCTGAGGAGGAAGATTTCCTGGAATGTATACGGGATGGGTTTTTAAACCAATATGTGGAGGAACCGACTAGAGGGCAGGCCATCCTAGACTGGGTATTGTGTAATCAGGAAGGATTAGTTAGCGATCTTGTTGTGCAAGGCCCCTTGGGCAACAGTGACCATAATATGGTGGAATTCTGCATTAGGATGGAGAGTGACTCTGTTAATTCAGAGACTAGGGTCCTGAACTTGAATAAAGGAGACTTTGAAGGTATGAGATGGGAATTGGCTAGGATAGACTGGCAAATTATACTTCAAGGGTTGACAGTAGAGGTGTAATGACGAAGATTTAAAGACCGCGTGGATGAACTCCAGAAATTGTTCATCCCTGTCCGGTGAAAAAATAAAACTGGGAAGGCGGCTCAACCGCGGCTGACGAGGGAAGTCAAGGATAGTGTTAAATCCAAGGAAGAGGCATATAAATTGGCCAGAAGAAGTAGGCATGCAGGTACAACAGGCAGTGAAGAAAGCTATTGGCATGTTGGCCTTCATAACGAGACGAGTTGAGTATAGGAGCAAATAGATCCTTCTGCAGTTGTACAGGGCCCTGCTGAGACCACACCTGGAGTATTGTGTGCAATTTTGGTCTCCTAATTTGAAGAAGGACATTCTTGCTATTGAGGGAGTGCAGCGTAGATTCACCAGGTTAATTTCCGGGATGGCGGGACTGTCGTATGATGAAAGAATGGAGCGACTGGGCTTGTATTCACTGGAATTTAGAAGGATGAGAGGGGATCTTATAGAAACATATAAAATTATTAAGGGATTGGACAGACTAGATGCAGGAAACTTGTTCCCGATGTTGAGGAAGTCCAGAACCAGGGGTCACAGTTTAAGCATAAGGGGTAGGCCATTATTGGGGGAAAAAATTTCACCCAGAGAGTTGTGAATGGGGAATTCTCTGCCACAGAAGACAGTGGAGGCTAATTCACTGGATGTTTTCTAGAGAGTTAGATTTAGCTCTCGGGGCTAACGGAATCAAGGGATATGGGGAAAAAGCAGGAACTGGGTACTGATTCCAGATGATCAGCCATGATCATATTGAATGGTGGTGCTGGCTCGAAGGGCCGAATGGCCTACTCCTGCACCTATCATTCTATGTTTCTATGTCCCATCTACACTTGTCTGCCTGCGTTTGGCCCATATCCCTCCAAACCTGTCCTATCCATGCACCTGTCTAAATATTTCTTAAAAGTTCATAACATAGGAAGCCATTCGACTCACTAAGTCTACTCCACCATTCAATTTTGCCCGATCTATCTTTCCCTCTCTACCCCATTCTCCTGCCTTCGCCCGATAACTCCTGACACTGTACACTAATCAAAAACCTGTCAAACTCTGCTTTAAAAATACCCAAATGACTTGGCCTCCACAGCTATCTGTGACGATGATTTCCTCAGATTCACCACCCTCTGAAAGAAGAAATTTCCCCTCATCTCCTTTCTCAAGGCACGTCCTTTTATTCTGAGGCTATGGCCTCTGGTCGGAGACCCTCCCACTAGAGAACTGCTCTGCCCAGGACAAGAAGGCTCTGCAGAAAGTAGTGCGTTCGGCCGAACGCACGATGGGAACTACACTCGCCCTCCCTGCAGGGACTATACATCAGAAGGTGCAGATCCAGAGCCAACAAGATCATGGGGGACCCCTTCCACCCCAGCAACGGACTGTTCCAGCTGCCACGGTCAGGCAAACGCCTCCGTTGCCATGCTGTGAAAACAGAGAGGATGAGAAGGAGTTTCTTCCCAGAGGCCATTAGGACTGTAAACTCCTATCTCACCAGGGACTAACTTACTGTACCAATTTACTGTTGTGTGGTGTCTTTTTAAAATCGCTGTTTTTTTCTTTTCCTCCCACAAATATGTAATATGTGAATATGTGATTCTGTTTCATTCTGTTTTGTAGTTTTTTTTTGCACAATCTGCGAGCATTGCCACTTTTCATTTCACTGCACATCTCGTATGTGTATGTGACGAATAAACCTGACTTGACTAGAGGAAACAACCTCTCCACATTCACTCTATCCTGAGTTTTAAGTGTTTTCGCTCATCCTTTTAAACTCCATCGAGTTTTGGCCCAGTGCCATCAAACGCATATGTTAACCCATTCATCCTTGGGATCATTCTTGTAAACCTCCTTTGAACCTTCCAACTCCACCTCCTCTGGACCTCCTCCGACGCCAACTCCACCTCTGGACCTTCTCCAACACCAACTCCACCTCTGGACCTTCTCCAATGCCGACTCCACCTCCTCTGGACCTCCTCTGACGCCAACTCACCTCTGGACCTTCTCCGACGCCAACTCCACCTCCTTCGGCCCAGCTTGCCCATGCCGACTAACATGTCCCATCTTCACTAGCCCCACCTGCCTGCGTTTGGCCCATATTCCTCTAAACCTGCCCTATCCATGTACCTGTCTAAATGTTTCTTAAATGCTGCGATAGTCCGTTCATACTCCCATCACCCTTTGTGTGAAAGAGTTGCCCCTCGGGTTTCTTTCAAATCTTTCCCCCCTCACTTTAAACCCATGTCCTCTAGTTCTTGCCAAAGATGGGCACAAAGAGTAACTCAGTGGGTCAAGCAGCATCTCTGGTGAAAAAGGACGGGTGACGTTTTTTGTCGGGACCCTTCTTCCAGACTGAAAGTACAAGATTGTTGAGTATATGGAACAAGCTGCCAGAGGAGGTAGTTGAGGCAGGGACTATCCCAATGTTTAAGAAACAGTTAGACAGGTACATGGATAGGACAGATTTGGAGCGATATGGACCAAACACAGGCAGGTGGGACTAGTGTAGATGGGACATGTTGTCCGTTGTGGGCAAATTGGGCTGAAGGGCCTGTTTCCATGTTGTATCACTCTATGACTCTAGAGTGGGGAGGGGGGGGGGGGGGCTCTGGTTCTTGATTCCCCCACTCTAGGCGAAAGACTATTCATCCTATTTAATGATCTTACACACAGTGCAGTCAGTACAGGTGATAGGTTTCCTGATCTTTTTTTGAAAGTTTCACAGACTAAGTTTGGTGGCCACAATTAACAATTTAAATGTGCGAGGGCTGTTTGCCAGCAAGTAGCCAGGAGAGCGGAGGTGATATTGAATGTTACTGATGGTTGTAGCATTCCGGTTGATCTGACATGTTGGTAGTTTACTGTTTGGGTCCCTGATCCCCACCGACACAGAGCCCCTTTGGTCCCTCAGTCCCCAAAGGGAAAAGGAGATATCTGTCTCTCCATGGATAGCACTCCTTTACATCCCAAATTCCCAGAGGAATTTCTATATGATTGTTTGAGAAGCAGAAGATAGACACGAGATGCTGGAGTAACTCAGCGTGTGGCCAAGCAGCACCAATGGATGGAAGGAATGGGTGACAATTTAGGTCGAGACCCTTCTTGAGAAGCAGAGATTAATGACGGCATGGTGGTGCAGAGGTAGAGTTGCTGCCCACATTGGGCCATTGTGGGCTCCACCCTTCCTGAAGTAATTTGTTTCCGGCCCTGGTTTGTTCTGGCCTTTTGTTGCTCCTAGTTCTCCCCCCCCCCACTCTCTTTCATTCTGAAGAAGGGACCCGACCCGAAATGTCACCCATCCTTTTTCTCTAGAGATGCTGCCTGACCCGCTGAGTTGCCCCAGCGTTTTGTATCTATCTGCTGCCTCACAGCGCCAGTTTGATCCTGACTACGGGTGCTGTCTGTACGGAGTTTGTACCTTTCTATCTATAATCATGTGGGTTTTCTCTGGGTGCTCCTCTTACACTCAAAAGACTTACGGGTTTCTAGGTTAATTGGCTTTGGTAAAATTATAAATTGGTCCTAATGTGTAGGATAGTGTTAGTGTACGGGGATCGCTGGTTGGCGCGGACTCGGTAGACCTGATTCCGTGCTGTATCTCTGAAGTCTAAAGTACAGCAAATGTGCATCCTGCCCCTTTTTTTGCACAATAATCTCTGATTAGGAATTTAAAGGGGGCTTTTATCTCAGAAGACCGAAGTCTCATTCCTTCTCAAAGATAATGAACCAGGTCAGAGCTGGCCAACATTACTCGATCATTGGTGTCAAACCAACTTCTTGTAAGGAAAATGTCGAATCAAGGAATTGCAGATGCTGGTTTATACCAAAGATAGACACAAAGTGCTGGAGTAACTTGACGAGTCAGGCAACATCTCGAGAAAAAGGTCAGGTGACGTTTCGGGTCAGGATTCTGAAGAAGGGACCAGACCCGAAATGTTACCCATCCTTTCTCTCTAGAGTTGCTGCCTAACCAGCTGAGTCACTCCAGATTTTTGTGTCTTATCTAAAAATACTGTGTCTCTTTCTCATAGGGAAATCAGTTATGTAAGTAAGTAAGTAAATATTATTTATATAGCACGTTGAAATCAACTCACATTGCTTTACATAGAAAAAACAAAGTGCTTTACATAGAAAAAATAATTAAGTTGTGAGTTTTGTTTGAGAAAGAACTGCAGATGCTAGAACAATCGAAGGTAGACAGAAAATGCTGGAGAAACTCAGCGGGTGATGCAGCAACTATGGAGAGAAGGAACAGGCGACGTTTTGGGTCGAGACCCTTCTGCAGACTGATGTCGGGGTGGGGTGCGGGGAAATAAAAGGAAGTAGATGGAGACAGTAGTACTGTGGGAGAACTGGGAAGGGGGAGGGGAAGGAGGGAGAAAGCAAGGGCAATCTAAAATTAGAGAAGTCAATGTTCATACCACTGGGGTATAAACTACCCAAGCAAAATATGAGATGCTTTCCTCCAATTTGCACTGGGGCTCACTCTGGCAATGGAGGAGACCCAGAACAGAAAGGTCAAATTGGGAATGGGAGGGGGAGTTGAAGTGCTGAGCAACCAGATGATCAGGTTGGTTAAGTGAGTTTGCTCATTTAGTCTTTAGAAACGGGCCCTTCAGCCAATCGTGTCCACACCAACCATCGATCACCCATTCACACTAGTTCTAAGTTAACTTACTTTCTCATCCACTCCCTACACACCGGGGGACAATTTCCAGAGGGCTAATTGACTGACAAACCCGCATGTCTTTTGAGTGTGGGAGAAAGTCGGAGCACACAGAGAAAACACCCATGGTCACAGGGAGAACGTGGAAACTCCACACCACCGGCAGTTAAGGTCAGGATTGAACCCTCGGCCTTTGATTGTGTGAGACAGCAGCTCCACTGTGCTGCTTTGCCTTAAATTGTCTGAAAGTGATTTTAATCTGATGTGGTAATGTGAAAAGGAAAGTATAACCACAGCTGCAGAAACTTCAGTTGTTCTGCATTACTCTAAGAGTACTGTCCAAATCACCTCTACCTCATTGCTGACATAAGGTCATAAGGAATAGGAGTAGAATTAGGCCATTCGGCCCATCAAGTCTACTCCGCCATTCAATCCCGGTTGATCTATCTCTCCTAACCCCGTTCTCCTGCCTTCACCCCATAACCCCTGACACCCGTACTAATCTATCTCTGCCTTAAAAATATCCACTGACGGCCTCTAGTCTGCAGCCTTCTGTGGCAAAGAATTCCACAGATTCACCACGTCTCTGACTATAAAGAAATTCCTCCTCATCTCCTTCCTAAAGGAATGTCCTTTTATTCTGAGGCTATGACCTCTGGTCCTAGACTCTCCCACTGGTGGAAACATCTTCTCACATCCACTCTATCCAGGCCTTTCACTATTCGGTACGTTTCAATGAGGTCTCCCCTCATTCTTCTAAACTCCAGTGAGTACAGGCCCAGTGCCGACAAACGTTCATCATAGGTTACCTATTGTAAACCTCCTCTGGACCCTCTCCAGATCCAGCACATCCTTCCTCAGATATGGTGCCCAAAATTGATCACATTGGACTTTGTCTCTGAAACTGATGCGCTACAATGCTGAGATCTATATCTGAACTCGGTAGCTTCCCCTTTGCTCTACCTATTGTACTCAACTTGATTGTATTTAGTTTTGTTTTCTAGTTTTAGAGATACACCCTTCGGTCCACGGAGTCCGTACCGACCAGCGATCCACACACATTAACACTACCCTACACACACTAGGGACAACTTTACAATTATACCCAGCTAATTAACCTACAAACCTGTAGTTCTTTGGAGTGTGGGAGGAAACTCATGTGGTCACAGGGAGAATATACATACTCTGTACAGACAAGCACCCTTAGCCAGGATCGAACCAGGATCTCTGGCGCTGTCAGGCAGCGACTCTACTGCTGCGCCACCGTGCCTCCCTTAATACAGCATTGTGTTTTGTGATCTTTCTTTCCATTGACTGTGTGTCAACCACACCAGAGAGCAGTTCTTAACTACTTCACACAGAGAGTGGTGAATCTCTGGAACTCTCTGCCACAGAGGGTAGTTGACGCCAGTTCATTGGCTATATTTAAGAGGGAGTTAGATGTGGCCCTTGTGGCTAAAGGGATCAGGGGGTATGGAGAGAAGGCAGGTACAGGATACTGAGTTGGATGATCAGCCATGATCATATTGAATGGCGGTGCAGGCTCGAAGGGCCGAATGGCCTACTCCTGCACCTATTTTCTATGTTTCTATGTTTCTATGTTTCCCACCTCATCGGAGAGCCTAGGTTTATCTTCAGGGAACGGGGGTTCCCCTCCTCCACCATAGATGAGGGTCTCTGCCATACCCCGCAACACTGCTCTCTCTCCCCATCCCCCCCACTCACAACAAGGGCAGAGTCCCCCTAGTCCTCACCTTTCACCCCACCAGCCGTCACATACAACAAGTGATCCTCCGTCAGTTTCGCCACCTCCAACGTGACCCCACCACTCGCCACATCTTCCCATCTCCCCCCATGTCTGCCTTCCGCAAAGACCGCTCTCTCCGTAACTCCCTTGTCAATTATTCCCTTCCCTCCCATACCACCCCCTCCCCTGGTACTTTCCCTTGCAACCGCAAGAGATGCAACACTTGTCCCTTCACCTCCCCCCTCGACTCCATTCAAGTACCCAAGCAGTCGTTCCAGGTGCGACAGAGGTTCACCTGCATCTCCTCCAACCTCATCTATTGCATCCGCTGCTCTAGATGCCAGCTAATCTACATCGGTGAGACCAAGCGGAGGCTTGGCGATCGTTTCGCCGAACACCTCCGGTCGGTCCGCATTAACCAACTTGACCTCCTGGTGGCTCAGCACTTCAACTCCCCCTCCCATTCCGTATCTGACCTCTCTGTCCTGGGTCTCCTCCATGGTCACAGCGAGCAACACCGTAAATTGGAGGAAATGCACCTCATATTCCGCTTGGGCAGTCTACATCCTGGGAGCTTGAACATTGAATACTCCCAATTCTGCTAGCCCTTGCTGTCCCCTCCCCTTCATCAGCCCTCTGGTTGTCTCCTCCCCTCACCCAGCCCTCAGGCTCCTCCTCCGCCTTTTTCCTTTTTTCCTTTCTTCTCCCCACCCCCTATCAGTCTGAAGAAGGGTTTCAGCCCGAAACGTTGCCTATTTCCTTCGCTCCATAGATGCTGCTGCACCCGCTGAGTTTCTCCAGCATTTTTGTGTACCTAGGTTTATCTTTGATTGGACTTTGCCTTGCACTGAATGGTATTCCCTTTATCATGTATCTGTACACTGCGAATGGCTTGATTGTAATCATGTACTGTCTTTCTGCTGACTGGATAGCACGCAACAAAAGCTTTTCACTGTACCTCTGTACACGTGACAATAAACTAAACTGATCTGATCTGATTCGTGTGTTGTGTGCGTGTGTCCGTGTGTGTGTGCGCGTGTCAGCATCTGCGGTCTCTTTTATCTTAATTGGTCATAGCCTATAAATATATCATTGGTCAGCATTGAATAGTAATAAAGCTTTTTAGCAGTGTTTAAAGAATTGTTTCAACAAAGCATTGCCTTCATGTTAGCTCATAGGGCTAGCGGAATCAAGGGATATGGGGAGAAAGCAGGAACGCGGTACTGATTGTCGATGATCAGCCATGATCATATTCAATGGCGGTGGCTCAAAAGACCAAATGACCTACTCCGGCACCTATTTTCTATGTTTGTGTGCCTGTCTGTCTGTGTGTGTGTGTGCGTGTCCGTGTGCGTGTATGTCTGTGTACGTGTCCCCGTGTGCGTGTGTCCATCCGTCCCGTCTTTGTGCCGTGTGTGTGTTTGGCACCATCTGTGCACTTGCTTGTGCCAGTCGCTGAGATTGTAAGAACTCCTTCAAAACTTCGGTTCCTCCTTTGGCTCTTGTGTTTCTTTTTCAAACTCCAATTGGCCAGACAGAGCCGCAGTGTTTCAGTCAAAGCGGTTGTGTATAAAAGGCACCATTCAGAGACTCTTTTCCTTTTCTGTGGAAGTGAAAGGAGTGGAGCAGCCCCAGAGTGCACGCATTACACGGCATGCTTGGGCCTGCAAATATGCTTCAGTGCAGTTGTGCATGTCAACTTTTGGTGATCGCTTCAAAACTAAGGAGATTGAAGCCAGACAATCTGGTGTACGGGTTGGTCGGCACGGACTCTGTAGGCCTAAAGACCTGTTTCCGCGCTGTATCCATTCCTTCTCACCAGAGACGCTGCCTGTCCTGCTGAGTTACTCCAGCATTTTGTGTCTATCTTCGATATAAACCAGCATCTGCAGTTCTTTCCTACACAGTTTTAGTTTAGTTTAGTGTAGTTTGGAGACGCAACTTCGGCCCACCGAGTCCGCACCGACCAGCGATCCGCGCACATTAACACTATTCTACACACACTAGGGACAATTTACATTTACACCAAGCCAATTAACCTACGAACCTGTACATCTTTGGAGTGTGGGAGGAAACTGGAGCACCTGGAGAAAACCCACGCAGGTCACAGGGAGAACATACATTCTCCATACAGACAGCACCCGTAGTCAAGATTGAACCCGGGTCTCTAGTGCCATAAGAAAGCAACTCTATCACTGCGCCACCGTTCCACCTTATACATGAACAAACTGCCAAATTCACCACACTATTCAATTTCTAGACAAGCCTCTTTACTATCAAGGAATCTTGACACTGAGAGTGGGAAGGGAGGCATATTGAATGGTAGACACAAACTGCTGGAGCAACTCAGCGGGTTCGGCAGCATCTCTTGGAGAAAAAGAATGAGTGACATTTCAGGTCGGGACCCTTCCAACTGAGAGGTCAGGGGAAAGAGAAACGAAAGATATAGAAGGTACATTGAACAAATGAATGAAAGATATACAAAAAGCAACGATGATCAAGGTAAGTCGGAGCCCACAATGGTCCATTGTTGGCGGTGGGGAAGGTGACCACGAGTGATACAAACAGTGAAACTCAGCACGACGACAGTGAAACTAGTACGACGACTAGAGTGGAAGGGGGACGAAGAGAGAGGGGATGCAAAGGTTACTAGAAGGCAGAGAAATCAATAGTCATACTGCTGGACTCTACTAGGTTCTGTAGATTAAGTGGCTTCGGTAAAGATTATAAATTGTCCCCTGCATAGGATAGTGTTAGTGTGCGGGGATGTTTGGTCGGCGCGGACCTGGTGGGCCGAATGGGACAGTTTCCACCCTTTAAATCCAAACTTAACTAAATTTTTCTTAAAGCTTGCTAGATTAATCACTTCTTCAGAATTACGAACTGCTTTCTGTTACATGGGAGCCTTTTGTCGTCTCAACCTATTCCAATGATTCTCTTGTCTGAAGTTAGTTCACATTCATAAGTTCTAGGAGCAGAATTAGGCCATTCGGCCCATCGTCTACTCCACCATTCAATCATGGCTGATCTATCTTTCCCTCTCAACCCCATTCTCCTGCCTTCTCCCCATAACCCCTGACACCCGTACTAATCAAAAATCTGTCAAACTCCACCTTAAAAATATCCTTTGACTTGGCCTCCACAACCCTCTGACTAAAGAAATTCCTCCTCATCTCCTTTCTAAAGGTGCGTCCTTTTATTCTGAGGCTGTGGCTTCTAGTCCTAGACTCTCCCACTAGTGGAAAAACCCTCTCCACATTCACTCTGTCCAGGCCTTTCAACTTGTATTTTTTCAGTTAGTTTTTTCATTATATATTTATTATAACAGGAATAGATCATTGTTTTTCTTGACGGAGGTTTATTGAACGCTAATAAGAAGCAGGTTTTCGCTGTTTATAGTGCAACTCAGTAATGGGATAAGCTGTGTTACTGAAATGCTAAAGTTTGCTGGTTAAGTTATTCTTTAGTTTAGTTTGGTGATACCGCACGGAAACAGGCCCTTCGACCCAGCTAGTCTGTGCTGACCAGTGATCACCCCGTACATCAGTACACACTAGGGGCAATTTACAGAAGTCAATTAACCTACAAACCTATATGTGTTTAGGGTGTGAGAGGAAACCGGAGCACCCGGAGAAAACCCACGCAGGTCACGGGGAGACCGTACAAACACCATATGGACAGCACCCGTAGTCAGAATCAAACCCGGGTCTCTGGCGCTGTGAGGCAGCAACTCTACCGTCGTACGCCATTGTGCCGGGTTGCTGCAAAAGGCGATGATTTATGGCAGGTCACAGAGCACAGAAACAGGCCCTGCATGTTCAGTCACACAGCACGGAAAGAGGCCCTTCAGCCCATCGCATCCATACTGACCAAGATGCCCCATCTAAGCAAGTCCCACCTGCCTGCATTTGGCCCATATCCTTCTAAACCTGTTCTAGGTTTAAAACTCTCTTGACTCTTGACTTGACGAGGCATGTACCTGTCCAAGTGTGTTTTAAATGCGTCGTCTTCCAATTCCCCCCTCTTCTGCCCTCCCTATAGTAACTTTGATGTCACGTGTACCAAGATGCTGTGAAATATTTTGTTTTGAATGCATTTCAGTAAAATCTCACTACATAAGCACATCATACATAAGTAAAATAGTGCAATGATTGTAGTGTGTTTAAAAATATTTATATATCTGCTGATGCCGTACCGTGGTGCAGCAGTAGTGTTGCTGCCTTACAGCGCCAGAGTCCCTGACTACGGGTGATGCCTGTGCAGAGTTTGTAAGTTCTCCCCGTGACTTGAGTGGATTTTCTCCAGGATCTCCGGTTTCCACCCACATTCCAAAGACGTACAAGTTTGAAGGTTAATTGGCTTGGTATAATCATAAATTGTCCCCAGTGTAGGATAGTGTTAGTGTGCGGGGATCGCTGGTTGGCATGGACTCGGTGGGCCAAAGACACTATTTCGAGATACAGCGCGGAAACTGGCCCTTCAGCCCAACAAAACTAAACTAAACAATAACTTGAACAGCAACTTTACTATTTCAGAAACACAGCTTATCCCATTACCGAGTTGCCCTAGCACTACAAACAACTAAAACCTGTTTCTCATTAGTCATTAGTGACCTTGGTCAAGAAAAAAAATTAATTCCCATTATAATAAATACATAATGAGAAAACTAACGGAAAAAAATACTAGTGAAATGCCTGGATAAAGTGCATGCGGAGAGGATGTTTCCACTAGTGGGAGAGTCTAGGATCAGAGGTCATAGCCTCAGAATTAAAGGACACACCTTCAGAAAGGAGATGAGATTTTTTTTAGGCTAATTGGCTTTGGTAAAATTGTACATTGCCCTTAGTGTGTGTGTAGGATAGTGCTAGTGTACGGGGATCGCTGGACGGCGCAGACTCGGTGGGCCGAAGGGCCTGTGTCTGCGCTGTATCTCTAAACTAAACTTAACTTTTCGAACTGAATTTGTGTTTGTTTATGTACTGCAGTGAGACTCGAATGTGCCCTGAAATGTTCTTGCAATTTCTGGCCGATTATTGCCCTTTATTTAGTGGCAGCTTCCTTGTTGACAGGAAGTGTGCTGATCCAAACTCCCTGTGGCACATCTGGCATTTTGCCAACAGAATGCAGAGCTGCACCATTAAAATAGAAATCGCGGGAGGAGATATTTTTAAACTTGTCTAATTTTAGCTTCTCACTTAATCTCTCACATGCAAGGGACGCACTGAGTCATTGTTTGGTTTGTGCTTTGCTATTTACTGCTTTCGGTTTAGCAGCGTAATTTTTCTTCAAGTTTTTTGTGAGCGGTAGAGTTGTTGCCTCACAGCGCCAGTGACCCGGGTTCGACCCTGACTACGGGCGCTGTCTGTACAGAGTTTGTACGTTCACCCCGTGACCTGCGTGGGTTTTCCCCGGATGCTCCGGTTTCCTTCCACATTCCAAAGATGTACAGGGTTGTAGGTTAATTGACTTGGTATAAATGTAAATTGTGTGTTAGTGTTAGTGTGTGGGGATCGCTGGTTGGCATGGACTCGGGGGCCTGAAGGGCCAGTTTCCTCCCACACGCCAAAGACGTGTAGGTTAATTAACTTTGCAAATTGTCCCTAGTGTGTGTAGGGTAGTGCTAGTGTATGGGGATCGCTGGTCAGTGCGGACTCTGTGGGCTGAAGTCTCGGAACTAAACTAAACTTAACTTCCTGCGCTCCTTTGCTCTTTCCTATCTCTGAAACCCTCAGCTGTTTGTGCACATGTCTCTTCATGTACAGAGTGACCGCAAGCTATCTATAATGGGCCACGATAGTTAGGGCAGTGTTAACTATGCCTGGAAGTTTTATCAATACAAAGAAATGCAGGCATTGGTTTACAAAGAAATACACAGTGCTGGAGTAACAGTGGGTCGGGCAGCATCTCTGGAGAAACAAGGTATTGCAGATGCTTGTTTACCAAGGAAAGACAAAATTCGGGAGTATGAAAATGCACATCTCCAGATTCAGGGACAGTTTCTTCTCAGCTGTTATCAGGCAACTGAATCACCCTAGCACTAGATAGCAGTCCTGAACGACTATCTATATCATTAGTGACACTCGGACCATCTTCGATTGGACTTTACTGGCTTTACCTTGCACTAGACGTTATTCCCTTATTATGTATCTATTCACTGTGAATGGCTCGATTGTAATCATGTACTGTCTTTCCGCTGGCTGGATAGTACACAACAAATGCTTTTCACTGTACCTCTGTACACGTGACAATAAACTAAACTCAAAATAACTCAGCGGGTCAGGCAGCATCTCTGGATATACATGGATAGGTGACGTTTTGGGTTGGGACCCTTCTTCAGACTGATTGTAAGGGGAGGGGGAAGAAAACTGAAGAGCCCCTCATCTTTTCCAGCTTTCCTCTCTCCCATCCCCCCCCCCGCCCTCTCCTACACCCCCTGACCCGAAATATCATCTATCCACGTTCTCCAGGGTCTGCCTGACCCGTTGAGTTACGCCTACACTTTGTGTCTATTCTAAAGAGGGATTTTTTTCTGCCTCTCGATTGATTGTCCTGAACTACTATCTACCTCATTGGTGACCCTTGGATTATCTTTGATCAGACTTTACTGGCTTTACCTTGCACTAAACATTATTCCCTTATCGTGTATCTGTACACTGTGAATGGCTCGTTTGTAATCACGTGTTATCTTTCCGCTGGCTGGTTAGCACGCAACAAAAGCTTTTCACTGTACCTTGGTACACGTGACAATAAACTGAACTGAACTGATGAGGGAGATACAGCGTGGACCATCTACCACCCATTCACAATGGTTCTGTGCTATACCACTTTTGCTGGATCTTGTCACTAGTGGGAGAGTCTAGGACCAGAGGGCACAGCCACAGAATAAAAGGACGCACCTTTAGAAAGGAGATGAGGAATTTCTTTAGTCAGAGAGTGGTGAATCTGTGGAATTCATTGACACAGATGGCTGTAGAGGCCAAGTCAATTGTATTTTTAAGGCGGAGATTGACAGATTCTTCATTAGTACAGGTGTCAGGGATTATGGGGAGAAAGATAGAATGGGTTGAGAGGGAGAGATAGATCAGCCATGATTGAATGGCAGAGTAGACTTGATGGGCCGAATTGCCTAATTCTGCTCATGATTTATGAAGTTATGAACAGCTGTAGATGTGAAGAGATTGTGGACTCAGGAAAGTGTGAGCCGGCCAAGGATGCAAATTGAATTATTGCCGGTCATTTACACGTTATTACATTTGCAGATCCAGTTAGCGTTTGAGTGAATGGCAGGAAATGCTCTGTGCACTCTGCTTCTGTCCCTAGAGTCATAGAGTGATACAGAGTGGAAACAGGCCCTTTGGCCCAACTTGTCCACACCGACCAACATGTCCCAGCTACCTGTCCTACCTACCTGCATTTGGCCCATATCCCTCTCAACCTGTCCTATCCATGTACCTGTCTAAATGTTTCTTAGACATGATAGTACCTGCCTCAACTACCTCCTCTGCCAGCTCTATCCATACAACCACCACCCTTTGTGGAAAAGAATTAACCGCTCAGATTCCAATTAGATCCTTCTCCCCTCGCCTTAAACCTCTGTCCTCTGGTTCTCGCTTCATCTACTCTGGGCAAAAGATTGCATTTACCTGATCTATTCCTCTCATGATTTTGTACACCTCTATACGATCACCCATCATCCTCCAGCGCTCCAAGGAATAGAGAACCAACCTGCTCAACCTCTCCCTATAGCTCAGACCCTCGAGTCCTGGCAACATCCTCGTCCGTCTCTCTCTCTCTCCCTCTCCCTCTCCCTCTCCCTCTCCCTCCCTCTCCCTCTCCCCCTCCCCCTCCCCCTCTCCCCTCTCTCCCTCCGTCCCCCCTCTCCCCCTCTCCCTCCCTCTCCCCCTCTCCCTCCCTCTCCCTCTCCCTCCCTACCTCACCCTCCCTCTCCCTCTTCGTCCCCTCCCTCTCCCTCCGTCCCCCTCTCCTCCCTCTCCCTCCCTCTCCCACCCTCTCCCTCCCTCTCCCTCCCTCCCTCACCCTTTCCCACCCTCTCCCTCCCTCTCTCCCCCCCTCTCTCTCTTCCTTCCTCCCTCCCACTCTCCCTCCCTCCCCCTCTCTCCTCTCCTTCGTTTGTCTCTCGATCTCTGCCGTTCTCCCCCCCCCCCTGTTTCCATCTCCGTCTATCTCTCTCTACACCCCACCCCTGTGTGTGTGTGGGTCTGTGTAATATATTACAACTTATGCACAGTTTGCCTTTTCAGAGCAGTGTTCTTCTGAATTAAATCATGTTTAAAGTATTGTTAAACATGCAACTAGGCTTTTCTTTCATCGATTTTATAACTCTTGATCGGACATTGCGGCATTGCCTTGCACTAAACATTATTCCCTTATGTATCTCAAGAGAGTCAAGAGTGTTTTATTGTCATATGTCCCAGATAGGACAATGAAATTCTTGCTTGCTGCAGCACAACAGAATATGTAAACATAGTACATAACGGGAGAAGAAAAAAAGTTCAGTGTGTATATATACACATGCACACATACTCAATCTCAATAAATAACAAATATAGTGCAATAATAATAATAGTCTGTTGCAGTTCAGAGCTTATTTGGAGGTGGTAGTGTTTAATAGCCTGATGGCTGTAGGGAAGAAGCTGTTCCTGAACCTGGACGTTACAGTTTTCAGGCTCCTGTACCATCTTGTCGATGGCAGGAATGAAATGAGAGTGGGGCCAGGGTGGTGTGGGTCTCTGATGTAGCTGGCTGACTTTGTGAGGCAGCGGCTCCTGTAGATCCTTTCGATGGTGGGGAGGTCAGCACCTGTGATCGACAGGGCACTGTTCACCACTTTTTGCAGTCGTCTTCATTGATGATGTTTAGTGTAGTTTAGCTTAGAAATACAGCGCGGAAACGGGCCCTTCGGCCCACCGACCAGCGATCCCTGCACACTAACACTACAGTTTACAGGCTCCTGTACCTTCTTCCCGATGGCAATGGTGAAATGATGGTGTGGGTCTTTGATGTTGGCTGCCTTTTTGAGGGCAGTGGAGGCAGGTTCTCTGGATGCTTTCATGAGAGAGCTAGATAGGGCTCTTAAAGATAGCAGAGTCAGGGGATATGGGGAGAAGGCAGGAACGGGGTACTGATTGGGGATGATCAGCCATGATCACATTGAATGGCGGTGCTGGCTCGAAGGGCCAAATGGCCTACTCCTGCACCTATTGTCTATTGTCTATTGACTTCGATAGATCTATAAATGGCTCAATTCTAATCATGTGTTATCTTTCCACTGACTGGATAGCATGCAACAAAAGCTTCTCACTGTACCTCGGTACGCGTGACAATAAACTAAACTGTAATGACTATTAGGAAGCATCTTTATGATTGAATTTGTACTCCTGTTCAATTAGTAACACCCTCTCTCCATCACACACTATTTTGTTTTTGCTGTTCTAAATAATCCCTTTGTTTCCACAATAGCACACATGTTCTTTCCACTGAGAGGCGGCTCAGTATGCTTCTGGTAGTGCAGCTGCCTCACAGAACCAGAGACTCGGGTTCCATCCTGACCTCTGTGGGGTTTACAAATCCTCCCTGTGACCACGTGGGTTTCCTCCAGGTGTTTCTGATTTCCCCCCTCAAAGGTTTGTAGGTTAATTTGCTGCTGTAAATTGCCCCTAAACGCACACAGTCTCTTGCCTAGAGTAGGGGAATCGAGAACCAGAGGACATAGGTTTAAGGTGAGGGGGATAGATTTAATAGGGGTAGCTTTTTGATACAAACGGGTGGTGGGTTTAGGGAACGAGCTGCTGGAGGAGGTAGTTTAGGCAGGGACTATCACAACATTAAAGAAACATTTAGGTTTGGAGGGATATGGGCCAAACGCAGGCAGGTGGGATTAGTGTAGATGGAACATGTTGGTCGGTAAGGGCAAGTTGGGCCGAAGAGCCTGTTTCTCTAAAATCTAAAACTAAATCTGTTCCAAATAAGATGCATGTATTATTTATGAAAACTTTGCCCACAGCACTGTTCTTTGGGAATTGATCAAGTTTGTTCCTAATGCATTAGATATTGTTTCCACATCTGAATGTTGTTTTGTGTGGAATATTTATTTGAGGATTGAGTGCTCCATTTCTTGTGGCGGTCACGGTGGCGCAGCGGTAGAGTTGCTGCCTTAACAGCGAATGCAGTGCCAGAGACTCTGGTTCGATCCTGACCACGGGTGCAGTCTGTACGGAGTTTGTACGTTCTCCCCGTGACCTGCGTGGGTTTTCTCCGAGATCTTCGGTTTCCTCCCACACTCCAAAGTTTGTAGGTTCATTGGCCTGGTAAATGTAAAAATTGTCCCTAGTGGGTGTAGGATAGTGTTAATGTGCAGGGATCGATGGTCGGCATGGACCCGGTGGGCCGAAGGGCATGTTTTGGTGCTGTATCTGTCAACTGAACTAAAGCAGGTCCCGAATGGATCTTTTCTGGTTAAATGGTTCTTTTATTGTCACTTGTACCAAGGGGTACATAGAACTAGTGTGAGTGATCGTTGGTCAGCTTGGCCACAGTGGGCCGAAGGGTCTTTTTGCCATGCTGTATCTCTAAACTAAAACTAAAGTATCCTGGGACTCATGACTCCTTTCCACGCAATACAAACTGACCTCACAACTTTATTGAGATTTGCAATTGCTCGTTATTCTTAAATGCACACGTGGATTTGTGTGATAATAAACCATAAAAAATGGTGATTTTCCTTCATAAGGAAAAGTAGAATTTGGCCATTCGGCTCATCAAGTCTACTCCGCCATTCAATCATGGCTGATCTATCTCTCCCTCCTCACCCCATTCTCCTGCCTTCTCCTCATAACCTCTGACACCCGTACTAATCAAGAATCTATCTATCTCTGCCTTAAAAATATCCACTGTCTTTGCCTCCACAGCCTTCTGTGGCAACGAATTCCACAGATTCACCACCCTCTGACTAAATTATGGCATCTTGCCCTCTAAATGCAGATCTGATCCATGGGGATGACTGTAGAGAAGGATAGGGTGATGTTTCGGGTTGAGACCCTTCTTCAGACTGAGAATCAGGGGAAGAGTGAAACGAGAGGTCTAGTTTCCCTCTCTCCTGACAGGTTCTGTTCCTTTTCATACCTCTAGTTTCCCTCCCTTGACTAGCATGAAGAAGGGCCTCAACCCGAATCATCACCTATTCCTCTACTCCAGAGGTGGTGCCTGACCTGCTGAGTTACTTCAGCATTTTATGTCTGTCTTTAATGTAAACCAGCATTGGCTATTCCATCCTACACTTCCACCGTCACTCTCTGCTTCCTTCCAATTTTTTAATCCATTCAGCTATCTCTCCTTGAATCCCATGTGATCTAACCTTCCAGAACAGCCTACCATGCAGAACCTTATCGAATGCTTTACTAAAATCCAAGTACACAACGTCTACAGCTCTGCCTGTAAATCTTAACATGATCTACACACACTAGGGACAATTTACAATTATACCAAGCCAATTAACCTACAACCTGGTGGATTTTGTAGAGAGGGGAGGAAACTGGAGCACTCGGAGACAACCCACGCAGGTGACAGGGAGAACGTACAAACTCCGTACAGACAAGCACCCATGATCAGGTTCGAAACCCGGTTCTCTGGAGCTGTAAGGCAGCAACTGTACCGCTACACCACCATGCCGCCCAGTTACTCCGGCATTTTGTGTCTATCCCCGGAGATGACAGTTTGATGTTAGAAACATAGAAAATAGGTGCAGGAGTAGGTCATTCGGCCCTTTGATCATGGCTATTCATTCTAAATCAATACCCCATTCCTGCTTTTCCCCCAATCCCTTGTTTCCGTTAGCCCTAAGAGCTAAATCTAACTCTTGAATACATCCAGTGAATTGGCCTCCACTGCCTTCTGTGGCAAAGAATTTACATAAATTCACAAATCTCTGGATGAAAAAGTTTTTCTTCGTCTCAGTCCTAAATGGCCTTCCCCTTATTCTTCCCCTTATTCTTAAACTGGACTCCCCCGTGGATTGGAATTTATCCGACATAAAACAATTGTTCTGTGCCAACAGGGTGGGAAATCAAAGAAACTTGGCCCACTATTATCTTAATGTTATGCCTGAAAGCTGTTGGCCGCATTTCAAGAAAATTATTTATTACTGCTGGTGTATCATTGCTATTAACTTAAATAGGCCTATTTCAAATGTCTCTTAATTGTCGTGAACCTATTTCATCTCTCTGGAAGGCACAAGATTCTCTGTCCATCCCTCAATCACTTCCTAAGGCAGCGTTGCGTTCTCTGTAGATTTAATAGAGCAAGCCCTTGTCTTGTTCACGGTGGCGGCACGGTGGTGCAGCAGTAGAGCTACTGCCTCTCATGGTAGAATTGCTGCCTTAGAGCGTTTGCTGCGCCAGTGATCCGGCTTCGAACCCGACTAGTTTTAGTTTAATTTTGAGATACAGCGCGGAAACAGGCCCCACCGGGTCCACGACGACCAGCGATCCCCGCACATTAACGCTATCCTACACCCACTAGGGACAATTGGTACATTTACCAAGCCAATTAACCTACAAACCTGTACGTCTTTGGAATGTGGGAAGAAACCGAAGATCTCTGAGAAAACGGGGAGAATGTACAAACTCTGTATAGACAGCATCCGTAATCGGGATGGAACCTGGGCCTCCGGCGCTGCATTCGCTGAAAGGCAGCAACTCAACCGCCACGCCACCGTGACTGCGGGTGTTGTCTGTACGGAGTTTGTACGTTCTCCCTGTGACCTGCGTGGGTTCTTCTGAGATCTTCGGTATCCTCCCACACTTCAAAGACATACGCGTTGATAAGTTAATTGGCTCGGTATGAATGTACAATTGTCCCTTATATGTGTAGGATAGTGTTATTGTGCAGGGATCGCTGGTTGGCGCGGACTCGGTGGGCCGAAGGGCCTGTTTCTGCGCTGTATCTCTAAACTAAACAGTGTTGCTTTCTCTGGAGGATTAATAGCCCAAGACCTTGTCTCTCTATTCAACTGAGGGCCTCTTGGCACTATTTGTAGAAAACCTTGGGGGAGTTTGTTTTGGCAGAAAAATATGCTGCTTCAGCACCCTTGTTAGAAATGTTGCTAAGATTCATTTATCTTCTCGTCTCTTGATCCGTTGAATTAGTTGCCACAGACAGCTGCAGAGGCCGTCAATGACTATTTGTACCGTGGGGATTGATAGGTTCTTGATTATGTTCATGTGATAGGAGCAGTATTAGGCCATTCAGGCCCATCAAGTCTACTCCGCCATTCAATCATGGCTGATCTATCTCTCCCTCCTTACCCCCATTTTCCTGTCTTCTCCCCATAACCCCTGACACCCGTCCTAATCAAGAATCTATCTCTGCCACAGCCTTCTTTTCACACAGAGTGGTGGGTGTACGGAACGATCTGCTGGATGAGGTAGTTGAGGCAGGGACTATTGCAAAGTTGAAGAAACATTTCGACAGGTACATGGGTGTGACAGGTTCAGAGGGATATGGGCCAAACGCTGGCAGATGGGAATAGTATAGATGGGGGCATGTTGCCGGTGTGGGCAGGTTGGGCTGAATGGCCTGTTTCCACACTGAATGACTCTAGATGGGACTAGTGCAGATGTAAATATCTCCCCATCTCCTTCCCAAAATAACGTCCTTTAATTCTGAAACTATGACCTAGACTCTCCCACTAGTGGAAACATCCTCTCCACATCCACTCTATCCAAGCCTTTCACTATTCTGTATATTTCAATGAGGTCCCCCCTCATTCTTCTAAACTACTCATGTCTAGCTCGTGTTATCCGAGCCGTTCGATTATGTTACGTCCCCTTTTTGACTCCGCTCTACGCAGGTGGTG
>CM075995.1:6471383-6526791 GCA_038087875.1 Malacoraja senta
ACTGATTTTCCGCTTGCATTTACTAGAGTTTGGCTGAGGTTTGCATTTGATCTTTAGTGTTTTTCTTGGGAAACCACATGAGGTTGGGTGGGTTAGATTGTAAATTTGGGACCATGTATCATAATAACTTTGGGGCAAACCAGAAATCCCTTTCCCTCTTGTTCATTGTTCATGCCTGGAATTTATACCTGTCTGTTAACATCTCATCAGTTGGGAAAATAATCTAATGTTCACCTCTGGGGAATTTTGCTGATCTCAGTCATGTAACCAGTTAACATTCTTGGCAATAGTTCTTACTTTTAAATGAAGCTGTGGCGATGTTGTAACTTAATTCTACAGTAAATCGGCCCACGGTTTACTATTGCCTTGTTTAAGAAAGAACTGCAGATGCTGGAAAAATCGAAGATAGACAAAAAAGCTGGAACTCAGCGGGTGAGGCAGCATCTATCTATGGAAGGTTTACTGTTGCCAGTCAGTTTGAGAAAGTATACCAGTTTATTGCACGTGTACCGAGGTACAGTGAAAAGCTTTTGTTGCATGCTAACCAATGAGTGGAAAGACAATGCATGATTACAATCGAGCCGTCCACAGTGTACAGATACACGATGAAGGGGATAATGTTTAGTGCAAGGTAAAGTCCAATCAAAGATAGTCCGAGGATCTCCAATGAGGTAGATAGCAGTTCAGGACTGCTCTCTAGTTGTGGTAGGATGGTTCAGTTGCCTGATAACAGCTGGGAAGAAACTGTCCCTGAATCTGGAGGTGTGCGTTTTCACATTTCTCTACCTTATACTAGATGGGAGAGGGGAGAAGAGGGAGTGGCCAGCGTGCAAGACATCCTTGATTATGTTGCTGGTCTTGCCGAGGCAGTGTGACGCGTAAATGGAGTCAATGGAAGGTTGGTTTGTGCGATGGTCTGGGCTACGTCCACAATTCTCTGCAATTTCTTGCTGTTTTGGATGGAGCTGTTCCCAAACCAAGCTGTGATGCATCCTGATAATACGATTTGTATGGCGTATCTGTAGATGTTGGTGAGAGTTTTGGGGGACCTGATTGGAGATTTTTTAAAACTCAAAACCGAAGCTGGTATATGGAAAGAGCAGCCAGAGGAGGTAGTTGAGGCAGGTACTATAACTGCATTTAAAAGATAGTTGGACAAGTACATGGATGGGAAAGATTGAGAGGGATCCAGTCAGCGGAAAGACAACACATGATTATTGTGCTATAATTAACTTTTTTTAATAGTTAAGTTTAAAGAGTTTTGTTTAGAAACAGGCCTTTCAGCCCACCGAGTCTGCGCTGCGACTTCACAGCGATCCCCGTCCATTAACACGATCCTACACACACTAGAGACAATTTATGCATACACCAAGCCAATTAACGGACAAACCTGTACGTCTTTGCAGTGTGGAAGGAAACAGAAGTTCCCGGAGAAAACCCATGCAGGTCACGGGGAGAACGTACAATCTATGTACAGACAGGCAGCCGTATTCGGGATCGCACCCAGGACTCTGGCGCTGTGAGGCAGCAACTCTACTGCTGCGCTACCGTGCCGGCCCAACTATTGTGCTATAATTCTTAATTCTTAAACTATTTCTTGCTACTTGTTTACCCGAGCCTGAGGGATCTCCAGTTTCCTCCCACAATCCATAGACGTACAGGTCTAAAGATTAATTTAGACCTCAGAGGGCGATGGAGGCGGGTTCTCTGGATACTTTCAAGAGAGGTTCTAGATAGGGCTCTTAAAGATAGCGGAGTCAGGTGATATGGGGAGCAGACAGGAACATGGTACTGATTGGGGATGATCAGCCATGATCACATTGAATGGCGTTCGGTGCTGGCTCGAAGGGCCGAATGGCCTACTCCTGCACCTATTGTCTATTGTCTATTAATTGGTTTGGTATAATTGCAAATTGTCCCGAGTGTGTGTAGGATAATGTGAATGTGCGGGGATCACCGGTCGGTGCAAACTCGGTGGGCCGAAGGACTTGTTTCCGCATTCCATCTCTAAAATTAAACTAAATGATGCAGCCGCAATATGCAGCAAAACGGATCTACTTGCCCCAAACGTCGCCTATCCATGTCTTTCAGGGATGCTGCCTGACCTGCTGAGTTACTCCAGCACTTTTGTTAAACTAGCATCTGCAGTTCCCTGACTCATAGACCAAAACTGCACACAATGCACCAGGTGTGGTCTCACTAGGGCCCTATACAAGAAAACATGCCCTTCGGCCCAACAATGCCCCAGCTACACTAGTACCACCGGCCTGTGTTTGGCCCATATCCCTACAAACCTGGCCTATCCATGTACCTGTCTAACTGTTTCTTAAATGATGGGATAGTCCCAGCCTCAACTACCTCCTCTGGCAGCTTGTTCCATGCACCCACCACCCTTTGTGTGAAAAGGTTACCTCTCAGATTCCTATTAAATCTTTTCCCATTCACCTTGAACCTATGTCCTCTAGTCCTCGATTCCCCTACTCTGGGCAAGAGACTCTGTGCATCTACCCGATCTATTCCTCTCATGATTTTATACACGTCTATAAGATCACCCCTCATCCTCCTGCACTCCAAGGAATAGAGTCCCAGCCTACTCAACCTGTCCCTATAGTTCACACCCTCTAGTCCTGGCAACATCCTCGTAAATCTTTCTGAACCCTTTAAAGCTTGACAATATCTTTCCTATAACATGGTACCCAGAACTGAACACAATACTCCAAATGCGGTCTCTCCAACGTATTATAGAACTGCAACATGACCGCCCAACGTCTATACTCAATACTCTGACTGATGAAGGCCAAAGTGCCAACCGCATAAAAGACTCTGCATTTACCCAATCTATTCCCCTCATGGTTTTATACACCTCTGTAAGATCACCCCTCATCCTCCTGCGCACCAAGGAATAGAGAATATAGACACAAAATGTGGGAGTAACTCAGTGAGGCAGGCACACTTCAGACCAAGGAATGGTCTGCTGTTTGTTACAATAGACAATAGGCGCAGGAGTTGGCCATTCGGCCCTTCGAGCCAGCACCACCATTCACTGTGATCATGGCTGATCATCCACAATTAGTACCCCGTTCCTGCCTTCTCCCCATATCCCCTGACTCCGCTATCTTTAAGAGCCCTATCAAGCTCTCTCTTGAAAGTATCCAGAGAACAAGAGGGAAAAGGGAAAGTACAACGGGATCTGGGGGTCTTTGTACATCAGTCTATGAAAGTAAGCATGCAGGTACAGCAGGCAGTGAAGAAAGCGAATGGCATGTTGGCCTTTATAACAAGGGGAATCGAATATAGGAGCAAAGAGGTCCTTCTGCAGTTGTACAGAGCCCTAGTGAGACCACACCTGGAGTATTGTGTGCAGTTTTGTTCCCCTAATTTGAGGAAGGACATTCTTGCTATTGAAGGAGTGCAGCGTAGGTTTACAAGGTTAATTCCCGGGATGGCGAGACTGTCATATGCTGAGAGAATGGAGCAGCTGGGCTTGCACACTCTGGAGTTTAGAAGGATGAGAGGATATCTCATTGAAACATAAAAGATTGTTAAGGGTTTGGACACGCTAGAGGCAATAGCAAGAATGTCCTTCTTCAAATTAGGGGACCAAAACTGCACACAATACAGCAGGTGTGGTCTCACTAGGGCCATATACAACTGCAGAAGGACCTCTTTGCCCCTATACTCAACTCCTCTTGTTATGAAGTCCAACATGCCATTCACTTTCTTCACTGCCTGCTATACCTGCATGCTTACTTTCATTGACTGATGAACAATGACCCCCCAGATCACGTTGTACTTCCTCTTTTCCCAACTTGACACCATTTAAATAATAATCTGCCTTCCTGTTTTTGCTACCAAAGTGGATAACCTCACATTTAACCCACATTAAACTGCATCTGCCATGCTTCTGCCCACTCACCCAACCTGTCAAAGTCACTCTGCATTCTCATAACATCCTCCTCACAGTTCACACTGCCACCCAGCTTTGTGTCATCAGCAAATTTGCTAATGTTACTTTGAATCCCTTCATCCAAATCATTGATGTATATTGTAAATAGCTGCAGTCCCAGCACCGAGCCTTGCAGTACCCCACTAATCACTGCCTGCAATTCTGAAAGGGGCCCATTCTTTGTTTCCTGTCTGCCAACCAATTTTCTATCCATGTCAGCACTCTACCCCCAATACAATCTGCCCTAATTTTGCCCACTAATCTCCTATGTAGGACCTTATCAAATGTTTTCTGAAAGTCCAGGTACACTACATCTACTGGCTCCACCTTGTCCATTTTCCTAGTTACATCCTTAAATATTCCAAAAGATTAGTCAAGCATGATTTCCCCTTCGTAAATCCATGCTGACTTGGACCGATCCTGTGACTGCTATCCAAATGTGCCGCTATTTCATCTTTTATGATTGGCTCCAGCATCTTCCCCACCACCGATGTCAGGCTAACTGGTCTATAATTGCCTGTTTTCTCTCTCCTGCCTTTCTTAAAAAGTGGGATAACATTAGTAGGCCCCCCTCGGTCATGACTGACCATGGGTGATGCATCCTGGTCGGATGCAAGCCTGGGCGATGTCATATGGAGGACAGGCTGTTGTCCATGCAGCACGTCCCCCCTCTCCACGTCGCTGATCGATCCAAAGGAACAGCAGGGCTGTTACAATTTGGCACCAGCGCCGTCGCAGGAGCTGCCAGAGCGAGGTTGTAGACAACGACGAACTGCCTTAGGGGCTCCGACTCCGGATTTACTTGAGGTTTACTCCAGGAGCCTTTTCCATGACTGGATATGGCCACAAGGCAGTGGATGTTTTAAATCAGAGTTTTCCCTCTCCTAGATGGACTGCCTTCCCAGGCTGACGAACCCCATCTGCCCGAGACTCGTGGGGGGCGGGAGCGTCTACCTTCCCATGCAGATCTATAGCACCTGCCCACTGATTAACATTAGCTGCCCTCCAATCCACAGGAACTGTTTGGCGCAGCACGGTGGCGCAGCGATAGTGTTGCTGCCTTACAGCATTTACAGCGCCAGAGACCTGTGTTCAATCCTGGCTACGGGTGCTGTCTGTAAGGAGTTGGTACGTTCTCCCTGTGACCTGCGTGGGTTTTCTCCCGAGAACATCGGTTTCCTCCCACACTTTAAGGTTGTACAAGTTTGTTGGTTAATTGGCTTGGTGTAAATGTAAATAATGACCCTCGTGTAGAATAGTGTCAGTGTGCGGGGATCACTGGTTGGCGCGGACTCGATGGGGCTGTCTTTCCACACTGTATATCTGAACTAAACCAAAACCAAACTGTCGAGTTTTACAGATTTGAAAGTTGGACTTTCTGTTGGACTAAATATTCTCCTGGAACACGACCTCTTGCTCTTGTACTGCATCGAGAAGTCCCAGAATGCAGATTATTACCGTTCCATTTAGGGAAAGTGGAAAATCACGTACAACAAAAGAAGCACTTATTTTTTAAACCAAGATTATTTTTTTGTCATACGTCCCAGACAGAACAATGAAATTCTTACTTGCAGCAGCACAACATAATATGTGTGTGTGTGTGTGTGTGTAGGGAGAGATATGTAATATGTGTGTGTATATACACATATATATTATATACAGTACATTCAAAAAGTATTCAGACCCCTTCACCTTTTCCACATTTTGTTACGTTACAGGCTTATTTTAAAATTGATTAAATTCATTTTTATCATCAATCTACACACAATACCCCAGAATGAAGAAGCGAAAACAGGCGTTTAGACATTTTTGCAAAGTAATTAAAAAGAAACAACTGAAATATCACATTTACATAAGTATTCAGACCCTTTACTCAGTACTTTGTTGAGGCACCTTTGGCAGCGATTACAGCCTCAAGTCTTCTTGGGTATGACGCTACAAGCTTGGCACCCCTGAATATGGGTAATTTCTCCCATTCTTCTCTGCAGATCCTCTCAAGCTCTGTCAGGTTGGATGGGGAAACTCGATGCACAGCTATTTTCAGGTCCCTCCAGGGATGTTCGATCGGGTTCAAGTCCGGGCCCCTTCAGGACATTCACAGACTGGTCATGAAGCCGCTCCTGCGTTGTCTTGGCTGTGTGCTTAGGGTCGTTGTCCTGTTGGAAGGTGAACCTCCGCCCCAGTCTGAGGTCCAGAACGCTCTGGAGCAGGTTTTCATCAAGGATCTCTGTACTTTGCTCCATTCGTTCGATCGATCCTGACTAGTCTCCCAGTTCCTGCCGCTGAAAAAGATCCCCACAGCATGATGGTGCCACCACCATGCTTCACCGTAGGTATGGTATTGGCCAGGTGTTGAGCGGTGCCTGGTTTCTTCCAGATGTGACGCTTGGCATTCAGGCCAAAGAGTTCAATCTTAGTTTCATCAGACCAGAGAATCTTGTTTCTCATGGTCTGAGAGTCCTTTAGGTGCCTTTTCGCAAACTCCAAGCGGGCTGTTATGTGCCTTTTACTGAGGAGTGGCTTCTGTCTGGCCACCACCAAAAAGGTGCTGCAGATATAGTTGTTCTTCTGGAAGGTTCTCCCATCTGCACAGAGGAACTCTGGAGCTCTGTCAAAGTGACCATCGGTTTCTTGGTCACCTCCCTGACCAAGGCCTACTCCCCCGATTGTTCAGTTTGGCCGAGCGGCCAGCTCATTGAAGAGTCCTGGTGGTTCCAAAGTTCTTCCATTTAAGAATGACGGGAGGCCACTGTGCTCTTCGGGACCTGCAATGCTGCAGAAATTGTTTTATACCCTTCCCCCAGATCTGTGTCTCGACACAATCCCGTCTCGGAGGTCTCTCTATGGCTTGGTTTTTGCTCTGACATGCACTGTCAACTGTAGGACTTTATATAGACAGGCGTGTGCCTTTCCAAATCATGTCCAATCAATTTAATTTACCACTGGTGGACTCCAATCAAGTTGTGGAAACATCTCAAGGATAATCAATGGAAACAGGATGAACCTAAACTCAATTTTGAGTGTCATAGCAAAGTGTCTGAATACTTATATAAATGTGATATTTCAGTTATTTCTTTTTAATTACTTTTCACTTCCTCATTCTGGGGTATTGTGTGTAGGTGATGATTAAAAAAATGAATTTACACCCTGATATTCATGGATATAATACTAAAGACTCATATAATAAAATATCTTTATACGCGGATGATATATTATTGTATATTACAAAACCTCAAATCACTATACCAAATATATTAAATTTAATTGAAGACTTCGGATCTTTTTCTGGATATAGAATAAATTGGAATAAAAGTGAAATTATGTCAATAAAACCGAAAGATTCAACACATCTTTTAAAATTCCCTTTTAAAATAGCTACAGAAAAATTTAAATATTTGGGAATCGAAATTACCAGAACATATCAAGGTATGTTCAGGGCAAATTTTGACCCCCTACTTAATAAACTAAATACATTAATTAAATTCTGGAAAACGCTCCCGATGTCTTTAATAGGCCGAATAAACGCAATAAAAATGATCTTTTTACCACAAATTTTATACCTATTTCAATCAATTCCTATATACTTACCTAAGAAGTTTTTTAAAAAACTCGACTCAGATATCACTCATTTTATATGGGACCATAAATCGCATAGAATACAAAAAACCCATCTGAATAAACCTAAAGTATTGGGGGGTTTAGCACTACCTAATTTTATGTATTATTATTGGTCAGTAAATATTAAAAACATGATTCAACTGATGGATAACTCCGCCCAGCAAGTAGACTGGATTGTAATGGAGAAAGAGGATTGCTCCTCTAGAAACATTGGAGCGATCCTCCTCTCTCCAATGAAACTGAATAACATAAATTATAATAAGAACCCAATTATTCATAGTACAATCCGTATTTGGAAACAAATAAAACAAAATTTAAAATTAAGAAACTTATCACTTTTATTACCTATAGTCAATAACCCTTCGTTTAGTCCTTCTATTATAGATAAAGCTTATACACAATGGGATAGACTAGGAATTAAAACGCTTGGTGACTTGTATGAAACTGGAAAATTACTTTCATTTCAACAATTACAAATAAAATATAAACTCGGAAATAATCAATATTTTAAATATTTTCAAATATGCGACTATTTGAAAAAATATACAAAAGATCATTATAATAATCCAGTAGATGTATTGGACGAGGCAATGCAGATAAAAGCGGAATCAGCAAACTTAATATCATATTTGTATAATATTATTTTAAATGTACAAATACCACCTACGGAGGGTATCAGAAGAGACTGGGAACAAGAGTTAGCTATTAAAATTTCAAAGGAAAGTTGGAATGAATACTTATTAAACGTGCATAAATGCTCGATTAATGTAAGACACACTTTAATACAATTTAAAATTTTACATAGATTATATTATTCGAAAACTAAAATTCATAAAATTTTCCCAAACGTATCATCTATTTGTGATAAATGTCAATCCCAAGAAGCAACTATAGCGCACTCATTTGTCTTCTGTACAAAAATTCAAAAATTTTGGAATGAAATTTTTGAAATCTTTACAAAGTTATTTAAAACAAGACTGATACCCAAAGCAGAATGGATTATCTTCGGAATAACGGAAGATGATCCAGAGCTAAATGTGTTTCAAAAGAAATTAATGGACTATGGGTTAATAACTGGAAAAAAGCTAATTCTAAAATTTTGGAAGAAGGCTCCAATACCAACTATAAATATGTGGATTTCAAATATGTTTGAAACATTACACCTAGAAGAGATAAGACTCCTCCTAGCAGGCAAACCAGATCACTTCCACCTGACGTGGTCTGCATTTATAGAATTATTACAAACATAGGGTGCAAAAGTACTTTAAAAAAATAAAAAATTGAGGTCAGGTAAGGGGGGATGATAGTTGAAGAGTTGGTATGTCCTATTTACGTGATGCTCAAAAAAAAAAAACATTTGTTTTTCTTTTTTTCTCTTTCTCTTTTCTTTTCTTAGTGCCTATTTCTTAACTCTTTTTCTTTTTGTTTTTAATTTCGCTCATAGGGTCTTCGTCCTTTTTTGTTGTTACATTTTCTACACTTTTCTACACTTGCACTTTTTCCTTCACTTTCTTCTTTCTTTCAATCTTTTCCTTTTCTAGTGTAAAAAAATAAATAAAGGGAGTACATTAATTGTAAGAAGATATAAATGACGAGTATTAATGTATGTGGTTGTAATGTAATGTACTTCTAATAAATAAAAATTAAAAAAAAAAAAAAAAAAAAAATTTAAAAAAATGAATTTAATCCATTTTTAAATAAGGCTGTAACGTAACAAAATGTGGAAACTGTGAAGGGTCTGAATACTTTCTGAATGCACTGTATATACACACACATACACAAAAACAAACAAACAATAATAGGGCGAAAAGTCCAAACCAATGCCCTTAAGTCAAAGTTCAGAGTTTATTCAAGGTTGAAGTGTTTAATAACCTGATGGCTGTAGGGAAGAAGTTGTTCCTGAATCTGGACGTTACAGTTTTCAGACTCCTGTACCTTCTTCCCGATGGCAGGAATGAAATGAGAGCGTGGCCAGGGTGGTGTGGGTCTCTGATGATGCTGATTGCCCTTTGAGGCAGCGACTCCTGTAGGTCCCTTCGATGGTGGGGAGGTCAGTACCCGTAATGGACTGGGCAGTGTTTACAACTTATTGCAGTCTTCTTTGCTCCTGGGCGTTCGAGTTGCCGAATCAGGCCGTGATTCAACCAGTCAATATGCTCTCTACTGTACACCTGTAGAAGTTCAAGAGAGTCCTCTCTGACACACCGAATCTCCGCAATCTTCTATTGCTGTTGAGTGGTGATGGATTTAAAAAAATTTAGCTAGCTGGAAAAGGTGCAGTGAAGGTTAACAAGAATGCTGCCAGGATTCGAGGGTCTGAGGACATAGGTTTAAGGTGACGGGGAAAAGATTGAGTAGGAATCTGATGGGAAACTTTTTTACTCAAAGGGTGGTGGGTGTACGGAACAAGCTGCCAGAGGAGGTAGTGAGGCAGGAACTATGGAAGCGTTTAAGAAACAGTTCTAGCCAAGTACATGGATGGGACAGGTTTGGAGGGCTATGGGCCAAACGCAGGCAGGTGGGACTAGTGTAGCTGGGACATGTTGGTCGATGTGGGCAAGTTGGGCCGAGGGGCCTGTTTTCACACTGTATCACTCTATGTCTGCAGCTTGATCCGGGATAAATAACTGCTGCAAACATTTGCAGAATCAGGCAGCATCTGTTGAGAGACCAATTATTGCCTGAAATTGCTGACTTTGCGATTCTGATGCCGTATCATTGGCCGAATGTGCTGTAAAACGATTCTCTTGCCGTTGATGTTAATTTGCTGCTGAGTGTTCTCTGCATTTTTTGGACCCTTCTCTGATTTCCACCACCTGCTGTCTGCTGCCCCAATAAAGTATCTCTGCCTCTCGGCATGGTGGCGCAGCGGTAGAGTTGCTGCCTCACAGCGCCAGAGACCCGGGTTAGGTCCTGACTACGGGTGCTTGTCTGTACGGAGTTTGTACGCTCTCCCCGTGACCACGTGGGTTTTCTCCGGTTTCCTCCCACATTCCAAAGACATGCAGGGTTATAGACAATAGGCGCAGGGGTAGGCCATTCGGCCCCTCGAGGCAGCACCGCCATTCACTGTCATCATGGCTGATCATTGGCTTCTGTAAATTGGGTGTAGGAAATACAATTAGAGTATCGCTGATCGGCACTGACTCGGCGGGCTCCTTCGATGGTGGATCTCACACTGTATCTTTAAGATCTAAAGTACATAATCCATATCCCTCCATTCCCTGCATATCCATGAGCGAAACAGACTGGTTCCACCAAGATGCAGCACAGAACGCCACAGGAGATCCTTCTTCCCTGTGGCTATCAAACTGTACAACTCCTCCCTCTTCTGTCATGGGGTAGACTGAGACTGAGACTGACTCCCTCCCCCCTCCCCAATCTTTGCACATCTCCAATCCTTTCCACCCGTCACTTTAATTTCATGTTTCATGTATTTTGTGTTTTTATGACTGTTGGCAGATCAATTTCCCTCCTGGGATAAATAAAGTTCTATCGTATCGTATCTATCCAAAAGTCTCTTAAAAGCCACCATCATATCTACCTCCAGGCATCCACTCCTTGCCCCGCACTTCTCCTTTAAACGTTTGCCCTTTTCACCTTAAATGAGCACTTCACATAGTTATAGGTGCAGAATTAGGCCATTCAGTCCATCAAGTCCACTCCGCCATTCAGTCATGGTTGATCTTTCTCTCCCTCTCAACCCCATTCTCCTGCCTTCTCCCCATAACCCCTGACATCCATACTAATCAAGAATCTATTCATCTCTGCTTAAAAAAATTCCATTTACTTGGCCTCCAAAGGCATCCACAGATTCACCACCCTCTGATTAAATAAATCTCTCCTCATCTCCTTTCTAAAGGTAAGTTCTTTTATTCTGAGGCTATGGCCTCTGGTCCTAGACTCTCCCACTAGTGGAAACATCCTCTCCGCGTCGACTCTATCCTTTCACTATTCGAGGCAGCCACTCCCTTACCCTGCACATCCCCTTTAAACTTGGCCTCTTTCACCTTAAATGAGCACTTCATTATTTTGTAGTTTAGTTTAGAGATACAGCGCAGAAACAGGCACTTGTGCCCACTGAGTCCGTGCCGACCAGCGATCCCCGCACATCAACCCTATCCCACACACACCAGGAGCAATTTAAAATTATATCAAGCCTATTGACCTACAAATCTGCACATCTTTGGACTGTGGGAGGGAACTGGAGAACTCGGAGAAAAGCCACGCAGGTTCGGGGAGAACGTACAAACTCCGTGCAGACAGCACCCGTAGTGAGGATCCAACGCGGATCTCTGGTGCTGTGAGGCAGCAACTCTACCGCTACGCCACCGTGCCGCCGTAGTAAATATGTCGTACAACATGCAATCTACCTCTACAAAAAAAGTACTGTTGCTCCTCAGAAATGGGAATGGAGCGGCTGATTATAAAATCCCCGTTGTGAACTGTGTCAAGCAGTGCCACGGTAAAACATGCAGTCTTTCTGGCTGGCTCTTTGTTAAGGAATGTACGAGCTGACCTCTGCTTTTGGTGCAACCTGTTTCTTGTAAAGCAGTTGAAGACAGCTTTATGGAGGGTGATCAGCGTACTTATGGGCCTGTCCCACTTAGGTGATTTTCTGAGCGACTACAGGCGACTGCTGCAAAATCTTCAACATGTTGAAAAATATTTGGTGGCAGTGGCAACAATTTTTGCTGTCGTAGGTTGTTGTAGGTTGACGTAAGTGTTGTCGTAGTTGCTATCGTAGGTTGTCGCCAGGTGTCGTTGGTGAATTCCATTAAAACTAGTCCCTGGCAGTCGCCTAAGTGGGACAGGCCCATTACTGATATCTAACACTTGGTTTAGTTTAGGTTAGGTTAGAGATACAGCGCAGTAACAGGCCCTTAGACCCACCGTGTCCGTGCCGACCAGCGATCACCCTGTACACTAACACTATTCTACACACACTGGGGACAATATACAATTTTACCAAAACCAATTTGCCTACAAACCCGTACGTCTTTTTAGTGTGGGAGGAAACCGAAGATCTCGGAGAAAACCCACGCGGTCACGGGGTTCGACGAGACAGCACCCGTAGTCAGGATCGAACCGGGGTCTCCGGCACTGTGAGGCAGCAACTCTACCGCTGCACCACCGTGCTGCCCCTTTAGGCACATCACGAGCTCCATGCTTGTGTTTAGTTGGTGAGTGGAGAGAGAGAGAGAGAGAGAGAGAGAGAGAGAGAGAGATCTGCTTCTTGTTAGCAAACCAGCTTTGGGTTGGTGAAGATAGACACAAAATGCTGGAGTAACTCAGCGGATCAGGCATCATCTCTGGAGAAAAGGAATAAGTGGCGTTTCGGGTTGAGACCCTTCAGACTGAGAGTCTGGGAAAAAGGGGAACGAGAGACATAGTTTCAGTTTAGTTTATTGTCACGTGTTGTGTGCTAACCAGTCAGAGGAAAGACAATACATGATTACAATCGAGCTATCCACAGTGTACTGATGCTGAGTCCGTGCCGGCCAGCAATCCGTAGAGGTAAATGCCGACCCCGAAATTTGCCATTACGAGGGGTGCCTTCATAACTGTGCAGGAAGGAACCGCAGATGCTGGTTGACACCGAAGATAGACACAAATTGCTGGAGTAAGTCAGTGGGTCAGGCAGCATCTCTGGAGAGAAGGAATATGTAGATGGGATATGTTAGCTGGTGTGGGCAAGTTGTGTTGAAGAGCCTGTATCAAACAGCTAACAATGGTCGGTAGACAAAGGTGCTGGAGAAACTCAGCGGGTGCAGCAGCATCTTTCCTTCGCACCATAGATGCTGCTGCACCCACTGAGTTTCTCCAGCACTTTTGTCTACCTTCGATTTTCCAGCATCTGCAGTTCCTTCTTAAAAGCTAACAATGGTCTGTTTCCGTTATCATCGTCACTTTTATTCATTAATCGTTATCTCTCCACATCATCGTCTAAATCTCTCGTTTCCCTAGTCTGAAGTAGTGTCTCGACCCGAAAACCACCCATTCCTTCTCTCCAGAGATGCTGCCTGTCCCGCTGAGTTACTCCAGCATTTTGAGTCCACGCTCTATGACTATACCTCTATGAACAGACGATGTTTTGGCTCGAGACCCTTCTTTACACACCGAACGCTGTCGTTTATAATCTCAAGTGGCGGTAATGGCTATTTGCTAGCTTTAGTGGAGTATATAACCTAACCCTGTGTAATGAAGCCTGGGACTATTCTACCATTGCCTTTCGACAGGTGGGATCAACAGCAAATGAAGCTTCAAAGGAGAGGAGTGTAAAGAAGGGCTGATGTTTCAAAGCCTGATAGCAACATGGCTTTTAAACTGCTCCTTTTGGTTGCCTGCAATTTGCTAAACATGGTATTAAATGTAATCTGAAGTCAAAGCAAACCCATTAATTAGACTTTGGAAAACCAGGTGCACAACTTTTGTCAGACATGAACTATATGTTATTGATAGATTACATTCTCGCAACGGGGTTTAATCTTTACGGGCTTTATCGTGCACTAAACATTATTCCCGTTATCACGTATCTGTACACAGTGGACGGTTCAATTGTAATCATGTATTGTCTTTCCGCTGACTGGATAGCACGCAACAAAAGCTTTTCACTGTACCTCGGTACACGTGACAATAAATTCTAAAACTAAAACTAAACTAGTTTCTGCATCTGTACACTGTGGATGGCTCGATTGTACCACTCCCTCTTCTCCCCTCTCCCATCAGCCAAAAGGTACATAAGTGTGAAAACGCACACCTCCTGATTCAGGGACAGTTTCTCCCCAGCTGTTATTAGGTAACTGAATCATCCAACCACAACCAGAGAACAGTACCGAACTACCGTGCACCTCAATCAGAGACTCGGTGGGCTGCAGGGTCTGTTTCTGCGCTGTATCTCTAAACTAAACTAGACTGCTGTGTTAGTAATTATACACAGATAGTAATGGGTCCAAGCACATTTAGTTTAGAGGTACAGCATGGAAACAGGCCCCTTCGGCCCACCGAATTTGCGCCGACCAGTGATCCCCACACATTAACACTATCCTACACACTCATTAGAGACAATTTGCATTTATACCGAAGCCAATTAACCTTTAAAACCTGTACGTCTTTGGAGTGTAGGAGGAAAGCAGAGATCTCGGTGAAAACCCACGCATGTCATGGGGAGAACGTACAAACTCCCTTCTCCCCGTAAACCCCAACACCCGTACTGATCAAGAATCCGTCAATCTCTGCCTTAAAAATACTAATTGACTTGGCCTCCACCACTGAGTCCACACCAACCTGCAATCACCCCATACACTAGCCCTATCTTGCAGAAACTACCCCTATCTTGCAGAAACTAGCCTTTAGAGTGTGGGAGAAAACCGGGAGCACCCGCAGGAAACCCACGCAGGTCACGGGGTGAATGTACAAACTGCGTAGAGACAGCACCCGTAGTCAGGATTGAACCCGGCTCTGGCGCTATGAGGCAGCAATTCTACCGCTGCGCCACCGTGCCGCATGTCTAATGACTGTAGTCTGCTCCTTGAGAGGCCCGCCGTAATATAAGGAAATAAATCAGTGGTGACTTCAGGCTTCCTGAATGTTTGTCGTTTGAAAGCCCTGCACACATCGATCGGGCTGCAGTTTTTGACCAGATGTGAATTCAAAGTGAAAAGGTTTAGTTGCTGGAAACAGTCGAGACTTTTAAAACTGCATAAGTAACCCTCTAAAAATTGATGACAGATTTTCTCCCTAATTGGCTTGGTAAAATTGTAAATTGTCCCTCGTGAGTGTGTAGGATAGTGACAACGTACGGGGTGATAGCTGGTGATCGTGTGGAGTCGGTGGGCCGATGTACCACCAGCAAATGGTTTGGAGATACAGCATTGCAACAAACCCTTCGGCCAACCGAGTCCATGCCGACCATCAATCACCCGTTCACACTAGTTTTATGTTATCCCACTTTCACACTGCCGATACATTAGGGGCAATTCACAGAGGGCCAATTAACCAACAAAACCCGCACATCTTTGGAAGAAACTGGAGAAAACCTATGTGGACAATAGACAATAGGTGCAGGAGTAGGCCATTTGGCCCTTTGAGCCAGCACCGCCATTCAATGTGATCATGGCTGATCATCCCCAATCAGTACCCTGTTCCTGCCTTCTCCCCATATCCCCTGACTCCACTATTTTTAAGAGCCCCATCTAGCTCTCTCTTGAAAGTATCCAGATAACCTGCCTCCACTGCCCTCTGAGGCAGAGAATTCCACAGACTCACCACTCTCTGTGAGGAAAAAGTCACAGGATAAACGTCACAGGATGGAACCCGGGTCTCTGGCTCTGTGAGGCAGCAACTCTACCGCTGCGCCACCATGCCACGCCAAATGTGATTTCCTGGTTTGGAAAAGAAGGAACGTCAAACAAAAAAAGAGGGTAATTTTGGCCTTTTGGCTTAACATCTGTTGGCAAGATGCTGGAGTTTATAATCAAGGAAATAATAGCCAGTCATTTGGAGAAGCGTAATGTAATTAACAAGTCGCCGTGGATCTATGGAAAGTAAATCATGTTTGACAAATTTCCTGCACTTCTTCGAGGGTGTAACGCGCAGAGTTTGCCACGGGAAGCCTGAAGATTTTTAGTTCAGTTTCGAGACACAGCGCGGAAAGAGGCCCTTCGACACACCGAGTTTGCACCGACCAATGATCCCCGCACACTAATACTATCCTACTCACACTCGGAACTATTTTACACGCACCAAGCCAATTAACCTACAAATCTGTACGTCTTTGGAGTGTGGGAGGAAACCGTAGATCTCGGAGAAAGCCCATGCAGGTCACGGGGAGAACATAAAACTCTGTACAGGCAGCACCCTTAGTCGGGATCGAACCCAGGTCTCTGGCACGGCAAGCGCTGTAAGGCAGCAACTCTACCGCTGCGCCACCATGGCCATAGATGGAGTGTATTTGTATTTTAAGAAGGCTTTAGCAGTGGCACGGTGACGTCTTTGGAGTGTGGGAGGAAACCGGAGATCTTGGAGAAAACCCACGCTGGTCTGGGGGAGAACGTACAAACTCTGTACACACAGCACCCGTAGTCAGGATCAAACCCGGGTCTCTGGCGCTACAAGGCAGCAACTCTACCGCTGCGCCACCGTCTCTCGATTCACTAAATTATGGCGCTGTGTCTCGACCCGAAACATCACCCATTCCTTCTCTCCAGAGATGCTGCCTGACTTGCTGAGTTAGTCCAGCAGGATGTGTGTCTATCTTCGGTATATACCAGATTTTGCAATTCCTTTCTGCACAACCTACAAACCTGTACATCTTTGGAGTGTGGAAGGAAACAGGAGCACCCAGAGAGAAATGCACGCAGGTCACACGGAGAACGTACAAACCCCGTACAGACAGCCCCCTTAGTCAGGATGGAACCCGTGTGTCTGGTGCTGTGAGGCAGCAACTCTACCGCTGCGCCACCGTGCCGCTCCTGGTGTGAGTGAGGCTCAGTGCTCCTGCCTTCCTGTATGGCACAATGCAGCTTAGGTACCTGCTCCACTGTTCTAAATTCATCTAAAGCCGTCTGAACTGCAGCTTTAAGCAAAGCGTGCAGTAATTCCGTTATCTCTATCCTGCAGCGTGATTCTTATTATTGTCATGGCATCTTCTGAGTTCCACCTAACAGTGCACCCTCAGTGTCGTACTTTGTAAAATCATGTTTCACTCTTTGTACCGATTTATAACTCGGCAAAGTGCAATAGGAAGCAAGGTGTCATAATCACACGACAATCAGTCTGCTACTTTTGATGTGTTGTCGCTGTTACGTAGGCCAGTATTGAAGGCAATACCGTAACATAAGGGCCCTATGTGGCGGCACGGTGGCGCAGCAGTAGAGTTGCCGCCTCACAGCGCCAGAGACCAGGGTTCCATCCTGACTACAGGTGCTGTCCGCACGGAGTTTGTATGTTCTCCCCGTGACCTGCGTAGGTTTTCACCAAGATCTTCGGTTTTCTCCCACACTCCAAAGACGTGCAGGTTTGTAGGTCAATTGGTTTCGGTAAAAATTGTAAATCAAGTATCAAGTATCCTTTAATGTCATTCAGACTTTTCAGTCTGAACGAAATTTCTAAATTGTCCTGAGTGTGCAGGATATCGCTTGTGTACGGGGTGATCGCTGGTAGGCTAGGACACGGTGGGCTGAAGAGCCTGCTTTCGCGCTCTATCTATAAACTAAACTAAACTGACCCTTCGGCCCAATTTGTCCATGCTGATCAAAATACGGGTGCTTAGTTTAATTTAGTTTAGAGATACAGACACTTGGGCCCACCAAGCCTGCGCCACACACACTATCACTATCCTACGCACACTGGGGACAATTTAACCAAGCCAATTAACCTACAAACTTGTAAATCTTTGGAGTGTGGGAGGAAACCCACGCAGTCACAGGGAGTAGGTACAAACTCCTTACAGACAGCACCCGTAGTCAGGATCGAACCTGGGTCTTTAGCGCTGTAAACCAGCAACTCCACGCTGCACCACCGTACCGCCCAGGACCGGATCTATCTGTACGAAGTTTTTACGCTCGGCTCGTGACTGCGTGTATTTTTGCCGGGTGCTCCGGTTTCCTCCCACACTCCAAATAGCAATGTTACAAAATTTTGAGATTTAAAAAATAAAGTCTGCAATTTATCCCATCAGATAAAGCATAAAAAGAAGTTTAATTTGACACTTAATTCACTTTCATATCTTCAGTATTAAAAAAGTTATGGCCATTATCATACTCAGAAATTAGCATCTAGTTCCCTATTGCTTTTCCATTGACTTAACACAAAAGCTGTGATCGAGGACAGTTAAAAGCCCATAACTTTCTTAAAAATTATGGTAACTGAAAGAAATTTTCAGGTATTATAGATTGAAGCATTCTGAAACAAATATGAAACAATCTTACTTCGAAGACATGAAAGTAAAGCATATAATTAGTTAGTTACCTAATTGTAGCTAATTACAAAATTCAATTACTAGATCTAAACATCTATCAATTTCTTAAGAATAGATTAACATTTTTAAATAGCCTAAGTGTCCAAATAACATTCACACAATAATTCACAATATAACATAAATTTTAAATCTAATTTTCATGAATTTACAGGCCAAATGGAAGGAATTGAATGTTTAATACCTGTAAATTAATGGGCATTTAATTCATCTTGCGAGTGAGAATTTCTGGAACGCGATCTTTTGGAACGTTCATTTGCGGTGAATTTAACCCCGTATTGGCATGAAAAATACTGCCGTTAATTCGGGGAATAAAATCACCGTGTCGCATGAAAAAATGTGAATTAAAGGCTTCTTAAGAAGCACTTTTATACATTTAAAGAAAGCACTTTTGTTTACCTGTCCATTGTGTGAAATCCGTCCCCGTTATTGGCGTTGACGCTTCAGGAGCTGCTTTTAAAATGACTGTAGCGCTGACATTGACGATTTAATAAAAAAAAAAAATTCCCAAAAAGCCGGTAGGAACGATTTTGCCAGCGAAGTTTTGTACTCCAACAAAATATTTCCAGGACAGGGGAGGTTAAACCGCGTTTTAACCCCGCCCCCCCCTTAAAGGCGCCAAAATCGCGCACACGGCCAGTGGCAGAATTACAGCGCGACTGAAGGTAAGTTTTGTAACATACCTACTCCAAAGACGTACAGGTTTGTAGGTTACTTGGCTTTGGTAAAGATTGTAAATTGTCCCTCGTGTGTGTGTGTGTGTGTAGGATAGTGTCAGTGTACGGGGTGATCACTGGTCGGAGCGGACTCGGTGGGCCGAAGGGCATGTTTCCGCGCTGTATCTCTAAACTAAACTAAACTAAACAAATGAATCTTGCTGGAGTTACTGGAGGGAGGTGTGTTTGTGTGGACATTACACATTGTTGCAGACTGCTTTGGGCTTTTTAAATGAGACCTGCATCTGTGCAATGCTGCTCATTTATCATTAGGCATGACTCATTAAGTTTGTTTTAACCCTGCCATGAAAATTAATGCGGTGTTTGTGTTCTTCAGCCACAGAGATGACTGATGGGTTTTAATGTCAGAGTCATACATCGTGGAAATAAGCTCTTCGGCAAAACTTGCCCACGCCGACCAACATGTCCCATCTGCCCTAGTCCCACCTGCCTGCGTTTGGCCCGTACCCCTCTAAACCTGTCCTCAATTTAGTTTAGTTTATTGTCACGTGTACCGAGGTACAATGAAAGCTTTTGTTGCGTGCTAACCAGTCAGCAGGAAGACAATACGTGATTACAACCGAGCCATTTACAGTGTACAGATACATGATGAAGGGAATAACATTTAGTGCAAGGGAAAATCAACAAAGCCTGATCAAAGATAGTACGAAGGTCTCCAAAGAGGTAGATGGTTGTTCATGACTGCTCTTTAGTCCATGTGCCTGTTCAAATGTTTCTTAAACGTTGGGATAGTCCCTACCTCAACTACCTCCTCCGGCAGCTCGTTCCATACACCCAGCACCCATTGTGTGAAAACGTTACCCCATAGTATTAAATCTCCCCCCCCCCCCCCCCTCACCTTAAGCCTATTTCACTCAGCTTCCCTTGGTTGGTGTCAGAACATAGAAATGTACAGCACAAGAACAGGCTTTTCGGCCCAAAATGTTTAGTTTAGTTTATTATTGTCACGTGTACCGAGGTATAGTGAAAAGCTTTTTTGTTGCATGCTCCCTAGTCAGCAGAAAGACTGTACAAGATCACAATCAAGCTGTCCACAGCGTACCGCTACAGCTAAATTAGAAACATAGAAAATGGGTGCAGGAGTAGGCAATTCAGCCCTTCGAGTAAGCACTACCATTCAACCAATCAATCATTCAGATTTATTCATCACATACACAATAAAGTTCAGTGAAATTAACTTTATTGATCAATATGATCATTCAATATGATCATGGCTGATCATCCAAAATCAGTACCCTGTTCCTGTTTTTTCCCCATATCCCTTGATTCCGTTAACCCTAAGAGCTATATCTAACTCTCTTAAAAGAAAAATTATTTCCTTTGTGCTTCAATGTTAGAGCATGACGCTCAATTTTTTTTTATTTGCAGCATGTGAGAAATATGTGCTGTTTTTTCTGCCTAGCCGGGCATTTTATTTTTAGAATATGAAATAGGGTGCATTCTTGTGATAACGTAGTTATTTTCTGCATTATGGTTAATTGATAAATGCCGGATTAAGTTCCTGCATGGATCAGTTTATAGGAAGGAGACTCTGCGGCTCCAGTCA
The DNA here is from genome assembly GCA_038087875.1 of Malacoraja senta. Taxonomy (NCBI): domain Eukaryota; kingdom Metazoa; phylum Chordata; class Chondrichthyes; order Rajiformes; family Rajidae; genus Malacoraja; species Malacoraja senta. Next base: position 6,492,209 of record CM075995.1, read on the forward strand.
GTAGCTGGACAGAACGATGTCCCAATCACTCTCTCTGCCTTTGTTTCTGCAGAAATGCTTTCAAGTAATTCAGTTTGCATTAGCGTCATAGAGTTCTACAGTGTGGAAACAGGCCCTTCGGCCCAACTTGCCTGCTCACACCGGCCAACATGTCCCATCTACACTAGGGCGGCCACGGTGGCGCAGCGAAAGAGTTGCTGCCTCACAGCGCCAGAGACCCGGGTTCGATCCCGACTACAGGTGCTGTCTGCACGGAGATTGTATGTTCTCCCTTTGACCTCCGTGGGTTTTCTCCAAGATCTTCGGTTTCCTACCACCTTCCAAAGATGAACAGGTTTGTAGGTTAATTGGCTCGGTGTAAATGTAAAATTGTCCGTGGTGTGTGTAGGGTAGTGTTAATGTGCGGGGATCGTGGTCGGTGTGGCCGCAGGGCCTGTTTCCGCGCTGTATCACTAAATTAGACTAAACTAAACACCAGTCCCACCTGCCTACCTTTAGCCCATATCCATCTAAACCCGTCCTATCCGTGTACCTGTCTAAATGTTTCTTAAACGTTGCGATGGCACCTGCCTCAACTACCTCCTCCGGCAGCTCGTTTTACACACTTGCCACCCTTTATGTGAAAATGTTGCCCCTCAGATTCTTAGCATGATATATCATCTCAAGAATGGCAGATGTGAAATAGATTAATCATATTATTGTGCGGTTCAGTCACATGCTGGCGTATTTATCTGCCACTTAAGTAGTGTTGATGTGTTTACAGTGTAAAATCGATTTTTTTTTGTTTGCTTAATGTTGTCGGCTTTGTTAGTCTCGCGTGTAATTTGCTGCAAGGTCCCTCTGCTGGCTCGGGTGAGAAGTTAAATTGGCACGGAATACTTTCCATCCCAGAGACAACCAGAGGACATAAGTATAAGGTGAGGGGGGGAAGGATTTAATAGGAACCTGAGGGGTAACTTTTTCGCACAAAGGGTGGTGGGTGTACGGAACGAGCTGCCGGAGGAGGTAGTTGAGGCAGGTATTATCGCAAAGTTTAAGAAACATTTAGACAGGTACATGGATGGGACAGGTTTGGAGGGATATGGGCCAAGCGCAGGCAGGTGGCACTAGAGTAGATGGGGCATGTTGGTCAGTGTGGGCAAGTTGTGCCGAAGGGGCTGTTTCCACGCTGTATCACTCTGACTCTCAGCTGCTGAATTCTAAAAGTCTTTGTGGCCTGGGATTAAGAATTGCCTCCCTGTGAAGCAATAGAAGCAAACAGCTTCACAGACAATAGACAATAGGTGCAGGAGTAGGCCATTTGGCCCTTCGAGCCAGCACCGCCATTCAATGTGATCATGGCTGATCATCCCCAATCAGTACCCTGTTCCTGCCTTCTCCCCATAACCCCTCACTCCGCTATTTTTAAGAGCCCTATCTAGCTCTCTCTTGAAAGCATCCAGAGAACTGGCCTCCATCGCCCTCTGAGGCAGAGAATTCCACAGACTCACCACTCTCTGTGAGAAAAAGTGTTTCCTCGTCTCCGTTCTAATTGGCTTACTCCTTATTCTTAAACTGTGGCCCCTGGTTCTGGACTCCCCCAACATCGGGAACATGTTTCCTGCCTCTAGTGTGTCCAAGCCCTTAACAATCTTATATGTTTCAATGAGATGCCCTCTCATCCTTCTAAACTCCAGAGTGTACAAGCCCAGCTGCTCCATTCTCTCAGCATATGACAGTCCCGCCATCCCGGGAATTAACCTTGTAAACCTACGCTGCACTCCCTCAATAGCAAGAATGTCATTCCTCAAATTAGGGGACCAAAACTGCACACAATACTCCAGGTGTGGTCTCACTAGGGCTCTGTACAACTGCAGTCATGCCTGTCCCGAGTGAAACTGGAACCCTGCTGCCTACAAGGAGGTGGTCTTGGAGGGGAGGATGCTCCTCAAACTGCGGAGCATCTTGGACAATACCCCCTCCATGGAGCTCACCCCCTCCATGACACACTGGTCAACCTGAGGAGCACCTTCAGCAACAGACTGGTTCCACCAAGATGCAGCACAGAACGCGACAGGAGATCCTTTTTTCCTGTGGCTATCAAATTGAACAACTCCTCCCCCATCTGTCATGGGATAGTGAGAGTGACTCCCCTCCCCCTCCCACCTCCCCATTCCTAGACTTACCACTCGTCACTTTAATTTCATGTTTCATGTATTTTGTTGTGTTTTATGACTGTTGGCAGAGCAAGATCCCTCCTGGGATAAATAAAGTTCTATCGCATCGTACAAAGGCGGGTTTATTTTGAAAGGGAGGAAAGATCTTGCGACTCCTGAGTATTAAATTGTTGCCCCTTTGGATTCTGTGCCTGGCAAAGCTCTAAATCAGCAAACATCTGTGAAGTAATCGATCAACAGTGTGCAGGTGGAATTTGCAGCACACCAGAGGCGGCACGGTGGAGCAGCAGTAGAGTTGCTGCCTCACAGCGCCAGAGACCCGGGAGCCATCCTGACTACGGGTGCGGTCTGTATCGAGTTTGTACCTTCTCCCCGTGACCGGCGTGGGTTTTTTCCGGGTGCTTTGACTATTTTGGCTTTGGTTAAAACCGGGGTCTCTGGCACTGTAAGGCAGCAACTCTACCGCTGCGCCACCTTGCCGACCGACCCTGGAGAGAAAATACTGTTTAAAAAAAAAATTGTTTGTAAAGGAAAAACTACTTGAGGTATGTGGCATAAAAGAAGAAATTTGCATATAGATGAACACATTGAAGCCTTCAAATGCTTCCAAGAGGAAAGATTTTATCAGGGAATGTTATACGAACTGCAGTGAAACAAAATGGTGGTGGGGGGGGGGGTGTTGTACATTAATTAAAGTCTGCTCGCACATATCCTCCTCTCTTCTCTTGCCTCTGATGGCTTTCAGCTGCATTTTGTGCCAGGAGATTAAATGTTGCTGTGATTGATAGCTGGGCCAAACTTTCCTAATTTGCTGATCAGACAAATGAATGATCTGGTTTAGACCTCTCCTTCCTCTCCCTCTCCCTCTCCCTCTCCCTCTCCCTCTCCCTCTCCCTCTCCCTCTCCCTCTCCCTCTCCCTCTCCCTCTCCCTCTCCCTCTCCCTCTCCCTCTCCCTCTCCCTCTCCCTCTCCCCCTCCCTCTCCCCCTCCCCCTCCGCCTCCCCCTCCCCTCCCCCCTCTCCCCCTCCCCCTCCCCCCCCTTCCCCCCTCCCTCCCCCTCCCTCCCCCTCTCGTTCTCTCCCTACCTCTCCCCCTCCCACTCTCTCCCCGCCTCCCCCTCTCCCCCTCACCCTCACACCCTCCCCATCTTCCTCTCCCTCTTTCTTTCTCTCTCTCCCCCACCCTCTCCCCCTCAGCCTCTCTCTCTCCCCCTCACCCTCTCCCCATCTTCCTCTCCCTCTTTCTTTCTCTCTCTCCCTCTCTATAATATTCAAAGTCCAAAGTCCGGTCGGCCCGCGGGCTCGATATGCTGGAGCAGTTCCCGCGAACCGACGTCCCTCTCCTCTCCTCTCGCCCGGCCATCTTTGTGTCTCGGGGGCAACTCCTGCAGCTGACCGTGAAGGCGCTGGAGGCATCACCCCGGTACACCCTCCAACCCGGCACTTGCCCGTCGCGTCCCACGCCTCCAGCTCCCTCCCGGTTACGCCGACCCACGAGCCTTTGGTTTAATTTAGTTTATTATTGTCACGTGAACCGAGGTACAGTGAAAAGCTTTTATTTGCGTGCTATCGAGTCAAAGAAAAGACTGTAAGTGATTATTCTCAAGCTGCCCACAGTGTGCCGATTCGGGCGGGTTCCCGGTCCTACGGACCGACGAGCCTTCAGGTGGGTTCCCAGTGCCAGCCACCTGCGGGCTGGACATACGGTGTGCGTGAGGTTGCAGCCCCTGTTCCAGTATCTAAAGAGGCTGCTGGGACAGCTGGGCACTGCGGGGGGTGGAATGAATCCTTAATAAGGATGGGGAAATAGTTGTATAGTAGTAGATTTAGTATTGAAGAATATTGAAGAAGGTTCACAAGGTTAATCCCCGGGATGGCAGGACTGTCATATGAGGAAAGATTGGAAAGTCTGGGCTTGTATTCACTGGAATTTAGGATGAGAGGGGATCTTATAGAAATGTATAAAATTATAAAAGGACTGGACAAGCGAGATGCAGGAAAAATGTTCCCAATGTTGGGGGAGTCCAGAACCAGGGGCTACAGTCTAAGAATAATGGGGAGTCCATTTAAAACTGAGATGAGAAAACAATCCAGAGAGTTGTGAATTTGTGGAATTCTCTGCCACAGAAGGCAGTGGAGGCCAATTCACTAAATTAATTTAAAAGAGAGTTAGATAGAGTTCTTGGGGCTAGCGGAATCAAGGGGTATGGGGAGAAGGCAGGCACGGGTTACTGATTGTGGATAATCAGCCATGATCACAATGAATGCCGGTGTGGGCGAGTTGGGCCGAAGGGCCTGTTTCCACACTGTATCTATGACCCAAGGGAAAATTTACAGAGGCCAATTAACCCACATCCTTTGAGATGTGGGACAAAACTGGAGCCCCCGGAGAGAAAACATGCGGTCACGGAGTGAACATGCAGACTCCATACAGACAGCACACAAAGTAATTGGAGCTGTGAGGTGGCAGCTCTAAATTACTGTTGTCATAAATTTGAGTCAATGTTGGCGCTTTCTGTGGAAACTGTTTCTATACTTCAAGCAAGTTTCTATACTTCAATAAAACAATAACATGATGTGTAAGAAAAACTGCAGATGCTGGTTTAAATCGAAGGTAGACACAAAATGCTGGAGTAACGCAGGCAGCATCTCTGGAGAGAAGGAATGGGTGACGTTTCGGGTCGAGACCCTTCTTCAGACAACAACATGATGTTCTCTGTAGCTTTTGTTTGAGCGATAACTATTGACTATCCTTCCAAGACGACGCCCAACGTAGGCGACTATTTGCGTGCTAGCCACAGAAGCAGATCTACAATCACACATTACAGTCGGTCAAAAGTGTGGCACAGTGGCGCAGCTGGTGGAGTTGCTGCCTCACGGTGCCAGAGACCACAGAGTGCTGGAGTAACTCAGCGGGTCAGGCATCATCTCTGGAGAACATGGATAGGTGACGTTTCACAGAGTGCTGGAGTAACTCAGCGGGTCAGGCAGCATCTGTGGAGAACGTGGATAGGTGGCGTTTCACAGAGTGCTGGAATAACTCAGCGAGTCAGGCAGCATCTCTGACTCAGTCTGAAGAAGGGCCTTGACCCGAAACGTCACCCATTCCTATCCAGAGATGATGCCTGCCCCGCTGAGTTACTCCAGCATTTTGTGTCTAGTTCACGATTATGCATTGTCTGGGAAGTTTTGCTGGCTTTGCTCCGAGTTGTTTTGCTTGCTTTAAATTTACAACATTAAGGCCGTCGACAAAATACTGAATAATTCCCGACACATGTGGGAGATATCTAAAGACTAAAATTTATTCCACCCGTTAAAACAATACACCTCCTCCGCTGATGCAGTGATCACATCCCTCAATTCCTTTAGACACTGACAGACCAGACACTATGAGATGAAGATATAAAGGAACTGCAGATGCTCAAATCTTCAGCAAAACACACAAAGTCTATAACTGTTTCTTAAACGTTGGGATAGCCCCTCCTTAACTACCTCTTCTGGAAGCACGTTCCATACACCCACCACCCTTTGTGTGAAAAAGTCACCCTTCAGATTCCTATTAAATCTTTTCCCCTTCACCTTAAAACTGTCCTCTGGTCTTCAATTCCCTTACTCTGGGCAAGAGACTCTGTGTATCTACCTGATCTATTCCTCTCATGATTTTATACACCTCCATAGGTTTACCCCTCTTCTTCCTGCACGCCAAGGAATAGAGTCTCTCTATAACTCAGTCCCTCTAGCCCTGGCAACATCCTCATAAATCTTCTCTATACCCGTTCCAGCTTGACAGCATCTTTCCTATAACACGGTGCCCAGAACCGAACACAATACTCTAAATACGGCCTCACCAACATCTTATACAACTGCAACATGATCCCCCAACATCTATACTCAATACTCTCTCTGATGAAGGCTGATGTACCAAAAGCCTTTTTGACCACCCTATCTACCTGTGACTCCACCTTCAAGGAACCATGCACCTGGACTCCTAGATCCCTCTGCTCTACAATATTCTCCAGAGCTCGACCATTCACTGTGTAGGTCCTGCCCATGTTAGACGTCCCAAAGTGCGACACCTCACATTTCTCTGCATTAAATCCCATCAACCATTCCTCAGCCCACTTGGCCAATCAATCAAGATTCTGCTGCAATTTTTCACAACCATCTTCACTATCTGCAAAACCACCCACTTTTGTATCATCTGCAAACTTGCTAATTTTTCTGTGCATGTTCTCATCCAAATCATTGATGTAGATGTAGGTTAATTAGTTTCATTAAAAATAACTGCTTAAAAATAACTTTCTGCTTCAATACTCACGTAGTATTCTCCACCAGGATGTATAGGGCTCTACACTTTCGAGGGCAACACTTGATCTAGTCTTGGGAAATTGGGACAGGTAAGTGGGGCAGCCTTTTGGGACTAGTGACCAGTGTGATTAGCATTAAGATAGTTATAGATAGGGACAGACTGGGCCCATGCTACAGGGGTAAGGCCACCTTTGAGGGTATGAGAGAAGGTTATTTGAGGGGAAAGGAACATCAGCCAAGTGGGATGTTTTTAAAAGTATGCTGACTAAAGCTGAGGATATGCACGTCCCTCTGTTAGAGTGAAGGGCAAGGGAAGCAAATGTGGTGAATGCTGGAGAATACGTATGCAGTTATCCACGCTTTCTGAGCCAGCTTTCGTTCCACTGAGCTGGAGCTTAAAAGAAACTCCATCGTCTCTTTCAAGGCCATCAAGGCAGCCATGTTGATTAGTTCAGAGATACAACATGGAGGCAGGCCCTTTTGCCCACCAAGTTCATGACCATCGATTCACGTTAGGTCCACATTATCCCACTTTCTCAACCACTCCTTACACACCAGTGGGTAATTTACAGAGGGCCAATTCACCTACATACCTGCACATCTTTGGGACGTGGGAGGAAACCGGAACACCCGAGGGAAACCCACACGGTCACAGGGAGAACAAATTCCACACAGACATCACCTGTAGTCGGGATCGAACCCGGGTCTCTAGCGCTGTGAGGCAGCAACTCTACTGCGGCACCACTGTGCTGCCCTTTTCATCATTCCCTACAAGTTTAGTGCAAGGTTACTGGACTTTTCCTCTGGTATTTTATCTAATTCACATGTTTAATCAATAATGTTTTATTATTAATGTTTTATGTATCATTCTTAACTGTCATTGTATGTCATGTTGTCACTTGCAGGTGGAGCACCAAGGCAAATTCCTTGTATGTGAATACTTGGCCAATAAAATTATTAATTAAAGATAGTCCATGGGTCTCCAATGAGGTAGATAATAGCTCAGGGGTCTTTAATTTAGTTTAGAGATACAGCGCAGAAACAGGCCCTTCAGCCCACCGAGTCCGGGCCGACCAGCGATCCCTGCATATTAACACTATCCTACATACTAGGAACAATTTACATTTATACAAACCGTCTTTGGAGTGTGAAGATCTTGGAGAAAGCCCACGCAGTCACGGGGAGAAAGTACAAACTCCGTACAGACAGCACCCGTAGTCAGGACGAACCTGGGTCCCTGGCGCTGAAAGCGCTGTAAGGCAGCAACTCTACCGCTGCGCCACTGTGCTGCCCAAGAATCTCTCTAGTTGTTGGATGGTACCTCGGTTCCAATAGACAATAGACAATAGGTGCAGGAGTAGGCCATTTGGCCCTTCAATGTGATCATGGCTGATCATCCCCAATCAGTACCCCGTTCCTGCCTTCTCCCCATATCCCCTGACTCAGCTATTTTTAAGAGCCCTATCAAGCTCTCTCTTGAAAGCATCCAGAGAACCTGCCTCCACCGCCCTCTGAGGCAGAGAATACCACAGACTCACCACTCTCTGTGAGAAAAAGTGTTTCCTCGTCTCCGTTCTAAATGGCTTACTCCTTATTTTTAAACTGTGGCCCCTGGTTCTGGACTCCCCCAACATCGGAAACATGTTTCCTGCCTCAGTAATCCTCAGTACACTTGGCAATAATAAACCTAGACATAAACTAGGAAATTACTGCTTTGAGACATTTGCTTAACTGCAAGGAGCAGGGGAGGGGCCGATTTGGAGTGGGGTGAGTACGGATAGAGGGGATATGGAGAGGATGCTTCCACTAGTGTCAGTAGGAGCAGAGGCCACAGCCTCAGAATTAAAAGACATACCTTTAGGAAGGAGATGAGGAGGAATTTCTTTAGTCAGGTGGTGGTGGTGGAATCTGTGGAATTCATTGCCAGAGATGGCTGTGGAGGCCAAGTCAATTGATATTTTTAAGGTGGGGATTGACAGATTCTTGATTAGTATGGGTGTCAGGGGTTATGGGGAGAAGGCAGGAGAATGGGGTTGAGAGGGACAGATAGATCAGCCATGATTGAACGGCGGAGTAGACTTGATGGGCAGAATTGTGTAATTCTGCTCGAGCGAGTTAACTTATGTCAGAGTATTTTTGTGAGGTGGTGTTGTATTAGTGCGACAGCTAATTTAAGGAGCCTGAGTTTTGCTAATGCTCTTACAGTGGGTGTTCAGCTCGTAGACTTACCTCTTGGCAGCTCGACAGCATTTGCGGAATTCAAGAGTAAGAAACCATAACTAATCACCGTAAAACCCACAGGCTAACCACCTTGGCCACCCTCTCATTTCACCCCTGCCATCGGGAGGAAGACACAGGAGCCTGTACGGGTGTGAGGAGTTACAGGGAGAAGGCAGGAGAATGGGGCTAGGAGGGAGAAATAGGTCAGCCATGATGGAATGGCGGAGTAGACTTTATGGGCCGAATGGCCTAATTCTGCTCCTATCACTTATGGCCTTATGAGGACTATAACATCCAGGTTCAGGAACAGCTGCTTCCCCACAGTACATCAGGCTATGAAACGCTACAATCTCCAAATAAGCTCTGAACTACATAGACTTGTGGGGTAATGTTATGCACTGTTATTGTTTGTTTTTTACGAGTGTATATATATACACACGCTGAACTCTTTTCTCGTTTATTATATTGTTTACAGTGTACTATGTTTACATATTCTGTTGTGCTGCTGCAAGTAAGAATTTCATTGTTCTATCTGGGACATATGACAATAAAACGCTCTTGACTCTTGACTCTTGCCGTCATTGCTGGAGTGTAGAAGCGTTCGACAGCCTTTTGTTTCTCAATGCTCCGCACAAATTCCACCAACATCAACCGACTCCAACTGGTCCAGAATGCAGCCGCCCGACTCATTACCCACACCAAATCCTGGCACCACATCACCCCAGTTCTCAAAGAACTCCACTGGCTTCCCATTTCCCACCGGATCATCTACAAAATCCTGGTCCTCACCTACAAAGCCCTCAACCACTTGGCACCCCCTTATCTCACTGACCTCACTGACCTCACTCCCCCTACCAACCCTCACGGTCCCTCAGATCCACATCAGCTGGTCTCCTCTCCACTCCGAAATCAAACCTCTGCACTTTTGGAGGCAGAGCCTTCTCCAGGGCAGTTCCCAGGCTCTGGAATTCCCTCCCACAACTGATCCGAAATTCTGAGTCCCTCACCATCTTCCACTCCCGCCTCAAGACCCATCTCTTCACCTCTGCATACCCTTAGTCCCATGTTCCCCTCCCCTTTGCATCTCTGTCTTATTGTTTATTCTTGACTCTCAATGTAAAGCGACTGAGTCCTGAAAAGCGCTATATAAATAAAATGTATTATTATTATTATTAAAGTGTGTTCAGGGTGAGAGGGAAAAGATTTAAGAGAAAGGTAGACACAAAGTGCAGGAGTAACTCAGCGAGACGGGCAGTATCTCTGGAGAGAAGGAATGGGTGACGTTTCGAGTCGAGACCCGTCTTCAGACTCGGGTCTGTCTGAAGGGTCTCGACCCGAAACCTCACTCATTCCTTCTCTCCAGAGATGCTGCCTGTCCCGCTGAGGTACTCCAGCATTTTGTGTCGACCAAGGAACTGTAGGTGCTGGCTTACAAAAAAAAAACGCAAAGTGTCGGAGTATCTCAGCGGGTCTCTGGAGGACAATGTTGATAACCGTTCACCAAAATTGGAAACTTTCCAGCATTTTCCTTTCCTTTCAGATTTCCAATGGCTGTATTTTTTTTCCGCTTCAACTAATCCTGCTCAGAATGGTTTGTAGTTTAGTGTAGTACATCGTTCATCTGCGTTTCATTGTTGACATTAAACAAATGTATTTTTGTCAGGGAATTTTTATCCTGCATGGTTTGGGAAAGAATAGTTTGGTTTAAAATGAACGCAACGCCCGGTTTCATTTGGAAGTGCAGGAATGATTATGTTGTTTAGTTTAGAGATACAGCACGGAAACAGGCCTTTCAGCCCACCGAATCCACACCAACCAGCAATCCTCGCACACTAACACTATCCAACACACATAAGAGACAATTTTACATTTATACCAAGCCAATTAACCTGCAAACCTGTTTAAGAAAGAACAGCAGATGCTCGAAAAATCAAAGGTAGACAAAAATGCTGGAGAGACTCAGCGGGTGAGGCAGCATCTATGGAGAGAAGGAATAGGAATAGTCGAGACCCTTCTTCAGACTCTACAAACCTGTACGTCTTTGGAGGAAACTGAAAATCTTGGAGAAAACCCACGCAGGTCACAGGGAGAACGTAAAACTCCGTACAGACAGTACCCATAATCAGGATTGAATCTGGGTCCCTGGCACTGTGAGGCTGCAGCTCTACCATTGCACTAAGGGTGCAACTGCATATACTGGTTTAAATCGAAGATGAACATAAAGAGCTGGAGTAACTGAGTGGGACAGGCAGCATCTCTGGAGAGAAGGAATTAGTGACGTTTCAGGTCGAGACCCTTCTTCTGGCTGGACCAGACTTCAGACTGGTTTGAAGAAGAGTCTCGGCCAGAAATGTCACCTATTCCTTTTTTCCAGAGATGCTGCCTGTCCTGCTTTGTTACTCCAGCATTTTGTGTCTTTCTTCGATTTAAACCAGCGTCTGCAGTTGCACCCTTACTTACCAGCCACCACCGCAAGTAGGCTGGTGTGATTTGTGGTAAGAAGCTGATTCTTGTAGAGTCATACAGTGAGTAAACAGGCCCTTCGGCCCAACTTGCCCACACCAGCCAACACGTCCCAGCTACACTAGTCCCTCCTGCCTGCGTTTGGCCCATAACCCTCCAAACCTGTCCTATCCATGTACCTGTCTAAGTACGTTGTGATAGTTCCTGCCTCAACTATCTCCTCTGGCAGCTTGTTCCATACACCCACCACTATTTGTGTGAAAAAGTAACCACTCAGATTTTCTATTAAATCTTTTCCCCTTCAACCTATGTCCTCTGGTTTTCAATTTCTCTACTCTGGGCAAGGGACTCTGTGTATCTAACCAATCTATTCTATGTTAGGGATGCGCAAAACTGTAACGCCAAAGAAAATGTTGTAGCATTCGCACCGGCGCGGTGTCGCAGCGGCAGACAATAGACAATAGGTGCAGGAGTAGGCCAGAACCACCATTCAATGTGATCATGGCTGATCATCCCCAATCAGTACCCCGTTCCTGCCTTCTCCCCATATCCGCTGACTCCGCTATTTTTAAGAGCCCTACCTAGCTCTCTCTTGAAAGCATCCAGAGAACCCGCCTCCACCGCCCTGAGGCAGAGAATTCCACAGACTCACCACTCTCTGTGAGAAAAAGTGTTTCGTCGTCTCCGTTCTAAATGGCTTACTCCTTATTCTTAAACTGTGGCCCCTGGTTCTGGACTCCCCCAACATCGGGAACATGTTTCCTGCCTCTATTGTGTCCAAGCCCTTAACAATCTTATATGTTTCAATGAGATCCACTCTCATCCTTCTAAACTCCAGAGTGTACAAGCCCAGCCGCTCCATTCTCTCAGCATATGACAGTCCCGCCATCCCGGGAATTAACTTTGTAAACCTGTAGAGTTGCTGCCTCACAGCACTTGCAGCGCCGGAGACCCAGGTGCGATCCCGACCACGGGTGCTTGTCTGTACGGAGTTTGTACGTTCTCCCCGTGACCGTGTGGGTTTTCTCCGAGATCTTTGGTCTCCTCGCACACTCCAAAGACGTACAGGCACGTAGGTTAATTGGCTTGGTGTATGTGCAAATTGTGCCTGGTGTGTGTGGGACATCGTTAATATGTGCGGGGATCGCTGGTCGGCGCGGACTCAGTTGGCCAAAGAGCCTGTTTCCGCGCTGTATCTTTAAACTAAACTAAATACGATGACCAAGGTCATTTGGACCCAAGCAATGTACGACTCATGGAGTTGCGTTAGGTCAACACTAAAGCCAATTCTGCATTCTTGTGTTTATAGGACTACAACGATGGAATTCCGTGGTCAGAAGAGAGGGTCGTCCGAAAAGTCCTCTATTTATCGTTGAAGGAATTCAAAAACTCGCAGAAGCGACAGTACGGTGACATCAATGGGAGCAGCGATGGGAAAACGCATGGGAAGGATTTGAATGGTGAGGGACCACAGATATTGGCAGACATCACTCCAGGTTAAATCAATCTGTTCTATCAATTCAATGAAATTACGACAAACGTTTAGAAGGATGAGGGGGGGAGGGGGAGGGCGGGGGGTCCTCATTGAACCTTACCGAATAGTGAAAGGCCTGGATGTGGAGAGGATGTTTCCACTAGTGGGAGAGTCATAGAAATATAGATAGAAACTAGAAAATAGGTGGAGGAGGAGGCCATTTGGCCCTTCGAGCCAGCACCTGCCATTCATTGTGATCATGGCTGATCATCCACAATCAGTAACCCGTGCCTGCCTTCTCCCCATACCCATTGATTCCACTAGCCCCTAGAGCTCCATCTAACTCTCTTTTAAATTCATCCAGTGAATTGGCCTCCACTGCCCTCTATGGCAGAGAATTCCACAAATTCACAACTCTCTGGGTCACAGTTTTAAATGGCCTCCCCTTTATTCTTAGACGGTGGCTTCTGGTTCTGGACTTCCGCAACATTGGGAACATTTTTCCTGCATCTAGCTTGTCCAGTCCTTTTATGATTTTATATGTTTCTATAAGATACCCTCTCATCCTCCTAAATTCCAGTGAATATAAGACTAGCCTTTCCAATCTTTCCTCATATGACAGTCCCGCCATCCCAGGGATGAATCTCGTGAACCTACGCTGTACTGCCTCAATAGCAAGGATGTCCTTGCTCAAATTAGGAGACCAAAACTGTACACAATACTCCAGATGTGGTCTCACCAGGGCCCTGTACAACTGCAGAAGGACCTCTTTGCTCCTATACTCAACTCCTCTTGTTATGAAGGCCAACATGCCATTAGCATTCTTCACTGCCTGCTGTACCTGCATGTTTACTTTCAGTGACTGGTGTACAAGGACACCCAGGTCTCGTTGCGTTTCCCTTTTTCCTAATCTGACACCATTGAGATAATAATCTGCCTCCATGTTCTTGCCGCCAAAGTGGATAACCTCACATTTAACTACATTATACGGCATCTGCCATGCATCTGCCCACTCACTCAACCTGTCCAAGTCACCCTGCACCTCCTAACATCCTCTTTGCAGTTCACACTGCTACCCAGGTTTGTGTCATCTGCAAATTTGCTAGTGTCACTTTTAATTCCATCATCTAAATCATTAATAATGTCAGTCAATGGAAGTTGATGAAGTCTGAGAGTTTGGCATGGGTGCAGGAGGTAGCACCGATGCAGTCGTCAATGTAGTGGAGGTAGAGTTCGGGGATAAATTCTAGAACCAGAGGTTGCAGATTGGGACATTCAGCTCATTGTATTTGTGCAAAATCTTTGTGGCGGAAAGTCAATGTCAAGTGAAATGTGTTTAATTGTTATATGTACTGAAACGGAACAATGAAATTCATACTTGGAGCATGACAAATGGTTTGTAAACACAGTGGAGTCATAGAACCAAACAAGACGGAAAGAGGCAACTTGCCCACATGGGTCATCTAGTCCCATCTGCCTATGTTTGACCCATCCATATCTCTCTCTCTTTTTTCTTCTTTTTTAAATTTTTTTTTTTACTTTTCAAAAACTTTATTCAACACACTCAATGATACAACACATCAATACATAATCAAAAGATACATTAGATCAAAACAAATCATTATAGTACAACAATACATTCATTATTTACTATACTCACCACCATGTGGTAACCAGCGCGCACGGAAGGCCTCCAGAGTCCCCCCCCTCTCTCTCTCTCTCTCTCTCTCTCTCTCTCTCTCTCTCTCTCTCTCTCTCTAAAGAGCGGCACCCTCGAGATCCTGGGGAGGTGAGGAGGGAGCATAGGGGGATTGAAGGAGAGGAGGGGGTATGGAGGGAGAGGGGGGAATGTGGGGGATTTGAGAGTGGGGGAGGAGGGGGAGTAGAGGGAGAGGAGTGGGGGAGGTAGGGAGTGGGAAATACCTGGGGAGGCGAGGAGCGAATGGTGGGGATTGAGGGAGAGGAGGGGGTAAGGAGGGAGAGGAGGGAATGTGGGGGGAGGTGGAGGGAGAGTGGGGGAGGAGGGGGAATAGAGGGAGAGTGGGGGTAGGGAGTGGGGGATAGAGGGAGAGGAGGGTAGGGAGGGGAGAGTTATTACTAATCAAGAGTTATGGAGGGAGTGACTGAGGGAAGGGGAAAGGAAAGGGAAGGTGAGGGAGGGGAGGAGGATAGGGGAAAGAAGAGGGAAGGTGAAGAGGAGGGGGAGGGAGTGCTGGGGGATGAGGAAATGAGCCGTGCCTGAGCAGTTGGGGGTGATGGGTGTGGTCGAATATTGCGTTGGGGGGAACGGGTTGCGTGGGGGGACCAGGCCTCCTATGTGACAGGGACCCAACGGGTCCCACTTAGTCTAGTCTATATATTACTAAAACTCTCATCTTGTTTGTATGTATATTTGTTTGTTTGTGTGTGTGTGTGTGTTTGTTTGTATGTATGTATGTTCCCGAAATACAGCAAAAATGGTACAAGGTAGCGCAACAATTTTAGGCCCACCTTACTCACCATTCACCTGGGGTATGCAGCAGCAAGTTTTGTTCGATTTGACAAAGTATTTCCCATTAAAAACTTTATTTATCTTGCCAGCTTCCCACTTGCCAGCCCCGTCAGCCGCGCCTGTGCAGTTGGGGCTCGCGTCACAACGGCATCCGTCAGACATGCCTGCGCAGTTGGGGGAGGGTTGCCATTTTTGTGGTGGAATATTGCGTAAGGGGAGGTGGACCCAATGGGTCCGCGCATGGTCTAGTATCTCGAAACCTGTCCTATCCATGTACCTGTCCAAAGGTCTTTTAAATGTTACTAAAGCACCTGCCTCAAGCACGTCCTCTGGCAGCTTGTTCCATACACCCACAACCCTCTGTATGGAAAAAAGTTGCCCCTCGGGTTCCTATTAAATCCGGATTCCCCTACTCCGGATCATATGGTCATAAGTGATAGGAATAGAATTAGGCTATTCGGCCCATCAAGACTACTCCGCCAATCAATCATGGCTGATCTATCTCTCCCTCCGAACCGCATTCTCCTGCCTTCTCCCCATAACCCCTGACACCCGCACTAATCAAGAATCTTATCCCTCTCTTCTGTAAAAATATCCACTTGGCTTTCACAGCCTTCTGTGGCAAAGAATTCCACAAAGTAATCAATAGATAACATAGAGAGATGGATGGATAGGTAGACACAAAAAGCTGAGTAACTTAGCTGGACAGGCAGCATCTCTGGAGAGAAAGAATGGATGAAGTTTCGGGACGAGACCCCTTTTCTGACGCTGGACAGATGGATGGTTGGAAGGATAGAAGAATAGGATAGATAGATAGATAGGATAAATGGATAATATT
The DNA here is from genome assembly GCA_038087875.1 of Malacoraja senta. Classification (NCBI taxonomy): domain Eukaryota; kingdom Metazoa; phylum Chordata; class Chondrichthyes; order Rajiformes; family Rajidae; genus Malacoraja; species Malacoraja senta. The sequence continues at coordinate 6,508,158 of CM075995.1, forward strand.
AGAACAAAGCAATATTAGAACAAAGCAAAAGCCTGAAGTCCCCGGTATAACTAAGGCAGCTTGTAGTTCAGAGTTGGTGCTTAATTTCTGTATTTTGTTGTCCTTGGTTGGAATATTTTTCATTACAAAAAATATTTGAGGTATTTGTTGCTCAATAGTTTCTGGTGCAAGTTCCAACAACCTGCTGCATAGAGTGCTCAACTCTTCTTATTGTGGTTGTTTTAAATCCGATCACTCTCTTGTCCAACCAGAGGAAATATGCCTTCAGTGTTCCCTTCAACAAAGGGTATGGCAGCGGTAGAGCTGCTGCTTCAAAGCACCAGAGACCCGGGTTCGATCCTGACCACAGGTGCTGTCAGTATGGAGTTTGTACGTTCTCCCCGTGACCTGTGTTGGTTTTCTCCGGGTGCTCCGGATTTCTCCCACACTCCAAAGACCGTACAGATTTGTGAGTTAATTAGCTTTCATAGATTATAGACAATAGACAATAGGTGCAGGAGTAGGCCATTTGACCCTTCGAGCCAGCACCGCAATTCAATGTGATCATGGCTGATCATCCCCAATCAGTACCCCGTTCCTGCCTTCTCCCCATATCCCCTGACGCCGCTATTTTTAAGAGCCCTATCTAGCTCTCTCTTGAAAGCATCCAGAGAACCTGCCTCTGAGGCAGAGAATTCCACAGACTCACCACTCTCTGTGAGGAAAAGTATTTCCTCGTCTCTGTTCTAAATGGCTTACTCCTTATTCTTAAACTGTGGCCCCTGGTTCTGGACTCCCCCAACACCAGGAACATGTTTCCTGCCTCTAGTGTGTCCAAGCCCTTGTTTCAATGAGATGCCCTCTCATCCTTCTAAACTCCAGAGTGTACAAGCCCAGCTGCTCCATTCTCTCAGCATAATCCCTGGTATCTTGGGATAACGGGTGATTGTGGGTCGGCACAGACTCGGTGGGCCGAATGGCCTGTTTCCACGCTGCTCCTGTAATACTAAACCAAACAGGATTTTAAAACAGGAAATACAAGTGAGGGTATAACTCAATAATTAACATATGCACAGAGTCTCTTGCCCAGAGTAGGGGAATCGAGGACCAGAGGACACAGGTTTAAGGTGAAGGGGAAAAGATTTAATCGGAACCTGAGGGGTAACCTTTTTCACACAAAGGGTGGTGGGTGTATGGAACGGGCTGTCAATAGAAGTAGTTGAGGCTGGGACTATTACAACGTTTAAGAAACAGTTAGACAGGTACGTGGATAGGATAGATATGGAGGGATATGGGCCAAACGTAGGCAGGTGTGACTAGTGCACATGGGACATGTTGGCTGGTGTGGGCAAGTTGGGCCGAAGTGCCTGTTTCCATGCTGTATGAGTCTATGACTCTATAACAATGCGTTGAAAAGGCATAGAATGAGCTATTGATAAAAAATTGGCTCCAAGCCCAACGGATAACTCGATTTGCAACCGAGTTTGTGCATTCCTTGGTATAAACCCTTGTTCGCATTCAGTGTGGATCAAAGGATAGCCCTGAAATTCAAACTCTAAACCCGCTGAAAGTGTCCTTGATTCATCCTCCAGGGACTGATCGTTCTCTGTAGCTTGTATGTATTCAGCTGTTACCTTGGGCGCGTCACTGACTGAAGCCAAATTCATTTAGTTTAGTTTACTTTAGCGATACAGCATGGAAACAGGCCCTTCGGCCCACCGAGTTAACACCCACCAGCGATCCCCGCACATTAACGCTACCCCACACACACTAGGGACAAATTACATTTATACCAAGCCAATTAACCTACAAACCTTTACGTCTTTGGAATCTGGAAGGAAACTAGAGATCCCGGAGAAAACCCAGGCAGGTGACGGGGAGAACGTACAAACTCCGTACAGACAGCACTCTTAGTCGGGATCAACCCGGGTCCCTGGCGCTGCGAGGCAGCAACTCTACCGCTGCGCCACTGTGCCCCCAATGTGTTGCGATGCCCAAATCATTAATGATATAATGAGTACAGATCATGATTGGATTCCACACCGTTTGAATCGGAGTCATATATGCTTCATACTCATTCGACCCGCTGATCGGCCGAGGAAGTCCCGATGAGGTCGAGATCGGCCGCCTAACCCTGCCTGGATGCCACATTTACGGGGGGGAGGCTTCCAGAAGGGATATCAAGTGAGCGGTCACGATGGCGCAGCGGTAGAGTTGCTGCCCTACAGCGAATGCAGCGCTGGAGACCCGGGTTTGATCCTGACTGTCTGTACGGAGTTTGTGATCTGTCTGGGTTTTCTCCGAGATCTTTGGTTTCCTCCCACACTCCAAAGACGTACAGGTTTGTAGGTTCATTGACTTGGTAAATGTAAAAATTGACCCTAATAAATGTAGAACAGTGTTAATGTGCGGGGTTCGCTGGTCGGCGTGGGCCGAAGGGCCTGTTTCCACGCTGTATCTCTAAGCTAAACTAAATCTCCACCTTAATACTGGAAACAGTGAGGTGAAGGATGGAAATTTAGAAGGGTCTTGATGCATCTGGGTTATTTTGGTTAAATAAAGCGAGGTCATAGAGTGATGCATATCCCTCTAAACTTGTCCTATCCATGTACCTGCGCGAAAACTAGGAGGTACAGACAGCACCTGTAGTCAGAATCGAACCCGGGTCTCTGGCACTGTGAGGCAGCAATTCTACCGCTGCACCACCGTGCCGCGCCACGCAAACTGGGGGGGCTGGTGCAGGGAGCAAGGATTTAGCTTTATAGACCACTGGGATCTCTTCTGGGGTAGGGGTGACCTGCACAATAGGGACGGGTTACACCTTAACTGGAGGGGGACCGACATTCTGGCAGGCAGGTTTGCTAGGGCTACACGTGTGGTTTTAAACTAAATAGTGGGGGGGAGGGATTGACATATCGGGAGTATAAAGATGGAGTTAAAGGGAAAGCGAGTACAGGAAAAGTTACAAAAGACTCCCGAAGTAATGGGAAGTAGAGTTCAAGAAGGGATAAGAGATTAAGGTCATGGCCAATAGTGGGGCCGGTATGAGAGGGGAGGTGAATACCGAAGTCAAAGTGTTGTTTATGAATGCGCGAAGTATAAGAAATAAAGTGGATGAACTTGAGGCTCAGTTAGAAATTGGCAAGTATGATGTTGTGGGAATTACAGAGACATGGCTGCAAGAGGGCGAGGGCTGGGAACTGAATATTCAAGGGTATACGTCCTATCGAAAAGACAGGCAGGTGGGCAGAGGGGGTGGGGTGGCTCTGTTGGTGAGGAATGAAATTCAGTCCCTTGAGAGGCGTGACATAGAATCAGGAGATGCAGGAGAACTGAGGAATTGTAGGGGTAGAAAGACCCTAATGTGACTTTCCTACAGGGCCCCAAAAGTAGCCTGCATATAGGGTGCAAATTGAATCAAGAGTTAAAATTGTCATGTCCTACAGGTAATACTCCGGTTGTTATGGGGAATTTCACCATGCAGGTAGACTGGGTAAATCAGTTTGGTACTGGACCCCAAGAAAGGGAGTTTGTGGAGATGGATTCTTAGAGCAGCTTGTATTGGAGCCTACCAGGGAGAAGGATTTAGTGTTGTGTAATGAATTTGATAAGGGAACTTGAGGTTAAGGAGCCATTAGGAGGTAGTGACCATAATATGATAAGTTTTAATCTACAATTTGAGAGGGAGAAGGGTAAATCGGAAGTGTCAGTAATACAGTTGAATAAAGGGAACTATGGAGCTATGAGGGAGGAGCTGGCCAAAGTTGGCTGGAAAGATACCTTAGCAGGGATGACAGTGGAACAACAATGGCAAGTATTTCTAGGAATAATACAGAAGGTGCAGGATCAGTTCATTCCGAAGAGGAAGAAAGATTCCAAGGGGAGTAACGGGTGACCATGGCTGACAAGGGAAGTCAGGGACAGTGTAAAAAGAAAAGAAAAGAAGTACAACATAGCAAAGATGATCGGGAAGCCAGAGGATTGGGTAGCGTTATAAAGAGCAACAGAAGATAACTAAAAAGGCAATACAGGGAGAAAAGATGAGGTACGAAGGTACGTTAGTCAAGAATATAAAGGAGGATAGTAAAAGCTTCTTTAGATAGATAGATAGATAGATAGATAGATAGATAGATAGATAGATAGATAAATACTTTATTAATCCCCTTTTCAGGGGAAATTCAGATGTCCTTGCAGCACACTAATAAAAATACAACATAACATTAAAGAAGAAACATTAAAACATAAAAACATTTAGGTATGTGAAGAGGAAAAAATTAGTTAAGACCAAAGTTGGACCCTCGAAGACTGGAAAAGATGAATTTATTATGGGGAACAAGGAAATGGCAGATGAGTTGAACAGGTACTTTGGATCCGTCTTCACTAAGGAGGACTCAAACAATCTTCCTGATGTACTAGTGGCCGGAGGATCTGGGATGACGGACGAACTGAAGGAAATCCACATTAGGCAGGAAATGGTATTGGGTAAACTGATGGAACTGAAGGCTGATAAATCCCCAGGGCCTGATGGTCTGCATCCCAGGGTACTTAAGGAAGTGGCTCTAGAAATCGTGAATGCATTGGTGATAATTTTCCAATGTTCTCTAGATTCAGGATCAGTTCCTGTGGATTGGAGAGTAGCTAATGTTATCCCAATTTTTAAGAAAGGTGGGAGAGAGAAAACAGGGAATTATAGACCAGTTAGCCTGACATCGGTGGTAGGGAAAATGCTGGGGTCAATCATAAAAGTTGAAATAGTGGCACATTTGGATAGTAGTAACAGGATCAGTCTGAGCCAGCATGGATTTACAAAGGGGAAATCATGCTTGACTAATCTTCTGGAATTTTTTGAGGATGTAACTAGGAAAATGGACAAGCGAGAAAATGGACAGTGCATCTAGTGGACCTGGACTTTCAGAAAGCATTTGATAAGAAAACATAGGAGATTAGTGGGCATAATGAGGGCACATGGTATTGGGGGTAGAGTGCTGACATGGATAGAAAATTGGTTGGCAGACAGGAAACAAAGAGTAGGGATTAACGGGTCTTTTTTAGAATGGCAGGTAATAATAATAATAATAATAGATTTTATTTATATAGCGCTTTTCAGGATTCAAAGTCGCTTTACATTGAGAGTCAGGAATAAACAAAACAAAATAGAGTAGTAAGACAGATGCAAATGGGGAGGGGAACATGGGACTAAGGGTATGCAGAGGTGAAGAGATGGGTCTTGAGGCGGGACTGGAAGATGATGAGGGACTCAGAATTTCGGACCAGTTGTGGGAGGGAATTCCAGAGCCTGGGAGCTGCCCTGGAGAAGGCTCTGCCTCCAAAAGTGCAGAGGTTTGATTTCGGAGTGGAGAGGAGACCAGCTGATGTGGATCTGAGGGACCGTGAGGGTTGGTAGGGGGAGAGGAGGTCAATGAGATAAGGGTGGGCCAAGTTGTTGAGGGCTTTGTAGATGAGGACCAGGATTTTGTAGGTGATCCGGTGGGAAATGGGAAGCCAGTGAAGTTCTTTGAGAACTGGGGTGATGTGGTGCCAGGATTTGGTGTGGGTAATGAGTCGAGCGGCTGCATTCTGGTCCAGTTGGAGTCGGTTGATGCTGCTGGAATTGATTCCAAAGAGAAGAGAGTTACAGTAGTCCAGTCGGGAGGAGATGAAGGCATGGATGAGTCTTTCAGCAGCGGGGGGTGTGAGAGAGGATCTGACTAGTGGGGTACTGCAAGGCTAGGTGCTGGGACCACAGCTATTTACAATATATATTAATGATTTAGATGAAGGGATTGCATGGCAGATGCAGTTTAATGTGGATAAATGCGAGGTTATTCAACTCCCCCTCCCATTTCGTATCCGACCTTTCTGTCCTGGGCCCCCTCCATGGCCAGAGTGAGTCCCACCGCAAATTGGAGGAGCAGCACCTCATATTTTGCTTGGGCAGTTTACACCCCAGTGGTATGAACATTGACTTTTCCAATTTCAGGTAGTCCTTGCTTTCTCCATCCTTCCCCTGCCCTTCCCAGCTCTCCCACAGCCCATTGTCTCCGCCTCTTCCTTCTTCATATCCTCCCCCCCCCCACCTCATCAGTCTGAAGAAGGGTCTCGACCCGAAACGTCACCTTTTCCTTCGCTCCATAGATGCTGCCTCACCCGCTGAGTTTCCCCAGCATTTTTGTCTGCTTTTGGTTATTCCAGCTTCTGCAGTTCTTTCTTAACCATTATCTAAATGGTGGAAAGTTGGGAAAAGGCAAAGTACAACAGGATCTGGGGGTCCTTGTTCATCAGTCAATGAAAGTAAGCATGCAGGTACAGCAGGCGGTGAAGAAAGTGAATGGCATGTTGGCCTCAATAACAAGAGGAGTTGAGTATAGGAGCAAAGAGGCTCTTCTGCAGTTGTAAGGACCCCAGTGAGACCACACCTGGAGTATTGTGTGCAGTTTTAGTCTCCAAATTTGAGGAAGGACATTCTTGCTATTGAGGGAGTGCAGAGTAGGTTTACAAGGTTAATTCCCGGGATGGCGGGACTGTCATATGCTGAGAGAATGGAGCGGCTGGGCTTGTACACTCTGGAGTTTAGAAGGATGAGAGGGAATCTTATTGAAACTTTAAAGATTATTAAGGGTTTGGACACGCTAGAGGCAAGAAACATGTTCCCGATGTTGGGGGAGTCCAGAACCAGGGGCCACAGTTTAAGAATAAGGAGTAAGCCATTTGGAACGGAGATGAGGAAACAATTTTTCTCACAGAGAGTGGTGAGTCTGTGGAATTCTCAGCCTCAGAGGGCGGTGGAGGCCGGTTCTCTGGATACTTTGAAGAGAGAGCTAAATAGGACTCTTAAAGATAGTGGAGTCAGTGGATATGGGGAGAAGGCAGGAACGGGGTACTGATTGTGGATGATCAGCCATGATCACATTGAATGGCTCGAAGGGCTGAATGGCCTACTCCTGCACCTATTGTCAATTATCAAACTCTCAATTAAATTTATTCTGTAACGATTTTTGTTCCCCCAAGTTTTTGCGAAATACCGCTGTGCAAACTTCCCTTTTCCTAGGAGACAGGAAGACAGAGGATTTACTCCCAACTGTCTCCAACACTGCGTGGAATAAACCACTTGCTGAGCTGTTAGTTGACTCATCCGCCCACTTCCCCTTCAAAAAGTACCTCACATCTATGACACCTCCCCCCCCATCCCACGAGACAAGATGGTGAGACAGCAGACACCACAAAACGCAATGGGAACAACACACGGTGCGATGACCCATCGCCTGATGATGCAAGGCTTACCATGACGTCCCTTTTAATCAGCAATCTTCCACTCCCACGCAAAGCTAACTGTTCAAACTACCTCTTACCATTCATGAGGATGTTGCCAGGACTCGAGGGCCTGAGCTATAGGGAGAGGTTGAGCAGGCTGTGGGACTCTATTCCTTGGAGCGCAGGAGGATGAGGGGTGATCTTATTGAAGTGTACAAAATCATGAGAGGAATAAACGCAGTCTCTTAGATACATAGAAACGTAGAAAATAGGTGCAGGAGGAGGCCATTCGGCCCTTCGAGCCAGCACCGCCATTCATTGTGATCATGGCTGATCGTCCCCTATCAATAACCCCTGCCTGCCTTCTCCCCATATCCCTTGATTCCACTAGCCCCTAGAGCTCTATCTAACTCTCTCTTAAATCCATCCAGTGACTTGGCCTCCACTGCCCTCTGTGGCAGGGAATTCCACAAATTCACAACTCTCTTGGTGAAAAAGTTTTTTCTCACTTCAGTCTTAAATGACCTCCCCTTTATTCTAAGACTGTGGCCCCTGGTTCTGGATTCGCCCAACATTGGGAACATTTTTCCTGCATCTAGCTTGTCCAGTCCTTTTATAATTTTATAAGTTTCTATAAGATGCCCCCTCATCCTTCTAAACTCCAGTGAATACAAGCCTAGTCTTTTCAATCTTTCAGAGTATGGGAAACAACAACAAGAGGGCCTTGGTTTTAGGTGAGGGGAGGGGAAAGATTTAATAGGAATCTGAGGGGTAACATTTTCACACAAAAAGTGGTGGGTTTATGGATCGAGCTGCCAGAGGAGGTCGTTGAGGCAAGGACTATCGCAACATTTACATGGATAGTATGGGAAGGAAATTCTGATGCTGGTTTAAACCGAAGACAGGCATAAAAAGCAGGAGTAACTCAGTGGGTCAGGCAGCATCTCCGGAGAAAAGGAATGGGTGACATTTTGGTTTCGAGTCTGAAGAAAGGTCTTGACCTGAAACGTCACCCATTCCTTTTCTCTAGAGATGCTGCCTCACCTGCTGAGTTGATGTAGCTTTTTTGTCTATCTTAGGTACATGGATAGGACAGGTTTTGAGTGATATGGGCCAAACGCAGGCAGGTGGAACTAGTGTAGATGGGACATATTGGCCAGTGTGGGCAGGTTGGGCCGAAGGGCCTGTTTCCACGTTGTATGACTGTGACCGAAGCTTGGCGTGTGTGTTTGTGTGTGTTCATAAGTGATAGCAGCAGAATTAGGCCTTTCGGTCCATCGCGTCTACTCCACCATTCAATCATGACTGATCTATCTTTCCCTCTCAATCCCATTCTCCTGCCTTCTCCCCATAACCCTGTGCGTGTGTGTGTGCGTACATGTGTGTGAAAGCATGGGTGTACATGCGTGTGTGTGAAAGCGCGTGTACGCGCATGTATGTACGTGTTAATGTGCGTGTGTGTACACGTGTTAACATGCCTGTTTGCGTGTACGTGTGTGTGTGTACTTGCATGTGTATGAAAGTGTGTGCCTGTGTGCGTTCGTGTGCCCGCGTTTAATATGTTTGTGTGCGCGTGCGTTTAATACGTTCGTGTGTGTGTGTGCGTTTTTAATGCGTTCGTGTGTGTGCGCGCGTTTAATACGCTTGTGTGTGTGTGTGCTCGCGTTTAATACATTTGTGTGTGTGTGTGCGCATGTGGTGAGGTGGGTGGTTTCATTTCCGTGTGATTCTGCCGCACATGTGGAGCTAATGATTTGGAAATCTTTTAATGCAGATGCGTCCTGTTGAGATGATGGTTAATTAGACCGCAGTTGGAGTATTGTGCACAGTATGGGGGACCTCATTTGTACGTTAGACTTTAGAGATACAGCGCGGAAACAGGCACTTCAGCCCACCATCGATCCCCGTACACTAGCACTATCCTACACACCAGGGACAATTTACAATTTTACTGAAGCCAATTAACCTACAAACCTGTACGTCTTTGGAGTGTGGGAGGAAACCGGAGCACCCGGAAAACCCCAGACATGTCACGGGGAGAACGTACAAACTGCGTACAGACAGCTCCCATGGTCAGGATCGAACCTGGGTCTCTGGTGCTGTAAGGCAGCAACTCTACCACTGCGCCACGATGCCACCCTTGTAGGGAGGGTGTTAGAAGCAGGCAGAAGATGCAGCAGAGATTAACTGGAAAGGCAGACACAAAGTAACTCAGCGGGTCAGGCGGCTTGGCTTCTCTGGAGAACATGGAGAGGTGATGTTTAAGGTCGGAACTGAAGACGGGTCCTGACCCAAAACGTGCCTCCGCCTGAAGAATGGCCTTGACCTAAAACATCACCTCTCCATATCCTCTAGAGACGCTGCCTGACCTGCTGATTTACTCCAGCACGTTGTGTCTGTCTTTCCAGTTCATCTCTGCTGCATCTTCTGCCTGAGTTACTACAGCACTTTGTATTTTATCTTTTGTAAACCATCATCTGCAGTTCCTGGCATCTCCTTTTAACTGGGAAGACACCAAGTTAGAGTTGTGGAGGAGAACTCCTTTAGAAAGGACAGGCACAAGTGCTTGAGTAACTCAGCGGGTCAGGCAGAATCTCTGGAGAAAAGGAATTGGTGACGTTTCTGGTCGAGACCCTTCCTCAGACTTTAGAAAGATGAGGAGGAATTTCTTTAGTTAGAGGGTGGTGAATCTGTGGAATTCATTGCCATAGAAGGCTGTGGAGGTCGGCAATGGATATTTTTAAGGCGGAGATAGACAGATTCTTGATTCATAGGGGTTATGGAAGAAGGCAGGAGAACGGGGTTAGGAGGGAGAGATAGATCAGCCATGATTGAATGGCGGAGTGGACTTGACGGGCCGAATGCCCTAATTCTCCTGTAACTTATGAACTTGCTGGAACAAGGATGTATAAAGGGGCAGTGGAGGATGGGAGCAAAACACTTTTCTGATTTACAAAATGTTTTGGCCTTTAAAAAAAATGTTGTTAGTGTTTTTTAGTTTTAGAGCTACAGCATTTTGTGCCTATCCATTTTCTTTACATCCCATCGCTCTGCCTGAACCCTTCTCAGGGGACAGATGTGGGCCACGTAATTTCCAGCTGAAAAAAAATACGACAGCACGGTGGCACAGAGCAGCTGCCTCACAGCGCCAGAGACCGCGGTTTAATCCTGGCCTCGGGTGCTGTACGCAGTTAGCACGTTCTCCCTGTACTCTGGTCTCAGTGGTTCAACGGTGTAGATTTTATTGTCTCGTGCGAAGTGCTGACAAGAAGGGTCTCGACCCGAAATGTCACCTATTCCTTCTCTCCAGAGATGCTGCCTGTCCCGCTGAGTTACTCCAGCATTTTGTGTCTACCTTTGATTTAAACCAGCATCTGCAGTTCTTTCCTACACTAAACGTCTTTATCGTCCAGTAGAGCATCGCCACGCCCCCGATCCCCGATTAGCAAGTCTACAGAAATAGTCTACTGAGATTTGTATTCACTGGGCTTGTACTAAGGGCTTGTATTCACTGGAGTTTAGAAGGATGATGATCACAATGAATGCCGGTGCTGGCTCGAAGGGCCAAATGGCATCCTCCTGCACCTATTTTCTATGTTTCTATGAGCCCGCATGCAAGGGGTGCTATGTTTTGACGCCATTTTGAACATCCACGCTCCAGTTGTTATGAGCAGTGCTTGTTCCAGGCGAGCCCCAGGCAGCTGTAGGGCCTCCAGCCTCTCCTTCCGACTGGACTGTCTGTAAGATAAAGGCTTTCACTGTGTTACCACTTGGCACCAATGAAAATAAAAGCACCATTGAAACCGGAGCACCCGGAGAAACCCACGCGGTCACAGGGAGAACGTACAAACTCCGTACAGACAGCACCCATAATCAGGATGGAACCCGGGTCTCTGGCGCTGAAAGGCAGCAACTCTACCGCTGCGCCTCCGTGCCGCCAGACTTTAGCAGTGTGTGTGTGTGCATTGTGGAGCATTTTGTCACATGTGTCCTGAGAAGGACATTGTAACTACGATCTTTAAAGCACAATCTGGACGTGTAGATTGTTCATAACTGCGGATGCTTCAAGACCTACCCACCCATCTGCCCATCAAAGCCGCCTCACCTGTATTCACCGATCACTTGCCGGGATTTGTTCAGTCCCCAACTCCTTTCCAGCTTCCTCTCCCACCAGCAATCAATCTGAAAACGGCACATTGGTGGTGCCGCGGTAGAGCTGCTGCCTTACAGCACCAGAGACCCAAGTTCGATCCTGACTATGAGGTTTGTACGTTCTCCCTGTGATCAAGTTGGTTTTCTCCGAGTGTCCCTACACTCCAAAGATGTACCGGTTTGCAGGTTAATTGTTCTGTAAATTGTAAGTTGTCCTCTTTTAGTTTAATTTTAGAGATACAGCGCGCAAACAGGCCCCTTCGGCCCACCGCATCCGTGCCGACCAGCGATACCCGCACACTAACACTGTCCTACACACACCAGGGACAATTTACAATTATTCCAAGCTAATTAACCTACAAACCTGTGCGTCGTTGGAATGTGGGAGGAAGCCAAAGATCTTGGAGAAAACCCACGCAGGTCACGGGGAGAACGTACAAACTCCGTACAGACAGCACCCGTTGTCCGGATCGAACCTGGCGCTGTGAGGCAGCAACTCTACCGCTGTGCCCACCGTGCCTCTTTTATCTGCCCGACTTCCTCTGCTGTGGTTGTGAGAATTTAACAGCTAATGAATAAACGTATGAGGGGGGAGGGGAGTAAGGTCTTGAAGCATCTGCAGTTATGAACAATCTACATGTCCAGATTGGGCTTTAAAGATCGTAGTTACAATCTCCTTCTCATGACCCATGTGACAAAATGCTCCACAATGCACACATTGCTAAAATACTTTTAATTGATTAAGCCCTCCCGTTTCATACATAAAGATTTGTGAATATTTTGTGGAGATTTTGACCTTGATATTCACGAATGGATATGTTTAAAGAACAAGTGTTCTTTCACTGCTGGTATGTGGCACTGGGCCACTGAAACTTGGGAGGTCCTGGGTTTGAATTTTGGTCTGCGATGTGTATATTGTTGCTACTGATCTAAACATCCCGGGCGACACGGTGGCGCAATGGTAGAGTTGTCGCCTCACACCGCCAGAGACCCGGGTTCCATCCTGATTACGGGTGCAGTCGGTACGGAGTTTGTACATTCTCCCTGTGACCTACGTGGGTTTTCTCTGGGTGCTCCCGTTTCCTCCCACACTCCAAAGATGTACAGGTTTAGAGGTTAACTGGCTTCGGTAAAGATTGTACATTGTCCCTAGTGTGTAGGATAGTGCTAGTGTATAGGGATCACTGGTTGGCGCGGACTCGGTGAGCTGGAGGGCCTGTTTTCACGCTGAATATCTAAACTAAACTAAACTAAAAGACGTAAGGGCCTGTCCCACATAAGGGCCTGTCCCACTTACGCGATTCTTTCGGCAACTGCAGCACCCGGCATAGTCGAAGCAAGTCGGCAAAAATGTTAAAAATGTTGAAAATCTTTGGGCGACTACTCACGACCATACAGGCGACATGTTTGGAGGGATGTGGGCCAAACACAGGCAGGTGGGACTAATGTAGATGGGACATGTTGGTCGGTGTGGGCAAATTGGGCAGACAGGCCTGTTTCCACACTTTATGTCATGTAGTGGAGGGGAGGGATAGGGGTGGGGGCTGGAGTGGTGTGGAGTGGAGGAATGGGAGAAGTGGGTTGGAGAGGGAGTGTTTTAGTGACGAGTTTCCAGAGCTTGAAGCTCACCCAAATAACAACTTGAAGCTCACCTAAGTAACAATAACAACAGCCAGACCCTGAAAATCCAGGTCGTGCTGAATGGTCACAATTAAAGAAACACAGAAATCTTGTCTACTTCACTGATTGTTCGACAAGATTTTGACTCAAATCAAGATGCAATCACGGGCAAGTGGGACTAGTGTAGATGGACATGTTGGTTGGCGTGGTCAAGGTGGACCGAAGGGGCCTGTTTCTACGCTGTCTGTCTCCATGTGTGAGGTCTGAAGCAAATTTGGGCCCCATATCTGAGGATGTGCTGGCTCTGGAGAGGGTCCAGAGGAGGTTTACAAGAATGATCCCAAGAATGAGTGGGTTAGCGTATGATGAGCTGGGCCAGTACTCGCTGGAGTTTAGAGGTTGTATTCCTATAACCTGTGAACTTGTCTACAATTGCTGGGACAGGAACTGCCGGATCTTAGTTTAGTTTAGAGATTCAGCGTGGATACAGAAGGTAGACAAAAGTGGTGGAGAAACTCAGTGGGTGCAGCAGCATCTATGGAGCGAAGGAAATAGGCAACGTTTCGGGTTCGGCCCGAAACGTTGCCTATTTCCTTCGCTCCGTAGATGCTGCTGCACCCGCTGAGTTTCTCCAGCACTTTTGTCTACCTTCGATTTTCCAGCATCTGCAGTTCCTTCTTAAACAGCGTGCAAACAGGCTCTTCGGGCCACCGAGTCCGCACCGACCAGCAATCCGTGCACGTTAGCACTATCCTACACACACCTGGACATGTTATTTATACACTTATACCAAGCCAATTAACCTACAAAACCTGCACGTCTTTGGAATGTGGGAGGAAACCGGAGCACCAGAGAAAACCCACGCAGGTCACGGGGAGAACGTACAGACTCCGTACGGACAGCGCCCGAAGTCCGGATGGAGTCGGGTCTCTGGCGCTGTGAGGCAGTAGCCCCAGCAAGTGGAGCCACATTGGGAAGGAGCCTCGATTGACTTGACAACATTTTACCGCTGACAAAAATGTTCCATGATAAATTGAAGCAGTCAATTGAAAATGTTCACGTGACTCCGTCTGGGGCTGCACCAAGAGCAGCTGTGTGCTTGACACGCACAGGATGTGAATCTCAAAAGGCTTGCCCGGCTAGTCCTGTGTACTTTAACCAGCAATAAATATCCCCCCCCCCCCCCTGTCTTTAAACTATTGTTAAATCTGTTGCTTGCGTCTTCGGCTACTTAGGTTGAATCGGGAATCCCTTCCGGGGTGCAAGTGTGCGGTTGGGATTTTATTTTTCCCTTCTCCTGAGAATTTTTTTTTTTTAATAAAGGGGAGAAAATACAGCCTCTTGTTGTGTGGGTCGGGGGAGGCGGTCAGAGCCGATCACCTTGGTCATGTGGTGTAGAAGCCGGAGACCGAGAAGGATCGGAGGCTGATGGAAGAGCTGATCAGCGGGGGTTTCGTCTCGCTGGCTCCTCGGGCTGTTCCACGGTCCCGCTGGAAGATGCCATCGTCAGAGGCCGTCACCACGCGGAGCGCTGCCCGTCCGTCCTCCGCCACAGTCCGAGGTGCACGATTCGGGAGGGAGAACGTACCCCTTGTTTATTAACGATGTCTGTCCGAGGTTTTTGGGGGGGTGGGGGTGTGTGTGGGTTGGGGGGGAAATGGTGGTCTGGCCGTGTACTGTCGAGACGTCACTGTTTCTGAAGCATCGACGTTAGCTGCTGCTTGAAGCAGGCCCACTACACCCAGCCGTGACCCCTGTGATAATTCACTAAATTACTGGCTTGAATGCTTTGTGCAGAGCTCCCTTTGTTGATGTTTTGCGGCTGGAAGCTGCTGCTGCCCATTCCGCGCTTTAACTCATTCCGAGCTCGCAGTCGGATCAGCTCGGACTGCCTCCATTGCCTTTCATCGCCGGGGAAACGTTATTATGCCGTGGTTTTATTCTTCAGTCTTTCCCCCATGTGCGTGACATGGTGTTGTATTGACTTTGTCTCGCAAGGTTTCTAATCCTTGTGCCATTGCCATTCACGTCCCAGAGAGTCAAGAGTGTTTTATTGTCATCTGTCCCAGATAGAACAATGAAATTCTTACTCGCAGCAAGGGAACATATGCTCTCTGACAGCGAATAGCATCTAGTCATCTGTTAATGAAATATTTCAAACGTTGACCATTCTTCCATGTGGACGCTCTCTGTTAACCCTTTAGCGGACAGTTCTAATCACCGTTGAATTTGGCTGAATGGCGTGCACTGTTGCATATCTTTCATTCATTTGTTCTAGCAGTCGACGTCACCGTCTATATCTCTCGTTTTCCCCCTCCCTGACTCTCAGTCTGAAGAAGGGTCTCGACCCGAAATGTCACCTATTCATTATCTCAGGGATGCTGCCTGACCCGCTGAGTTACTCCAGCTTTTTGTGTGTATCTTCGGTTTAAAACAGCACTTGCAGTTCCTTCCGACACGGCATGTACTGTTATCAGGCTTCTGAACGGTCCTTCCATAAGCTAGGATACTGTGATTCATCTCTGCCCCATTGTGGACATTGGACTTTGTCTCTGGGACTGATGCTCGACAATACTGAGCATTATACTTTTTATTGTATCTTCCCCTTTAAAAGCTCAGACGTTATAGGGGCAGTCTACATGATTTCATCGTCTACCATTCAATCGTGGCTGATCTATCTCTCCCTCTCAACCCCATTCTCCTGCCTTCTCCCATAACTCCTGACACCCGTACTAATCAATAATCTGTCTATCGCCTTAAAAATATCCATTGACTCCATCCATAACCTTCTGTGGTCAAGTCAAGTCACATTTATTTATATAGCACATTTAAAAAAACAACTCTCGTTGGACAAAGTGCTTTACATTTGTTATAAGAATAGTATAAACAACAAACTACCTACATATATACATGTAGCCCTCGCTCAGGGACGTCAAGAAAGCTTGGGAGTACCAGATAAGTTTTTAGTCTAGACTTAAAGGAGTCGATGGAGGGGCAGTTCTGATGGGAAGGGGGATGCTGTTCCACAGTCTAGGAGCTGCAACCGCAAAGGCGCGGTCGCCCCTGAGCTTATGCCTAAACCGCGGGATATTCAGCAACCCCAAGTCGGCCGATCTGAGGGACCTGGAGGTGGTGTGGTGGGTGAGAAGACTTTTAATGTAGGTGGGGGCAAGCCCATTGAGGGCTTTGTAGACATAGAGGAGGATCTTGAAATTTATTCGGAACCGCACAGGGAGCCAGTGGAGAGAGGCCAGGATCAGGGTGATGTGGTCCCTTTTTCGGGTGCCCGTCAGGAGTCTCGCTGCGGCGTTTTGGACCAGTTGCAAGTGGAACAGGGAAGATTGGCTGATGCCAGTGTAAAGGGAGTTGCAGTAATCTAGGCGGGAGGAGATAAATGTGTGGATGCTCTTTTCGAGGTCATCAAACTGGAGGAATTGTTTTATTTTAGCTATCGTCCAAAGCTGAAAGAAGCTAGCTTTTACCACGGCATTGACTTGTTTGTCAAATTTCAGTGCTGAGTCAAATATCACGCCAAGGTTTTTGACATGAGGTTTGAGTAGTGGGGTAAGGCTTCCAAGGCTGCCTGCTATCATTTTGATTGGGGCCGAGAAGGATGACCTCAGACTTACTCTTGTTTAGTTGGAGGAAGTTCTGGGCCATCCAACACTTTATATCCTTGAGGCAGTTGGTAAGGTTAAGCAGATTTGATTGGTTTTTGGGCTTCAGGGGGAGATAGAGTTGTGTATCGTCTGCGTAGCAATGGAAGGAAATGCCGTGCCTTTCAATGACTTGGCCTAAGGGGAGCATAAACAGGGAGAAGAGAATGGGGCCAAGGATGGAACCTTGTGGAACCCCACAGCAGAGACTAGCTGGCGAGGAGAAAGAGTTGCCTATGTTAGTAGAGAAACTCCTACCTTTGAGGTAGGAGATGAACCAGCTCAGGGCAGTGCCATCAATACCAACCCCGTACCGGAGACGGTCAATTAGGATGGTGTGGTCGACAGTATCAAATGCTGCGCTGAGGTCAAGAAGGAGCAGGATTGCACAGTCGCCGGAGTCAACGGTGAGCAGTAGGTCATTGTGTACCTTCAACAAGGCAGACTCTGTGCTGTGGTGAGCCCTGAAACCTGATTGGAAAGTTTCCAAGATAGTATTTTGGTGAAGGTAAGGCATAAGTTGACTTAAAATTACCTTTTCAAGGTAATGAAGTCCACAGATTCACCACCCTCTGACTAAAGAAATTCCTCCTCATCTCCTTCCTAAAGGTACATCCTTTTATTTTGAGGCTACTGCCTCTGGTCCTGGACTCTCCCACTAGTGCAAACATCCTCTCCACGCCCACTCTATCCAGGCCATCACTTTATAAGTTTATATTCATGTTCTAGAAGCAGAATTAGGCCATTCAACCCATCAAGACGACTCCGCCATTTAATCATAGCTGATCTATCTTTCCCTCTTAACCCCATTCTCCTGCCTTCTCCCCATAACCCCTGACACCCATACTAATTACTTGAGTTTGACCTGATTGTATTCATAAATGGTATTATTTGATCTGATTCGATAGCAAGCATAACAAAAGCATTCACTGTACCTCAGTACACGTGACAATAATAAATTTAAACCTAAAACTCTCCCTCTCATACTTGGAAGATTTCTAACACTCAAATGGCAGGATCATTTCACACAGAGGGTGGAGGGTGCATGGAACGATCTGCCAGAGGAGGTAGTTGGGGCAGGTACTATCCCAACACTTAAAAGACATTTGGACAAGTACATAGATAGGACAGGTTTAGAGGGATATGGGCCAAACGCAGGCAGGTGGGACTAGTGTAGCTGCAGCATCTTGGTCAGCATGGGCAAGTTGGGCTGAAGGGTCTGTTTCCACGATCTGACTATGATAGCCTGAATATCGGAATCAATTCCCAGTCTAAAGAGTTATGAGATGATAGAACATTTTTGTCCTTCTAAGTGAGAAGGTTGAATCTTTAGGATTACCCATACACAGCAGAGTGAATGACTTCTTACAGGAGGATGTTTGGCAAGTAAAGAGGTTCTTCTGCAGTTGTATAGGGCTCTGGTAAGACCACATCTGGAGTATTGTGTACAGTTTTGGTCTCCTAATTTGAGGAAGGACATCCTTGTGATTGAGGCAGTGTAGCGTAGGTTCACGAGATTGATCCCTGGGATGGTGGGACTGTCATATGAGGAAAGATTGAAAAGACTAGGCTTGTATTCACTGGAGTTTAGAAGGATGAGGGGGCATCTTATAGAAACATATAAGATTATAAAAGGACTGGACATGCTAGATGCAGGAAAAATGTTCCCAATGTTGGGCGAGTCCAGAACCAGGGGCCACAGTCTTAAAATAAAGGGGAGGCCATTTAAGACTGAGGTGAGAAAAAACTTTTTCACCCAGGGAGTTGTGAATTTGTGGAATTCCCTGGCACAGAGGGCATTGGAGGCCAAGTCACTAGATGGATTTAAGAGAGTTAGATGGAGCTCTAGGGGCTAGTGGAATCAAGGGATATGGGGAGAAGGCAGGCACGGGTTATTGATTGGGGACGATCAGCCATGATCACAATGAATGGCGGTGCTGGCTCGAAGGGCAGAATGGTCTCCTCCTGCACATATT
>CM075995.1:6526991-6694418 GCA_038087875.1 Malacoraja senta
CCCCATCTACACTAGTCCCCACCTGCCCGCGTTTGGTCCATATCCCCTCCAAAACCTGTCCTATCCATGTACTTGTCTACCTGTTTCCTTAAATGTTGGGATAGTCCTAGCCTCAACTACCTCCTCTGGCAGCTTGTTCCATACACCCACAACCCTTTGTGTGAAAATGTTGCCCCTGAGATTCCTATTAAATCTTTCCCCCCCTCACCTTAAGCCTATGTCCGCTGGTTCTCGATTCCCCTACTCTGGGTAAGAGACTCTGTGGATCTACCCGATCTATTCATCTCATGATTTTGTACACCTCCATAAGATCATCCCTCATCCTCCTGCGCTCCATGGAATAGAGTCCCAGCCTGCTCAACCTCTGCCTATCAGACCCTCGAGTCCTGGCAAAACCCTTGTAAATCTTCTCTGTACCCTCTCCAGCTTGACAACGTCTTTCCTATAACACGGTGCCCAGAACCTGCACATCTTTGGAGTGCGGGAGGAAACCGAAGATCTCGGAGAAAACCCGCACAGGGAGAACGTACAAGCTCCGTGCAGAGGGGTCGGGATCGAAGCCGGCCTCACGCGCTGTGAGGCAGCAACTCTACCGCTGCGCCACCGTGCCGCCCGCGAATCTGTGACTAATGTGTGTGCATTCTTTCCTCCCCACCCCCCCCCCCCCCCCCCCCCCCCCACCCCACTCAGTGTTGAATGGCTCGGGCAAGCTTTTGAGAGATAAGGAGTCTGTCCAGAAACACAAAGGAAAAGAAGCAACGCCAGGCAAGGAGAGGAACGGTGACTACAAGGTGGAGTGCAAGAAGGAGCCATGTTCGACTGGGGCTGCTGCTAATTCTGCTTCGCAAGTGGGCAGCTCCGCTAAAGGACCTGCTGCTAACAGCTCAGCTATTACAAAACCACCTCAGGAGCACCAAACACAACAGGTATGTCAAGTAAAAATTGGCCGTCCGCGATGGTTGCATCGAAAGGCATTGATATCGACAGCCCAGACCATCAGACAACACAAACCAACCTCCCTTCCATTGACTCCATTTATGGGCAGCACGGTGGCGCAGCGCTAGAGTTGCTGCCTCACAGCGCCAGAGACACTGGGTTCAATCCTGACTACGGGTGCTGTCTGTATGGAGTGTGTACGTCGGTGTGGAAACAGGGAATTGCAGGTGCTGGAAAGAAAGAACTGCAAGCACTGGCAAATAGACAAACGGACACAGAGTGCTGGAGCAACTCAGAAGGTCAGGCAGCATCTCTGGAGGGCATGGATAGTGATGAAGTTAATGAAATTCATGGGCGTTCTATACGAGCGTTTAGAAACCTGATAACAGAGGGGAAGAATCTGTACTGAATTTAAACAAGAGATGGGCAGGATGTTCTCACATCCTTCATTCGTACGGGTTATGGGAGAAGGCAGGAGAATGGGGTTAGCAAGGGAGAGATAGATCAGCCATCCTCGTAAAATCTCTGCACTCTTTCCAGCTTAATATTAATTTGATATTCCAGCTTTCTATTAAATCTTTGCCCCCTCTCATGATCTTAGATCATAAGGTCATAAGTGATAGGAGTAGAATTAGGCTATTTGGCCCATCAAGTCTACTACGCCATTCAATCATAAAAACATAGAAAATACAGTGGCTTGCAAAAGTTTTCATACCCCTTGAACTTTTCCACATTTTGCCACGTTACAACCACAAACGTAAATGTATTTTATTGGGATTTTATGTGATAGACCAACACAAAGTGGTGCATAATTGTGAAGTGGAAGGAAAATGCTACATGGTTTTCAAATGTTTTTACAAATAAAAAACTGAAAAAGTGTGGCGTGCAAAAGTATTCAGCCCCCCTGAGTCAATACTTTGTAGAACCACCTTTTGCTGCAATTACAGCTGCAAGTCTTTTGGGGTATGTCTCTACCAGCTTTGCACATCTAGAGACTTAAATTTTGCCCATTCTTCTTTGCAAAATAGCTCAAGCTCAGTCAGATTGGATGGAGAGCGTCTGTGAACAGCAATTTTCAAGTCTTGCCAGAGATTCTCAATTGGATTTAGGTCTGGACTTTGACTGGGCCATTCTAACACATGAATATGCTTTGATCTAAACCATTCCATTGTAGCTCTGGCTGTATGTTAGGGTCGTTGTCCTGCTGGAAGGTGAACCTCCGCCCCAGTCTCAAGTCTTTTGCAGACTCTAACAGGTTTTCTTCCAAGATTGCCCTGTATTTGGCTCCATCCATCTTCCCATCAACTCTGACCAGCTTCCCTGTCCCTGCTGAAGAAAAGCATCCCCACAGCATGATGCTGCCACCACCATGTTTCACAGTGGGGATGGTGTGTTCAGGGTGATGTACAGTGTTAGGTTTCCGCCACACATAGCGTTTTGCATTTAGGCCAAAAACCTCAATTTTGGTCTCATCTGACCAGAGCACCTTCCTCCACATGTTTGCTGTGTCCCCCACATGGCTTGTGGCAAACTGCAAATGGGACTTCTTATGGCTTTTTTTCAACAATGGCTTTCTTCTTACCACTCTTCCATAAAGGCCCGATTTGTGGAGTGCACGACTAGTAGTTGTCCTGTGGACAGATTCTCCCACCTGAGCTGTGGATCTCTGCAGCTCCTCCAGAGTTACCATGGGCCTCTTGGCTGCTTCTCTGATCAATGCTCTCCTTGCCCGGCCTGTCAGTTTAGGTGGACGGCCATGTCTTGGTAGGTTTGCAGTTGTGCCATACTCTTTCCATTTTCGGATGATGGATTGAACAGTGCTCCGTGAGATGTTCAAAGCTTGGGATATTTGTTTATAACCTAACCCTGCTTTAAACTTCTCCACAACCTGTCTGGTGTGTTCCTTGGGCTTCATGATGCTGTTTGTTCACTAATGTTCTCTAACAAACCTCTGAGGCCTTCACAGAACAGCTGTATTTATACTGAGATTAGATTACACACAAGTGGACTCTATTTACTAATTAGGTGACTTCTGAAGGCAATTGGTTGCACTGGATTTTATTTAGGGGTATCAGAGTAAAGGGGGCTGAATACTTTTGCACGCGACACTTTTCAGTTTTTTATTTGTAAAAAATTTGAAAACCATGTATCATTTTCCTTCTACTTCACAATTACGTGCCACTTTGTGTTGGTCTATCACATAAAATCCCAATAAATTACATTTACGTTTGTGGTTGTAACGTGACAAAATGTGGAAAAGTTCAAGGGGTATGAATACTTTTGCAGGCCACTGTAGGTGCAGGAGTAGGCCATTCGGCCCTTCGAGCCTGCACCGCCATTCAATATGATCATGGCTGATCATCCAACTCAGTATCCTGTACCTGCCTTCTCTCCATACCCCCTGATCCCTTTAGCCACAAGGGCCACATCTAACTCCCTCTTAAATATAGCCAATGAACTGGCCTCAACTACAATAAATCATGGCCTCAATAAATCATGGCTGATCTATCTCTCCTTCCTAACCCCATTCTCCTGCCTTCTCCCCATAATCTCTGACACCCGTACTAATCAAGAATCTATCCATCTCTGCCATAAAAATATCCACTGACAGTCTCCACAGCCTTTTGTGGCAAAGAATTCCGCAGATTCACCACCCTCTGACTAAAGAAATTCCTCATCACCTCCTTCCTAAAAGAACGTCCTTTAATTCTTAGGCAATGACCTCTAGTCCTGGACTCTCCCACTAGTGGAAAATATCCTCTCCACATCCACTCTATCCAAGCCTTTCAGTATTCTGTATGTTTCAATGAGGTCTCCCCTCATCCTTCTAAACTCCAGCGAGTACAGGCCCAGTGCCGACAAACGCTCTTCATAGGTTAACCTATTCATTCCTGGGATAATTCTTGTAAACCTCCTCTGGACCCTCGCCAAAAGCCAGCACATCATTCCTCGTATATGGTGCCCAAAATTGCTCATAATATTCCAAATGCGGCCTGACCAGCGGCTTATAGAGTCTCAGCATTACATCCCTGTTTTTGTATACAAGCCCTCTTGAAATGAACGCCAGCATTGCGTTTACTATCGATTCGACTTGCAGATAAATTTTTGGGAATCCTGCACCAGCATTCGCAAGACGCTTTGCACCTCCGATTTCTGGATTCTCTCCCCAGTTGGATCGCCTCCTGCGCTCCAAGGAATAGAGTCCTATTACTTTTTTTTTTGAGATGCTAAATTAGAATGCAGTTGTTATAAATAAAAGCCACGTGTTTGTAGATGGGAAGGTTTTATTGCCAGTAATCTGGCAATCCTGCCACAGTGTGGATTGAGGGTTGTAGGAAGGAACTGCAGATGCTGTTTTACACCAAAGATAGACACAAAATGCTGGAATAACTCAGCGGGTCAAGCAACATCTCTGGAGAGAAGGAATGGGCGACACTTCGGGTCGAGACCCTTCTTCAGACTGAGAGTCGGGGGAGTGAGGGAGACACAGAGATATAGATGGGTAAGGTGTGAAAACGACAGATCAAAGGGGACGGAGATAAGGAAAATGTAGGCTGGATCATGGTTAGCTGAGGGGAAGGAGACAACAAGGCTTACAATCAGTCAAATTTAATCAGGAGTACAGTGAAACTAGTTAGAGAGCTCAGATGGGGGAGGGATGGAGTGAGAGGGAAAGCAAGGGCAACTTGAAGTTAGTGAAATCAATATTCATACTGCAGGTAGACACAAAAAAGCTGGCTCAGCGGGACAGGCAGCATCTCTGGAGAGAAGGAATGGGTGGCGTTTCGGATCGATACCCTTCCGGGTCAAGACCTGAAACGCCACCCATTCAATTTCTCCAAAGATCTTTCAGGTTCAGTTTCAGTTTAGTTTACTGTCACGTGTACTGAGGTGCAGTGAAAACCTTTTGTTGCGTGCTAACCAGTCAGCTGAAAGACAATACATGATTACAATCGAGCCGTTTACAGTGTACAGATACATAGAAACATAGAAACATAGAAAATAGGTGCAGGAGTAGGCCATTCGGCCCTTCGAGCCTGCACCGCCATTCAATATGATCATGGCTGATCATCCAACTCAGTATCCTGTACCTGCCTTCTCTCCATACCCCCTGATCCCTTTAGCCACAAGGGCCACATCTAACTCCCTCTTAAATATAGCCAATGAACTGGCCTCAACTACATTCTGTGGCAGAGAATTCCACAGATTCACCACTCTCTGTGTGAAAAATGATTTCTCATCTCGGTCCTAAAAGACTTCCCCCTTATCCTTAAACTGTGACCCCTTGTTCTGGACTTCCCCAACATCGGGAACAATCTTCCTGCATTTAGCCTGTCCAACCCCTTAAGAATCTTGTAAGTTTCTATACGATCCCCCCTCAATCTTCTAAATTCTAGCGAGTACAAGCCGAGTCTATCCAGTCTTTCTTCATATGAAAGTCCTGCCATCCCAGGAATCAGTCAGGTGAACCTTCTCTGTACTCCCTCTATGGCAAGAATGTCTTTCCTCAGATTTGGTGACCAAAACTGTATGCAATACTCCAGGTGTGGCCTCACCAAGACCTTGTACAACTGCAGTAGAACCTCCCTGCTCTTATACTCAAATCCTTTTGCTATGAATGCTAACATACCATTCGCTTTCTTCACTGCCTGCTGCACCTGCATGCCTACTTTCAATGACTCGTAGCATCTCCCCTTTTCCTAATCGACCACCATTCAGATAATAGTCTACTTTCCTGTTTTTGCCACCAAAGTGGATAACCTCACATTTATCCACATTATACTGCATCTGCTATGCATTTGCCCACTCACCCAACCTATCCAAGTCACCTTGCAGCCTCCTAGCATCCTCCTCACAGCTAACACTGCCCCCCAGCTTTGTGTCATCCGCAAACTTGGAGATGTTGCATTCAATTCCCTCGTCCAGATCATTAATATATATTGTAAATAGCTGAGGTCCCAGCACTGAGCCTTGCGGTACCCCACTAGTCACTGCCTGCCATTCTGAAAAGGACCCGTTTACTCCTACTCTTTGCTTCCTGTCTGCCAGCCAGTTCTCTATCCACATCAATACTGAACCCCCAATACCGTGTGCTTTAAGTTTGCATACTAATCTCTTATGTAGGACCTTGTCGAAAGCCTTCTGAAAGTCCAGATATAACACATCCACTGGTTCTCCCTTATCCACTCTACTAGTTACATCCTTGAAAAATTCTAGAAGATTCGTCAGACATGATTTACCTTTCATAAATCCATGCTGACTTTGTCCAATGATTTCACCACTTTCCAAATGTGCTGCTATCCCATCTTTAATAACTGACTAGCATTTTCCCCACTACCGATGTTAGACTAACTGGTCTGTAATTCCCCGTTTTCTCTCTCCCTCCCTTTTTAAAAAGTGGGGGTTACATGATAAGGAAATAATGTTTAGTGCAAGGTAAAGCCAGTAAAGTCCGATCAAAGATAGTCCGAGGGTCACCAATGAGGTAGACAGTAATTCAGGACCGCTCTCTGGTTGTTGGAAGATGGTTCTGTTGCCTGATAACAGCTGGGAAGAAACTGTCCCTGAATCTGGAGGTGTGCGTTTTCACACTTCTGTACCTTTTGGCCGATGGATAAGGGGAGAAGAGGGAATGACCCGGATGCGAGTCGTCCTAGATTATGCTGCTAGCCTTGCCGAGGCAGCGTAAGGTGTAGATGTAGTCAATGGAAGGGAGGTTGGTTTGTGTGATGGTCTGGGCTGCTGCGTCCACAAATGTCTGCAATTTCTTACAATCTTGGATGGAGCAGTTTCCAAACCAAGCTGTGACGCTTGCCGATAAAATTCTTTCTACGGTGCATCTGTAGAAGTTGAGAATTGTTGGGGATGGCACGGTGGCGCAGCAGTAGTGTTGCTGCCTTACAGCGCTTGCAGCGCCCGAGACCCGGGTTTGATCCCGACTACGGAGTTTGTACGTTCTCCCCGTGACTGCGTGGGTTTTCTCCGAGATCTTCGGTTTCCTCCCACACTCAAATAGTACAGGTTTGTAGGTTAATGGGCTTGGTGTAAATCTACATTGTCCCGAGTGTGTGTGTGTGTGTGGGGGGGAGGGTAGTTTTAATGTATGGGGATCGCTGGTCGGCACAGACTCTGGTCTGAAGGGCCTGTTTCTGCCCCTCAGTAGAGGCGCTGCCTGGCCCGCTGAGTTATGCCCCTGTCTCACTTAGGAAACCTGAACGGAAACCTCTGAAGACTTTGCGCCCCACCCAAGGTTTCAGTGAGGTTCCCGGAGGTTTTTGTCAGTCTCCCCAATGGTCGAAAGTGGTTTCTGCTTCTTCTATGTTCCGGCGATTATTTAAAAAAATTCAAAACTGGCCGCAGCTAAAAATAGGTTGCCGTTTTAAAAATCTGTACTTTTTTAGTTGAAGCCGGTTGCGATGCTAGTTGAAGGTGGTTGCCGGAGGTTGCAGGTTGTGGAAGGTAAGACCTCCCTGGTGGAATAAAACTGGGTGAAAAAAAGGTCTTACCTTCCACCACCTGCAACCTCCGGCAACCACCTTCAACTAGCATCGCAATCGGCTTCAACTAAAAAATTACAGATTTTTAAAACGGCAACCTATCTTTAGTCGCGGCCGGTTTTTTAATTTTTTTAAATAATCTCCGGAACATAGAAGAAGCGGAAACCACTTTCGACCATTAGGGAGACTGACAAAAACCTCCGGGAACTGCACGGAAACCTTGGGTGGGGCGCAAAGTCTCCAGAGGTTTCCGTTCAGGTTTCCTAAGTGGGACAGGGGCATAACTCCAGCATTTTGTGTCTGGCTACAGTGAGGATTGAACCGTCTACCTCGGTGTCCCTGTGTGAGATTGATGTTGCAGGAGTTTCTGGGCAGACAGCCCCGGGCTGGGAACAGCGTGTTCTCTATAGCTGGCTATGGCGGTTGACTGAGACAGATTTGACTCAGTTCGTTCCCCACTGCTGGGAACATTGTTTGTCTCCCTTGGGCGTAGGTCGGCTGATGACAGCAAAATACCGTGGCTGGAAAGCTTGGAGCATCGCTGCTCCTGAACCTGGGCCAATAATATTTCCCTTTCAAAATCTCCTTTAGTTTTAATTTTTAGTTCTGGAGATACAGCCTGCAAACAGGCCTTCTGGCGCACCGAGTCCGCGCCGACCAGCGATCACCCCGTACTGTCCCACACACACCAGGGACAATCGAAGGGCCGAATAGTAGCCATTTGTTCCGTGTGTGTTGATTACTAGGTTCATGTTCATAAGTTATAGGAGCAGAATTATGCCATTCGGTCTACTCCACCATTCAATCATGGCTGATCTATCTCTCCCTCCTAACCCCATTCTCCTGCCTTCTCCTCGTAACCCCTGACACCCGTACTAAGCAAGAATCTATCTACTTCTGCCTTAAAAATATTCACTGTCCTGGCCGTACACTAGCACTATCGTACACACTAGGGACCATTTACAGAAGCCAATTAACCTACAAACCTATACGTCTTTGTGGTGCGGGAGGAAACCGGAGCACCCGGAGGAAACACACACGATCACGGGGAGAACGTACAAACTCCGTACAGAAAGCACCCGTAGTCAGGATGGAACCCGGGTCTCTGGTGCTGTGAGGCAGCAACTCTACCGCTGCGCCACCGTGCCGCACTAGTTAGAATGTGGTGAATCTGTGGAATTCACCAGTCATTGGGTATTTTCAAAGCGGAGATTGATAGGTTCTTGATTAGTAAGGGTGACAAAGGCAGGAGAATGAGCTTGAGAGGGAAAGTAGATCAGCCATGATTGAATGGCAAAGCAGACTCAATGGGCCGAGTGGCGTAATTCTGCTCCAATGCCTTGTGGTTATTTGGACTCTAGATTGCCCTTAGTGTGCAGGGACTGGATGCAAACATGGGATAACATGGAACTAGGTGATCGATGGTTGGCACGGATTTGGTGGGCCGAAGGGCCTGTTTCCATACTATGTCATTCAACCTTTTGGGCCTTACACCTGAGGAAAGGATATGCTGGTGTTGGAGAGGGTCCAGAGGAGGTTTACGAAAATGATTCCATGAATGAGTGAGTTGACATAGGATGTACGGTGGCACGGTGGCGCAGCAGGAAAGTTGCTGCCTTATAGCGCAAGAGATCCAGGTTTGATCCTGACTACGGGTGCTGTCTGTAAGGAGTTTGTACGTTCTCCCCGTGACCTGCGTGAGTTTTCTCCTCCCACACTCCAAAGACGTACAGGTTTGTGGGCTTAGCTGTTTTGGTAAACTTGTAAATTGTCCCCAGTGTGTGTAGGATAGTGCTAGTGTACGGGGTGATCGCTGGTTGGCACGTGGGCTGAAGTGACTGATTCCGCACTGTATCTCTAAACTAAACTAAACTAATAACTGGAATTAGTCGGATATGGGCCAAATGTGGGCAGGCGGAACTAGTTTTAGTTACAGTGCAGAAACACGCCCTTCGTCCCACTAAATCCGCGCCGACCAGCGATATTAACTATCCTACACACACTAGGGACAATTGTTACATTTACCAAGCCAATTTACCTACATACCTGTACGTCTTTGGAGTGTGGGACGAAACCGAAGATCTCGGAGAAAACCCACTCAGGTCACGGGGAGAACGTACAAACACCGTACAGACAGTACCCGTAGTCGGGATCGAACCCGGGTCTCTGGCGCTGTCAGGCAGCAACTCTTCCGCTGCGCCACCGTGCTGCCCATGGTAGGTTTAGAGGGAATGGAGAAACAAGGAACTGCAGAGGCTGGTTTAGACCAAAGATAAGACACACAATGCTGGAGTAACTCAGCAGGTCAGGCAGCATCTGTGGAGAAAAAGGATGGGTGAAGTTTCGGGTCGGGAGAAGTCTGAAGAAGGAACCCGACCCAAAATGTCACCCATCCTTTTTCTCCAGAGATGCTGCCTGACCCGATGAGTTACTCCAGCACTTTGTGTAAATCTTAGTGTTAGAGCGATAAGGGCCAACAAACGCAGGCTGGTGGGACTAGTGCAGTTGGGGCATGTTGGTCAGCGTGGGAAGTTGGACCGAAGGGCCTTTTTCCATGCTATATGACTCCTGGACTCTATATGAATAGAGAGATATCCATCATGAACAGGCAGATGAGATCAGTTTAGCTTCCATCATGTCCGGCACAAACATTGTGGGCTGAATGGCCAATTGCTGTGCTGTACTGATTTTGTTTTGTTAAGTTTAGAGATACAACGCGGAAACAGGCCCTTCAGCCCACCGAGTTCATGCCAACCAGCGATAGACACACACACACACACACACACACACACACACACACACACACACACACACACACACACACACACACACACACAGACACAGACACAGACACCACACACACACACACACACACACACACACACAGACACACACACACACACAGACACACACAGACACACACACACACACAGACACACACACACACACACACACACACGCACACACAGACACAGACACACACACACACAGACACACACACACACACACAGACACACACACCCACACACACGCACACACACGCACACACAGACACACACACACACACACACACACACACACACACACACACACACACACACACACACACACACACACACACACACACATACACACACACACACACACACACACACACATTTACATTAATACCAAGCCAATTAGCCTACAAACCTGTACATCTTTGGAGCGTGGGAGGAAACAGGAGCACCCAGAGAAAACCCACGCAGGTCACGGGGAAAAAGTACAAGCTCCGTACAGACAGCACCCGTACGTAGTCTGGATCAAATCCAGGTCTGTGGCGATGTGAGGCAGCGACTCTACCGCTGCGCCACCGTGCTGCCGTAGAGGTTCTGTGAAACTTGTGTCCAGGAATATACTCATTTGGACTTGCAACCCCTTAGTGACCCGCTGGATAACAATATGTGAGAGGAAGAAGCCTATTATTAAAAAAAAAAAAGACCTCATGAGATTAATGTTCGATGAGTTATTTTAATGAAGCACTGTAATTAAAATCACTTCCGGGCACATTTTTCAAGAGTCTTTATTTGGTTCACTGGTTCATTATATTGATAATCAGTGGGATCTGAGTTTGTGGGAGGCTCTTTGGTTCCCTCTGGTGGCACAGCTTCATAAGAGCTGTGGTGAATGTAATTTTGGCAAGGGATTTGTGACCATGGCTGATCTATCTTTCCCTCTCAACCCCATTCTCCTGCCTTCTCCCCGTAATCTCTGACACCCGTACTAATCAAGAATCTGTTCATCTCCACCTTCAAAATTATTATGACTTGGCCTCTGTAGTTTTCTCTGGGTGCTC
Organism: Malacoraja senta; assembly: GCA_038087875.1. Lineage (NCBI taxonomy): Eukaryota > Metazoa > Chordata > Chondrichthyes > Rajiformes > Rajidae > Malacoraja > Malacoraja senta. The sequence continues at coordinate 6,538,260 of CM075995.1, forward strand.
TGATTTCCTCCAAAGATGTATAGGTTTGTAGGTTAAATGGCTTCGGTAAAATTGTAATTGTAAATTGTCCCTTGTGTGTGTGTGTGTAGGATAGCTCTAGTGTACAGGGTGATTGCTGGTCGGTGCAGACCCGATGGGCCGAAGGGCCTGTCATGTATCTATATTGCTGTAAATGCATCAATTATAATCATGTATTGGCTTTCTACTGACTGGATAACATGCATCAAAAGCTTTTAACTGCCCCTCGGTACACGTGACAATAATCTAAACTGTAAACTGTTACCGCGCTGTATCTCTAAAGTCTAAAAAGTCTAAGCTAAAGAGTAAAGAAAGTAAAGAAAATGCAAGGAATGGTTTGATGTGGATCATGTGCGGACAGATGAGATTAGTATAACTAGTCATCATGTACGGCACTCTCGACCGATACGTCATCTATTCCTTTTCTCTGACTCGCTGAGTTACTCCAGCATTTTGTGTCTAACTTCAGTTTAAACTGGTATCAGCAGTTCCTTCCTACATTAACATAGGTCTGTTTCTTTTAGATTAGTTTAGTTTAGCGCAGAAACAGGCCCTTTGGCCCACCGAGTCCGCGCCGACCAGCGATCCCTATACACTAACACTATCCTACACACACTAGGGGTCAATTTACAATTTTACTGAAGCCAATTAACCTAAAAACCTGTGCGTCTTTGGAGTGTTGGAGGAAACCCACGCAGGTCACGGGGAGAACGTACAAACTCCATACAGACAGCACCTGTTGTCAGGATCGAACCCGGGTCTCTGGCTGCTGTAAGGCAGCAACTCTACCGCTGCACCACCGTGTACTGTTTAAATATTTTATTACTTGTCCAATGTCTCAGCCTTCTCTTTACTTCTCCCCAGCTCAATATCACTGGTGTTAGCAGGAATAAAACATCTTGCTGGTGTCTATTATTTGACAGCTGGTGTCTTGTCTTAGGCCGAACTAACTTAAAAATAGCTCTTGCTAGTTCCCCCTTTGCTATCTTTCTCCTTTCCGACACCAGGTTCTGCTTCCTGAAAGGTGTTTCCACCACCAACTGCTGTCTTTAGACTCTGGTGATACAGCATGGAAACAGGCCCTTCGGCCCACCAAGTCTGCGACGACCAGCAATCGCCGCGTGCGTACACTAGCGCTATCCTACACACACTCGGGACAATTTACAATTTTTACCGAAGCCAGTGAACCTGCGAGTCTTTGGATTGTGGGAGGAAACCGGAGCATGGTCATGGGGAGAACGTACAAACTCCGTACAGACAGCACCCGTGGTCAGGATGGAACCCAGGTCTCTGGCGCTGTGAGGCGGCAACTCTACCACTGCACCGCCCCCAATAATGAGATTCTGTTACTTGCCTACAGTTGGATAGTATTCAGGCATTTAAATCGCTGAAGCATCCAGAGACTTGGCCTGCACCCACTAACCCTCCCACTCCCAGCCACAAAGTCATACAGCACGGTCACAAGCCTTTCGGCTGAACTCATCCAAGGTGTAGAATCCTCATGATCATTGCCTCAACTGAAGAAGTTATTAGGTTTAGGTGTATTATTGTCACGTGTACCGAGGTACAGTGAAAAGCTTTGTTTTGCATTCTATCCAAACAGCTCAGGTAATACTGTAAATAAATACAGTCAAGTCCAATTCAAGTACAATAGATAGAGCAATGGGGAAGGTACAGAATGCAGAATCAGGCAACTGAACCATCCTACCAACAACTAGCGAGCAGTCCTGAGCTACTATCTACCTCATTGGAGACCCTCGGACTATCTCTAATCGGACCTGACTAGACTTTACCTTGCACTAAACGTTATTCCCTTATCATGTTTCTGTACATTGTGGACAGCTTGATTGTAATCATGTGTTGTCTTTCCGCTGACAGGATAGCACGCAACAAAAAAGCTTCTCACCATATTTGGGTACACATGACAAGAAACTAAACTAAACTAAACAAATATAGTTGTAGCAAAAAATGTGGGTGGCACGGTGGTGCAATGGTGGAGTTGTCGCCTCACAGTGCCAGAGACCCGGGTTCGATCCTGACTATGTGTACTGTCTGTACGGAGTTTGTACGTTCTCCCTGTGACCGCATGATTTTCCCCGAGCTCCAGTTACCTCCCACACTCCAAAGACGTACAGGTTTATAGGTTAATAATTGGCTTCGGTAAAAATTGTGAATTGTCCCTAGTGTGTAGGATAGGGCTAGTGCACGGGGTGATGCGGACTCGGTGGGCCGAAGGGCCTGTTTCCGCGCTGGATCTCAAAACTAAACTAAACGAAGCATTGTCTATGAAACTGATACGCGGAAATACACTACAAAGTCCAATGTCCACAATGGGGTAGAGGTGAATCAGACTGTCAGCAAGACAAAGGAGATAGTGATCGACTTCAGGAAGTGAAGCAGTTCACACACCACAGTTTGCATTGATGGCGCTGAAGTAGAGATAGTTGAAAACGTCAGATTCTTAGAAGTCAATATCACCAACAACTTCTCCCGTACCACCCATATTGAAGCAACGACCAAGAAAGCACACCAACGCCTCTACTTCCTTAGAAGGCTTAGGAAGTTTTGCATGTCCCCTACAACTCTCACCAACTTCTACAGATGCGCCGTAGAATGCATTTTATCAGGATGCATCACAGCTTGGTTTGGGAACAGCTCCATCCAAGACCCGCAAGAAATTGCAGCAAATTGTGGACGCAGCCCAGACCATCACACAAACCAACCTCCCTTCCATTGACTCAATTTATACCTCACATTGCCTCGGCAAGGCAAGCAGCATAATCAAGGACAGTCACACCCTGGCCACTCCCTCTTCTCCCCTCTCCCATCAGGCAAAAGGTACAGAAGGGTGAAAATGCACACCTCCAGATTCAGGGACAGTTTCTTCCCAGCTGTTATCAGGCAACTGAACCATCCTACCACAACCAGAGAGCGGTCCTGAACTACTATCTACCTCTTTGGTGACCCTCAGACTATCTTTGATCGGACCTTGCTGGCTTTACCTTGTATTAAACGTTATTCCCTTCATCATGTATCTGTACACTGTAAATGGATCGATTGTAATCATGTGTTGTCTTTCCGCTGACTGGATACCACGCAACAAAAGCTTTTCACTGTACCTCGGTACACGTGACAATAAACTAAACTATAGTACCCTAGCTCATGGAAGGACCGTTCGGAAATGTAATGGCAGGGGAAGAATGATACGAAACGATATAATTTTATTTATTCCAGGAAATTGATCTGCCAAAGGTCATAAAACACAAGATACATGAAACACAAAATTAAATTGACGAGTGGAAAAGATTGGGGATGTGCAAAGATTGGGGTGGGGTGGGGTGGGGGGGGGGTGGGGGAGAGGGAGGGGAGTCAGTCTACCCCACGGCAGAAGGGGGAAGATTTCTATAGATTGATAGCGACAGGGAAAAATTATCTCCTGTGGTGCTCTGTTTTGAGTCTTGGTGGAATCAGTCTGTTGCTGAAGGTGCTCCTCAGCTTGACCAGTGTGTCATGGAGGGGGTGAGCGGCATTGTCCAGTTTGAGGAGCATCCTCCCCTACAAGACCAACCTCCCATGAATCCAACTCCGCCCCCAGGATGTAGCCAGCCTTCCCGATGACCTTGCTGTTATACCAGGTCTGTGGTCAATAGACAATAGACAATAGGTGCAGGAGTAGGCCATTCGGCCCTTCGAGCCAGCACCGCCATTCAATGTGATCATGGCTGATCATCCCCAATCAGTACCCGTTCCTGCCTTCTCCCCATATCCCCTGAGAGCCCTATCTAGCTCTCTCTTGAAAGCATCCAGAGAACCTGCCTCCTGAGGCAGAGAATTCCACAGACTCACCACTCTCTGTGAGAAAATGTGTTTCCTCGTCTCCGTTCTAAATGGCTTACTCCTTATTCTTAAACTGTGGCCCCTGGTTCTGGACTCCCCCAACACCGGGAACATGTTTCCTGCCTCTAGCGTGTCCAAAGGTCCTGTTCCTGTTTCCTTCCAGATTTCCTTTTGTTGACTTCACCGCTCTCAGGTGACAGGAGAGCAACATCAGAATTGATTTTGATGCCTTGAAAATTGGTTAGATTTAGTTTAGTTTAGTTTAGAGATACAGCACGAAAACAGGCCCTTCGGCCCACCGAGTCCGCATCGACCAGCGATCCCCGCACATTAACACTATCCTGCACACACTAGGGACTATTTTACATTTATACCAAGCCAATTAACCTACAAACCTGTACGTCTCTGGAGTGTGGGAGGAAACCGAAGATCTCGGTGAAAACCCACTCAGGTCGCGGGGAGAACGTACAAACTCCTTACAGACGAGCACCCGTAGTGAAGATCGCACCCGGCTCTCTGGCACTGCGGCAGCAACTCTACCGCTGCGCTACCGTGTTAGTTCTTGCTTTTGGCTTTTTTCCAATGATAAATAGTTGTAGAATAGCTAGATGGTAGCTCTTTACAGGCCACTCTATTTGGAGAACTAGGAGCATGTCACAGAGTTGTTGTCCAACACTGAAAAGAGCCCTTCGGCCCACAATGTCAATGCAGACCATTTTGCCCACCTCCAATAGGTATTAGGTTTACCTCTCTTTCTTTCCTCCGCCCCATTTCTTGGAAATAAAGTGTTGAGTATAGAAGTTGGGAGGTCATGTTGTAGTTGTATAGGATGTTGGTGAGGAATGTTATAGGAAAGATGTCAAGCTGGAAAGGGTGCAGAGAAGATGTACGAGGATGTTGCCAGGAATCGAGGGTCTGAGCTGTAGGGAGAGGTTAAGCAGGCTAGGACTCTATTCCTTGGAGCGCAGGAGGATGAGGGGTCATTTTATGGAGATGTACAAAATCATGAGGGGAATAGATTGGGTAAATACACAGAGTCTCTTGCCCACATAAGGGGAATCGAGAACCATTGGACATCGGTTTAAGGTGAGGGGTGGAATGATTTAATGGAAAACTGAGGGGTAACGTTTATACACAAAGGGTGGTAGGTGTATGGAACGAGCTGCCAGAGGAGGTAGTTGAGGCAGGGACTATCCCAATATTTAAGAAAAAGTGAGACAGGTACATGGATAGGACAGGTTTGGAGGGATATGGGCCAAATGCAGGCAGGTGGGACAAGTGTAGCTGGGACTTGTTGGTCGGTGTGGGCAAGTTGGGCCGAAGGGCCTGTTTCCACGCTATATGACTCTATGACTGCTGACAGGAAGGGAAGAGGCTATGTGTTTGTTTTTTTTAGTTTCGTTTATGGTCACGTGTACCAAGCTACAGTGAAAAGCTTTTTGTTGCGTGCTAACCAGTCAGCAGAAAGACAATTCATGATCAGGTAACTGAACCATCCTACCAACAACTGGAGAGTGGTTCTGATCTATCATCTACCTCATTGAAGACCCTCGGACTATCTTTAATTGACCTTTACTGGATCTAATCTTACACAAAACATTATTAGATTAGATTAGATTAGATTAGAATAACTATTCATGTTATTCCCTTTGAAATGTAATGGTACACTGCGAATGGCTCGATTGTAATCATGTATTGTCTTTCTGCTGACTGGTTAGCACGCAACAAAAGCTTTTCACTGTACCTCGATACACGTGACAATAAACCAAACTTAAACTAACTAAACTAAGGGATGTAATGCTGAGGCTCTATGAGGCACTGCTCAGACCGCATTTGGAATATTATGAGTAGTTTTGGGCTTCATATCTGAGGAAGGATGTGCTGGCGTTGGAGAGGGTCTTCTTCTTTTGTGTGGCGTGCACAGCCTAAAGTTGTTGGACAACTTGTTCTATTTGATCTTCCGTTTGTCAACATCGAGTTGATTGCATTAGTCGAAACAGGGCAGACCACGTGAAGGTTGCAATCTTCCACCCCAGGAAAGGGTCCAGAGGAGGTTTACGAGAATGATCCCGGGAATGATTGGGTTAACGTGATGAACATTTGAAGGCACAGAGCCTGTACTCGCTGGAGTTTACAAGGACCTCACTGAGACTTACCAAGTTGTGAAAGGCCTGGAGAGTGTGGATGTGGAGAGGATGTTTCCACTCGTGGGACAGTCTAGGAATAGAGGTCATAGCCTCAGAATTGTAAGGACGTGGCTTTAAAAAATAGACGAGGAGGAATTTCTTTAGTCACCGGGTGGTGAATCTGTGGAACTCATTGGCACCGACAGCTGTGGAGGCCAAGTCAATGGGTATTTACAGTGTAACGCAGAGATTGACAGATTCTTGATTAGTTGGGGGTTATGGGGAGAAGGCAGGAGAATGGGGTTGAGTGGGAAAGATAGATCAGCCATGACTGAATGGCGGAGTAAACTTGATGGGCCGAATGGCCGAATTCTGCTCCTACAACCTATGAAATTATGAGTGGTCTTGAGCTACTATCTACCTCATTGGAGACCCTCGGACTCGGAATGGTACCATTCGGTGCCGCCATTTAGGCACCGCCGGTTCGCTTTTTCGGGATGTTAGGGTTAGGGTTTCGGGGTGTTAGGGTTAGGGTTTTGGGGTGTTAGGGTTTCAGGGTTTTGGGGTGTTAGGGTTAGGGTTTCGGGGTGTTAGGGTTAGGGTTCTAATGAGTACAGATATTATAAACGGAGGCGCCGAAACAGCGGCGCCGAAAAGTACCCGACCCCCTCGGACTATCTTTGATCAGACTTTACTGGACTTTATCTTGCACTAAACGTTATTCACATTATTCCCTTTACCCTGTGTCTGTACACTGTGGACGGCTCGATTGTAACCGTGCATTGTCTTTCCGCTGATTGGTTAGCACGCAACAAATGTGCGGCACAGTGGCGCAGCGGTAGAGTTGCTGCCTTGCAGAACCAGAGACCCGGGTTCAATCCCGACTGCGGGTGCTGTCTGTACGGAGTTTTACGTTCTCCCCGTGACCTGCGTGGGTTTTCCCCGGGTGCTCCGGTTTCCTCCCACACTCCAAAGTCGTACAGGTTTGTGTGTTCGGGTTAGTGTTAGTGTGTGGGGATTGCTGGTCGGCGTGGACTCAGTGGGCTGAAGGCTCTGTTTCTGCACTGTATCTCTGCACTAAACTAAACTAAACGCTATCCACTGTACCTCGGTACACGTGACAATAAACTAAACTAAACTGTGTATTAAATCATGAGAGGAATAGATCGGGTAAAAGCACAGAGTCTCTTGCCCAGAGTACGGGAATCGAGGATCAGAAGACATAGGTATCAGATGAGGGGGAAAGAATCAATAAGAATCTGAGGGGTATCTTTCCCGTGCAAAGGATGGTGGGTGTATGGAACAAGCTGCCAGAGGAGGTAGTTGAAGCAGGAACTATCACAACGTTTAAGAAACATTTAGGCAGGTACATGGTTAGGACAGGTTTAGAGGGATATGGGCCAAACACAGGCAGGTGGGGCTAGTGTAGATGGGGCATGTTGGTCAGTGTGGGAAAGGGCCTGTTTCCACGCTGTACGACTATGACTCTCTAACTAACTAAATTAATCTAACTAAATTAATTTAAATCGCCTACCACCCAGCGATGTGAATATTGACCTTTCTAACTGCAAGTCACCCTTGCTTTCCCTCTCTCTCTCCATCCCTCCTCCATCCCAGTGCTCCTACTAGTTTGACTGTCCCCCCCGATTAAATTTTACTGATTGTACGCCTCGTTGTCACCTTCCCCTCAGCTGATAATGAACCATTCCTACATATTCCTTGAACAATGTCCCCATTTGATCTCTCGTTTTTACACCTTACCCTTCCCCAGCTCTGTGTCCTCCCTCTCCCCTGACTCTCAGTCTGAAGAAGGGTCTCGGCCCAAAAAGTCACCCGTTCCTTCTCCCCCGAGATGCCGCCTGTCCCCACTGAGTTTACGACTTCAGCATTTTGTGTCTACCTTTGGTGGCGACAATTGATCCATCCACTCTCCTGCGTCGCCGACTTTTAACCGCGTACTCTCTTTGGTTGTGCCGCAGGTTTCGAGAGGAATGAACGGGACCGCTCAGATCGGCACGAGTGCCAAGAAGGGCCGCGAGGTGAGAGCCTCGCCGTCCAAGACTGTGAAGTACACTGCAACGGTGACAAAGGGAAACGTTACTTACACCAAAGCCAAGAGAGAACTGGTCAAGGAGACCAGGCCGAACCACGTCAAGCCGAGTGTAGCCGTTAACCACACAACCTCAGGGAAAACAGAAAGCAACAATGCAAAATCCAGAAAACAGGTGCTATCCAGTGTGACGCCCCATCAAACCGGTGCTGGCCTCGGCTGCATCAAGCTCAACGGGAAGGTGAACGGGAGGGCATCTGCCAAAGGTGAAGTCAGAGAGATCAAAGAAGGACTACGGACATCCAAGCGGAGGCACGAGGAGTTCAAGCAGGTAGCGAAGCCGCCGTCGCCCTCGAAGAGGGTGAAAGGGGCGGGGGCCGAGAGTCACAAAGCAAACTCTAAAGAGAAGACTCGACAGAACGGACGGATCAAGTGCGAGACTCCGGTGAAGAACAGCGAAAGGCAGAGGCTCAGGAAGGCTTCTCTAGGTAGGAACACTCCAAGCAAACAAGCACTGGGCAAATTGGAAAGTGCCTCCAGCGAATCTAGTTCTACCTCAGTGACAGAGTCCGCGAACAAGGCGCTCGACTCTCAGGCGAAACAGGAGAAGGGCGGCAAAACGGGCGCGGCGCCGGTGGGAGATGTCCCCGTGCTCAGGCCCAGCCACAAGGAGTTTCACGACCCGCTGGCCTACATGGAGGTTGTGAGAACTCAGGCCGAGGGGTTCGGCATGTGCCGGGTGGTGCCTCCCGCGGACTGGCGGCCCGAGTGCAAGCTGAACGACGAGATGCGCTTCGTCACACAGATCCAACACGTGCACAAACTGGGCCGGCGCTGGGGCCCCAACGTACAGCGGCTGGCCTGCATCAAGAAACACCTCAGATCTCAGGGCATTACCATAGAGGAACCCCCACTCATAGGTAAGCCATCCTCTGCGACGTGGCCGGCACAGCGCGCGCGTGTGGAACCCTATACCCATCGAGGGGAAGAACAAAGGAAGAGTCGGCGGAAAGACAAAACATGATTACAATCTAAGATAGGCACAAAATGCTGGAGTAACTCAGCGGGACAGGCAGCATCTCTGGAGAGAAGGAATGGGTGACGTTTCTGGTTGAGACCCTTCTGCAGACCCGACCCGAAACGTCAACCATTCCTTCTCTCCTACGACGCTGAGTTACTCCGGCATTTTGTGTCTCATCTTCGGTGTTAACCAGCATCTGCAATCACAGTGTCCTCCATAATGTTTGGGACAAAGACCCATCGTTTATTTATTTGCCTTTGTACTTCACAATTTGAGATTTGTAACAGAAAAAAAAATCACACGTGGTTAAAGTGCACATTGTCAGATTTTTATTAAAGGCCATTTTTATACATTTTGGTTTCACCATGTAGAAATTACAGCAGTGTTTATACATAGTCCCCCCATTTCAGGGCACCATAATGTTTGGGACACATGGCTTCACAGGCGTTTGTAATTGCTCAGGTGTGTTTAATTGCCTCCTTAATGCAGGTATAAGAGAGCTCTCAGCACCTAGTCTTTCCTCCAGTCTTTCCATCACCTTTGGAAACTTTTATTGCTGTTTATCAACATGAGGACCAAAGTTGTGCCATTGAAAGTTAAAGAAACCATTATGAGACTGAGAAACAAGAATAAAACTGTTAAGAGACATCAGCCAAACCTTAGGCTTACCAAAATCAACTGTTTGGAATATCATTAAGAAGAAAGAGAGCACTGGCGAGCTTATTAATTGCAAAGGGACTGGCAGGCCAAGGAAAACCTCCACAGCTGATGACAGAAGAATTCTCTCTATAATAAAGAAAAATCCCCAAACACCTGTCCGACAGATCAGAAACACTCTTCAGGAGTCAGGTGTGGCTTAGTCAATGACCACTGCCCGCAGAAGACTTCATAAACAGAAATACAGAGGCCACACTGCAAGATGCAAACCACTGGTTAGCCGCTAAAATAGGATGGCCAGGTTACAGTTTGCCAAGTAGTACTTAAAAGAGCATCCACAGTTCTGGAAAAAGGTCTGGTGGACAGATGAGACGAAGATTAACTTATATCAGATGGCAAGAGAAGGAACTGCCCAGATCCAAAGCATACCACCTCATCTGTGAAACACGGTGGTGGGCGTGTTATGGCCTGGGCATGTTTGGCTGCTGAAGGTACTGGCTCACTTATCGTCATTGATGATACAACTGCTGATGGTAGTAGCATAATGAATTCTGAAGTGTATAGACACATCCTATCTGCTCAAGTTCACACAAAAGCCTCAAAACTCATTGGCCGGCGGTTCATTCTACAGCAAGACAATGATCCCAAACATACTGCTAAAGTAACAAAGGAGTTTTTCAAAGCTAAAAAATGGTAAATTCTTGTGGCCAAGTCAATCACCTGATCTGAACCCAATTGATCATGCCTTTTATATGCTGAAGAGAAAACTGAAGGGGACTAGCCCCCAAAACAAGCATAAGCTAAAAATGGCTGCAATATAGGCCTGGCAGAGCATCACCAGAGAAGACACCCAGCAACTGGTGATGTCCATGAATGGCAGACTTTAAGCAGTGATTGCATGCAAAAGATGCAACAAAATACTAAACATGACTACTTTAATTTACATGACACTGCTGTGTCCCAAACATTATGGTGCCCTGAAATGGGGGGGGACTATGTATTATAAACACAGCTGTAATTTCTACATGGTGAAACCAAAATGTTTAAAAATGGTCTTTATTAAAATCTGACAATGTGCACTTTAACCACGTGATTTTTTTCTATTACAAATCTCAAATTGTGGAGTACAGAGGCAAATATATAAATGATGGAGGGCACTGTACTTCCTACATCTTCATGTTTTCAGCATCTTCTTATATGCTTCAAGTTTCAAATTCTAGTGTAGATGGGGCATCTTGGTCAGCATGCGCGTTGGGCCGAAGGGGCTTGTTCCATGCTGTATGACTGACTTTAATTTGGTTTAGTTTATAGATACAGCGCAGTCCCTTTGGCCCACCGGGTCCGCGCCGACCAGCGATCCCCGCACATTAACACTACCCTATACACGCTAGGGACAATTTTATATTTACACCATGAAAATTAACCTAAAAACCTCTACATCTTTGGAGAGTGGGAGGAAACCGATGATCTCGGAGAAAACCCACGCAGGTCACGGGGAGAGAGTACAAACTCCGTACAGACGGCACCCGTAGTCAGGATCAAACCTGGGTTTCTAGCGCTGTAAGGCGGCAACTCTTCCGCTGCGCCACCCTGGATACAGCGTGGAAACAAGGCCCTTCGACCCACCGTGTCCACTTGATTAACTGTTCACACTAGCTCTAGTTTATCCCATTTTCTCATCCACTCCCTACATTCAAGGGGACAATTTACAGACGGCCAATTAGCCAACAAACCTGTACGCCTTTGGGCCGTGGGAGGAAACCGGAGCACCCGGAGGAATCTCACGCGGTCACAGAGAGAACGTACAAATTCCACACAGACGGCACCCGAGGTCATGATCGAACCTGGGTCTCTGCCAGCTAATATCTGATCTATTTGTTAGCATGCAAAACCAAACTTGTTCACTGTAGCTCAGTAAAATGTGACGGTGGTAAACCTAAACCCAATCCTGGGAGACAACATTTAATAAACAAACAAAAAAATCTATAAATTAATAACCCCAATACCTGTCAAGAAGCACAAATTTCTTTATACAACTAATGAACGTTGATATAGTGCAGAAGCATTGAAATGCAGATACTGGTTTATAACCAAACATAGACATAAACTGCTGGAGTAACTCAGCGAGTCACGCAGCATCTCTGGAGAAAAAGGATGGAGATGTTTCGGGTCGAGACCCTCCTTCAGACTACAGAAGGTTGGTAGCAGGGTTCATGGGTGGCATGGTGGCGCAGCGGTAGAATTGCTGCCTCACAGCGCCAGAGACCTGGGTTCGATCCAGACTACGGGTGCTGTCTGTACGGAGTTTGTACGTTCTCCCCGTGACCGCGTGGGTTTTTCCTAGTGTGTGTCGGGTAGTGTTACAGGGATCGATGATCGGCGCGGACTCGGTGGTCTGCTTTAGGCGCTGTATCTCTAAACTAAACTGAGGGTTCTCCCCCGAAATGTCACCCATACCTTTTCTCCAGAGATGCTCCCTGACCCGCTGAGTTACTCCAGCACTTTGTGTCTATCTAAAGACCGTTTAGTTAGTGAGTCTGAAGAAGGGTCTCGACCCGAAACGTCACCCATTCCTTCTGTAGAGAGATGCTGCCTGTCCCGCTGAGTTACTCCAGCATTGTGTGTCTATCTTCAGTGTAAACCAGCATCTGCAATTCCTTCTTAGTTTGGTTAGTGTTTAGTTTAATTTAGTTTATTGTCACGTGTACTGAGGTACAATGAAAAACTTTTGTTGCGTGCTAACCAGTCAGCAGAACGACAATACATGATTACAATCGAGCCGTTCACAGTGTACAGATATAAGAGAATAACATTTAGTGCAATGTAAAGCCAGCAAAGTCCGATCAAAGTCCAGGGTGCTCGGTGAGGTAGAGAGTAGTTCAGGACCGCTCTCTGGTTGTGTTAGGATGGTTCAGTTGCCTAATGTGCAGTGTTTTACAGTGCTCAAGAGCCTGAAGAGCCAGCAGCATAATCAAGGACGTCACACCCTGGCCACTCCCTCTTCTCCCCTCTCCCATCAGACAAAAGGTACAGAAGTGTGAAAACGCACACCTCCAGATTCAGGGAAAGTTTCTTCCCAGCTGTTATCAGGCAACTGAATCATCCTAACACAACCAAAGAGCAGTGCTGAACTACTATCTACCTCTTTGGTGACCCTCGGACTATCCATGACCGGACTTTGCTGGCTTCACCTTGCACTAAACGTTATTCCCTTATCGTGTATCTGTACACTGTAAATGGATTGATTGTAATCATGTGTTGTTCTTCTGCTGACTGGTTAGCACGCAACAAAAAAGCTTTTCACTGTACCTCGGTGCATGTAACGATAAATTAAACTGAACTAATGGTGTTTGGGTGTGATCTCACTCATAGGATCACCTGTTGACACAAGCTCTATTTTATCCCACTTTCTCATCTACTGCTTGCACAATTTACAGAAGGCCAATTAACATACAAACCTGTGTAAGAAAGAACTGTAGATGCTGGTTGATATCGAAGGTAGACACAAAATGCTGGAGTAACTCAGCGGGTGAGGCAGCATCTCTGGAGAGAAGGAGTGGGTGACGTTTCGGGTCGAGACCCTTCTTCAGACCTACTAACCTGTACGTCTTTGGGCTGTTGGGGGGGGGGGGGGGGGCGAACCGGAGCACCCAGAGGAACCTCCACACAGACACCACCCGAGGTCTGCTTCGAACCTGGGTCTCTGGCACTCATGATGTTTCCACTGGTGAGAGAGTCTAGGACTATCTAAATGACGTCAAGTACTATCTAAATGGCGTCAAGTTGGGAAAAGGGGAAGTACAATGGGATCTGGGAGTCCTTGTACATCAGTCTATGAAAGTAAGCATGCAGGTACAGCAGGCAGTGAAGAAAGCGAATGGCATGTTGGCCTTTATAACAAGAGGAATCGAATATAGGAGCAAAGAGGTCCTTCTGCAGTTGTATAGAGCCCAAGTGAGACCACACCTGGAGTTTTGGTCCCCTAATTTGAGGAAGGACATTCTTGCTATTGAGGGAGTGCAGCGTAGGTTTACAAGGTTAATTCCCGGGATGGCGGGACTGTCATATGCTGAGAGAATGGAGCGGCTGGGCTTGTACACTCTGGAGTTTAGAAGGATGAGAGGGAATCTCATTGAAACATATAAGATTGTTAAGGGCTTGGACACACTAGAGGCAGGAAACATGTTCCCGATGTTGGGTGAGTCCAGAACCAGGGGCCACAGTTTAAGAATAAAGAGTACGCCATTTAGAACGGAGACGAGGAAACACTTTTTTCTCACAGAGAGTGGTGAGTCTGTTGAATTCTCTGCCTTAGAGGGCGGTGGAGGCGGGTTCTCTGGATGCTTTCAAGAGAGAGCTAAATAGGGCTCTTAAAAATAGCGGAGTCAGGGGATATGGGGAGAAGGTAGGAACGGGGTACTGATTGGGGATGATCAGCCATGATCACATTGAATGGCGGTGCTGGCTCGAAGGGCCGAATGGCCTACTCCTGCACCTATTGTCTATTGTCTATTGACCAGAGGTCGTAGCCTCAGAATTAAAGGGCGCTCTTTTAGAAAGGAGGTGAGGAGGAACTTCTTTAGTCAGAGGGTAGTTAATCTGTGGATCTCATTGCCACAGAGGGCTGTGGAGGCCAAATCAGTGGATATTTTTAAGGCATAGACAAATTCTTGATTAGAACGGGTGTCTAGGGTTATGGAGAGAAGGCAGGAGAATGGGATTAGGAGGCAGACATTAGCCATGATTGAATGGGGGAGTAGACTCGATGGGCCGAATGGTCTAATTCTGACTCCTATAACTTGTGAAGGGATGTTGGGTTGAATATTCTGATTTGTTATACCCCATAAATGGAAACATGTTCTGTGACATCTCGACATTTCAGATATCTGGCTGCGGTTAACCATTATCAATCTCTGGGAGATGAAACAGTGAATTGGCGACTTTAGTTTAATTTAGTTAAAAGATATAGCACTGAAACGTGCAAACTCCGTAAAGACAGCACCCTGGACCCGCCACTGGGCGATCACGGTGACGCAGCAGTAGAGTTGCTGCCTCACAGCGAATGCAGCGCCGGCGACCTGGTTTCGATCCCGACTACGGGTGCTGTCTGTACGGAGTTTGCACGTTCTCCCCGTGACGTGCGTGGGTTTTCTCGGAGATCTTCGTTTTCCTCCCACACTCCAAAGACGTGCAGGTTTGTAGGTTAATTGGCTTGGTAAAGGTAAAAATTGACCCCAGTGGGTGTAGGATAATTTTAATGTGCGGGGATTGCTGGTCGGCGCGGATCCGGTGGGCCGAAGGGCCTGTTTCCGCGCTGTATCTCTAAACTAAACTAAACTAAAGTCAGGATCGAACCCGGGTCTCTAGTGCTGTAAGGCAGCAACTCTACCGCTGCGCCACCGTGTCGTCCTAGACTCTCCAGTCTTTGAGCTCCTTTCCATTTCTGAGGCCGTGTCGACTGTTTTCCTCAGCTAACAATGAACCATTCTACATTAACTTATCATCAGATGCTTTGATCTGTGTTCTCACACCTTACTCTTCTATGTTTCTAGACTCCCACTCCCCTGACTCTCTGTCTGAAGAAGGGTCTCGACCCAAAACGTCACCTATTCCTTCTCTCCAGAGATGCTGCCTGTGCCGCTGAGTTACTCCAGCATTTTGTGTCTGTCTTTGGTTTAACCTTGTCAGTATATAGTGGGATCTGAGCCATCAACATTCAGTGGCTGTTCCATCAGTTTTCCTACATTTACCACTCTGGGTTCTGCACTGGATGTTGTATCGCTGAGGCCACATTTTGTGTTCACTTCTGGGCACCATGTCACAGGAAAGATGTTGTCAAGCGTGAAAGGTCGCAGAGAAGTTACACGAGGATGTTGCCAGATATCAAGACCCTGAGCTACAGGGAGAGGTTGAGCAGGCTCGGACTCCGTTGTCTTTCCGCTGACTGGATAGCACACAACAGAAGCTTTTCACTGTACCTCGGTACACGTGACAATAAACTAAACTGAACTTGGAGCGTAGGAGGGTGAGGGGATGAGGATCTAATAGACCTGTACAAAATCATGAGAGGAATAGATCGGGTAGACGCACAGAGTCTCTTGTCCAAAGTAAGGGAATGAAGAACAATAGACAATAGACAATAGGTGCAGGAGTAGGCCATTCGGTCCTTCAAGCCAGCATCGCCATTCAATGTGATCATGGCTGATCATCCCCAATCAGTACCCCGTTCCTACCTTCTCCCCATATCCCCATCGGGAACATGTTTCCTGCCTCTAGCATGTCCAAGCCCTTAACAATCTTATATGTTTCATTGAGATGCCCTCTCATCCTACTAAACTCCAGAGTACAAGCCCAGCTGCTCCATTCTCTCAGCATGGGTTTAAGGTGAAGGGGAGAAAGATTTAATAGGAATCTGAGGGGTAACATTTTCTCACAAAGGGAGGTGGATGTATGGAACGAGCTGCCAGAGGAGGTAGTTGGGACAGACAATATCGCAGCGTTTAAGAAAAATTTAGACAGGTACATGGATAAACAGGTTTAGAGGAATATGGGCTAAATGCAGGCAGATGGGACTAGTGTAGATGGGACATGTTGGCCGGTGTGGTCAAGTTGGGCCGAAGGGCCTGTTTACACGTATCACTCGATGAGTCGTAGAATATAGAACAGTCAGGAAATAAATTGGGTAAATGCACAGAGTAAGGTTGAGTTTAGTTTATTATCACGTGTACCGAGGTACAGTGAAAAGCTTTAGTTGCACGCTACCAGTCAGTGGAAAGACAATACATGATACAATTGAGGCTTCCAGTGTACAGATACATGATAAAGGGAATCATGTTTAGATTTAGATTTTATTTCTTGTCATTTGAACCTCAAAGAGGCTCAAACGAAACTCCGTTTCCACAGCCATACAAACAAAACAATTCCTACACGACACACAAACAATTCAATTTACAGAAAAACATCCATCACAGTGAATCTCCTCCTCACTGTGATGGAAGGCAAAGTCTTTTCTCTCCCCTGCACCATTTTTCTCCCGATGTTGAAGCCCCAGGCAGGCAATGTTAAGTCCCACGGCCGTTGAGGCCGCGCCGGGCGGTGTACGGCCTCGCTCCGGACTTGTTTAGTGCAAGGTAAAGTCCAGTAAGGTCCAATTAGAGAGGGTCTCCAATGAGGTCGATGGGAGGTCAAGTTGTTGATA
Organism: Malacoraja senta; assembly: GCA_038087875.1. Lineage (NCBI taxonomy): Eukaryota > Metazoa > Chordata > Chondrichthyes > Rajiformes > Rajidae > Malacoraja > Malacoraja senta. The sequence goes on from CM075995.1 coordinate 6,555,167, forward strand.
GGATGGTTCGGTTGCCTTATAACAGCCAGGAAGAAACTGTGTCTCTGAATCTGGAGGTGTGCGTTTTCACACTTCTGTTCCTCTTGCCTGATGGGAGAGGGGAGAAGAGGGAGTGACTGGGGTGAGTGGTCCTTGATTATGCTGCTGGCCTTGCGGCGTGAAGTATAAATAGAGTCAATGGGAGTCACTTTAACATTGACTCTCAACCAATAGACAATAGGTGCAGGAGTAGGCCATTCGGCCCTTCGAGCCAGCACTGCCATTCAATATGATCATGGCCAATCAGTACCCCGTTCCTGCCTTCTCCAGAAAGTTTATTCCTTCTCTGCAGAGATGCTGCTTGACCCACTGATTTAGTCCAACTTTTTGTGTCTTATCAATAGAAAGGAGGTTGGTTTGTGTGATGGTCTGGGCTGCGTCCACAAATCTCTGCAATTCCTCGTGGTCATGAATGGAGCTGCTCCTAAACCAAGCTGTGGTGCATCCTGATAAAATGCTCTTAATACGGCGCATCTATAGAAGTTGATGAGAATTGTTTAGTACGTGCCGCTCCTTGCCAGAGTAGGGGGGTAAAGAACCAGAGGATATATGTTTAAGGTAAGGGGGGGGGGGGGAGAGATTTAATAGGAACCTGAGAGACAACTTTTTCACACAAAGCATCATGGAACCAGAAGAGGTAGTTGAGGCAGGTAGTATAATAACTTATATAAGACATTTGGACAGTTACCCTGGTTAAAGAAATATGCTCCTCAGACCTCACAGAGTCAAACAGTGTGGAAACAGGCCCTTTGCCCCAACTTGACCACACCGGCCAACATGTCCTTTCCCCTCTCACCTTATATCCATGTCCTCTGGTTCTTGATTCCCCTAATCTGGGCGCAAGACTCTGTGCATCTACCTTTATTCTTACACAAAATAACTTCTGTTTTAACTCCACTCATAGCATCCAAAATGTAAAGTGTTTGGGTCCTTGCAGTATTAATGACCACCTCTGGTCTTATCTCTGCGTCTCTCTGATTATCAGTCTGAAGAAGAGTCCCAACAAGAAATGTCACCTATTCCTTTTCTCCAGATATGCTGCTGGTCCCATTGAGTTACTCCAGCATTTTGTGTCTATATTCAGTGTAAACCAGCATCTGCAATTCCTTCCTACGCAGTATTAATTCCATCTTTTGGTTAGATGTGTGAAACCTTTTGTTCCACTTTCAGACATCTCCCTTTCACCTTCTAGTGCACCTTAAACCTATGTCCACAGGTTTTTGTCTCCCCTACCCTTGGTAAAATACTCTGTGCCCCCTTATCTTCTACACTTGTACAAGATCACCCCTTAGCCTCTGGTCCTCTGATTCTTGATTCACCTACTCTGGGTAAAATCATTGCAATAGTTACCGTGTAATAATAACGTCTCCTGGTTATTGAGTTTGCCAGCGGAATTAGATTGTTCCTATCTCCTTCCAAGAAGTGACCTGTAGTCAGGGGCGGAAAAGACACGTCCCCCCTCTATTTTGAGAGGTGGGGGACATCACCCCCAAGTTTTTGAAATTCGGATTTTAAAACCCGGTGATAAATCTCCGCTTTCCGCGAGACAGTGAGGGTGGGACTGATGATCAAGGGCGCCGATTGGACGAGAGAGACGTCGGTCAGCAGGCAATGGGGGCGGGACATGATGATTCAGCGCGATCATTGGAGGAGGGAGGAGTGGGGGGGGGGGGGTGGGCCTGAGGATAGAGTGCGGTGATTGGAGGAGGGAGACGTGCCAAAACACTTTCGGCACAGACCTGCGCCTCATCCACAGCCAGGATCGATCCCGGCCGGGTCTCCGGCGCTGTCCCGTTCCCACCCGAGTGCCCCCCCCCCCCCCACGGGTGGCCAGAGAGGTCAGGAGTCAGACGGGAGCGGTGCAACCAGGTCCACAGCCAGCGCAGAGAAGCAGCACAAAACCCAGCTCAACTCTGCCTGTCCCGCCAGGTTAACCTGGCTGGGCTTGCGGGAAATATGGGCAGAGCGGAGGAGCAGCGCTGGTGTCCAGGCAGGGCTGTAGGTTAACCCGGCGAGACAGGCAGTGTTGAGCTACATTTAGCGCTGGATTGAGCCTCCGAAGCCTCGCGCGTGTGAGTGTGCGCATGCGCGCGGGGCCGCCAAATAATTGTGTCCCCCCCTGTCCCCCGGTCCCCTCCATATTTTGATAGCGACTTCCGTGCCTGCCTGTAGTGAGCAAAGGTTGAGAAAAATCCAAGCTACAACAGATACGGCATGGTGGTGCAGCGGTAGAGTTGCTGCCTCACAACGCCAGAGACCCGCCCGGCTTCGATCCTGACTATGGGTGCTGTCTGTACGGAGTTTGTATATTGGGTTTCCTCCGGGTGTTCCGGTTTCCACCCACATTCCAAAGACGTGCAGGTTTATAGGCTAATCGGCTTCTGTAAACTGTCTCCAGTGTTTAGTTTAGAGATATAGCCCGGAAACAGGCCCTTCGGCCCCACCGTGTCCGCACTGACTAGCGATCCCCGCACATTAACACTATCCTACACACACTAGGGACAATTTACACACACCAAGCCAATTAACCTACATACCTGTACGTCTTTGGCGTGTGAGAGGAGACTGCAGATCTCGGAGAAAACCCACGTGGTCACGGGGAGAATGCACAAACTCCGTATAGACAGCACCCGTAGTCGGGATCGAACCCGGGTCTCCGGCACTGCAAGCGCTGTTAGGCTGCAAATCTACCGCTGCACCACCGTGGCCGCCTTGTGTGTAGGACAGAACTAGTGTATGGGTGATCGATGGTTGGCGTGGACTCGGTGGGTCAAAGGACCTTTTTCCGCGCTGTATCTCTCAACTAAACTCTAAGAACCAATGTGAGGGGGGAGAGGCAGAAGTGTAAAGGATATTAGTTTTGGACAGGAAAAAATTGGTGGAAAACACAAGAACGTGCAGAAGGTAGAATCTATGCGATGTCCTCTTGTACGTTACATCTGTAATATGTTCTCTTATTCTTGTACTTTTAGGCTTGGATAGAGTGGATGTGGTGAGGATGTTTCCACTAGGGGGAGAGTCTAGGACCAGAGGGCACAGCCTCAGAATAAAAGGACATACCTTTAGAACGGAGATGAGGAGGAATTTCTTTAGCCAGAGGGCGGTGAATCTGTGGAATTCATTGCCACAGACGGCTGTGGTGGCCAAGTCATTGGGTATTCTTAAGACGGTTCTTGCTTAAATAAGTTAATCAATAAGCTAAAGATAGGCACAAAACGCTGGAGTATCTCAGCGGGACAGACAGCATCTCTGGAGAGATGGAATGGGGAGACGTTTCGGGTCGAGACCCTTCTTCAGATAATAAGCTAAGCTAAATAGCTTCTTGATCAGTACGGGTGTCAGTGGTAATGGGAGAGGGCAGGAGAATGGGGTTGAGAGGGAGAGAGAGATCAGCTATGATTGAGTGGCGGAACAGACACGGTGGGCCGAATGGCCTAATTCTGCTCCGATGACTCATGGTTATTTGGCCTCTGTAACTTGCCCCTACCGTGCAGGGACTGGATGCAAATATGGGAACTAGCGTGAACGGGTGATAGATGGTTGGCATGGACTCGGTGGGTCAAAGGTCATAAGTGATAGGAGTAGAATTAGGCCATTTGGCCCATCAAGTCTACTTTGCCATTCAATCATGGCTGATCTAATTCTCCCTCCTAACCCCATTCTCTTGCCTTCTCCCCACAACCTCCGACACCCACACTAATCGAGAATTTATCTATGCCTTAAATATATCCGCTGACTTGGCCTCCACAGCCTTCAGTGGCAAAGAATTCCACAGATCGTCCTTTAATTGTGAGGTTATGACCTCTAGTCCTAGACTCTCCCACTAGTGGAAACATCCTCTCCACATCCACTCTATCCAAGCCTTTCACTATTCTGTACGTTTCAATAAGGTTCCCCCCTCATTCTTCTAAACTCCAGCGAGTAGAGGCCCAGTGCCGACAAAGGTTCATCATAGGTTAACCTGAGCATTCCTGGGATAAAGAGCTTGTTTCTAGTCAACATCGCTCAATTCAACTCAAACTCGTCAACCGAGAGGACGGTGAATCTGTGGAATGCATTGCCACAGATGGCTGTGGAGGCCAAGTCATTAGGTATTTTTAAAGCGGAGATTGATAGATTGTTGATTATAAAAGCGTCAATGGTTGTGAGGAGAAGGCAGGAAAAAGGGGTTGGGAGGGAGAGATAGATCAGCCATGTTTGAATGATGGATTGATGGGCCGAATTACCTAATTCTGCTCCGATCACTAATGATTTCTTGTCAGTTCCACTAATACCTAGAAACGGAAGAAGAAAAGGAAACCCGTCTTAGATAGTTTCCCCATGTATAAGCATCTAGCCTGGGAGCATCTTTGTAATTTTCCCCATGCATCCTGCCCAGTGAGATGGTATTCTTGCTGCAGTCTGGTGATCAGAATGGTATAAAACACTCTAGCCAAGGCCAAGTTATGCATCGCACTTTGAGCATTGTCCTTACGAGGTTTCTTAAATATTGGGATAGTCCTTGCCTCAACTACCTCCTCTAGTTCGTTCCACAGACCCACCACCCTTTGTGTGAAAAAGTTACCCCTCAGATTCCTATTAAATCTTTTCCCCATCAGGGTGGGGTGTCTGTGGAATTCATTGCCACAGATGGCTGTGGAGGCCAAGTCAATGGCTATTTCTAAGGAGGGGATTAACAGATTCGTGATCCGTACGGGTGTCAGGGATTATGGGGAAAAGGCAGGAGAATGGGGTTGAGAGGGAAAGATAGACCAGCCATGATTGAATGGCGCAGTAGACTTGATGGGCCGAATGGCCTAATTCTGCACCTAGAACCTAGGAACATTGTCCTTGATTGTCCTTCCTGCTCATAATGTTTACCCCACGACAACTGTGGGTATCACGCCACATTCAGAGATCTCAGGAGGTGCACACCAAGATCTCTGTTAATGCCCGTGCATCAGTAACCTACCATTCCTTTATTTAGTTTAGTTTAGTTTAGAGATACAGCACGGAAACAGGCCCTTCGGCCCACCGAGTCCACGCCGACCAGCGAACCCGTAAACTAACACTACCCTACACACACCAGGGACAATTTACAATTTTCTTCACTGAAACCAATTAACCAAAAAATCTTTGTAGTGTGGGAGGAAACCGGAGCACCTGGAGTAAACCCACTCAGGCAACGGGGAGAACGTACAAACTCCTAACAGACAGCTCCCAGAGTCAAGATCGAACACGGGTCTCTGGCGCTGTGAGGCAGCAACTCTACCACTGCACCACTGAGCCGCCCGAGATGAGATGGGATGAGAGAAGGCTAGTTAACATTATGCTGTTTAATAACGTTTGGCAGAAGAATGAAGAGCAGCTTGTCCTTTGGGATTATTTCACCTCTAAAAATGTTCCAACGCTGAGTGGCACGGGGGTGCAGCGGTAGAGTTGCTGCCTCACAGCGCCAGAGACCCGAGTTCAATCCGTCTGTACGGAGTGTGTACGTTCTCCCCATGACCTGCGTGGGATTTCTCCAAGATCTTCGGTTTCCTCCCACACTCCAAACACATGCAAGTTTGTAGGTTAATTGGCTTGGTATAAATGTAAAATTGTCCCTAGTGTGTGTCGGGTAGTGGACTCAGCGGGCCGATGGGCCTGTTTCCGCGCTGTATCTCTAAACTAAACTAAACCGAGCTCTATGCTGATGTCAAAAGATTATAGGCATTTTTCAGATTCCATCCATGTTTGTAGAGAGAATGTAGACAAAAATGCTGGAGAAACTCAGTGGGTGCGGCAGCATCTATGGAGCGAAGGAAATAGGTGACTTTTCGGGCCGAAACCCTTCTTCAGATTAATGTGGGGGGGGGGGGGTGGGGGAGAAGAAAGGAAGAGGAGGAGCCAGAGGGTTGAGGGAGAGCTGAGAAGGGGAGTAGACAATGAGGGCTACCGGAAATTGGAGAAGTCAATGTTCATGCCGCTGGGGTGTAAACTGCCCAATATGAGGTGCATTGACAAGACCCATCAACTAGTTGTTTGAAGCTGAAATATGTATACGTTTTCAATGAAATGGTGGAGGAAGATATGATAGTGGCATGTAAAAGACGGTTAGACAGCAGCAAGGATATGGAGGGATATGGATCACGTGGCGGCAGAGGAGGTCTATGTGACATGGTAATCCCGCACAATATTTCTCCGCATCTCCCTGGTCAACTCATCCCTTCCCACCCCCTCCCCAGGTACCTTCCCCTGCACCCGCAGGAGATGCAACATCTGTCCCTTTACCTCCCCCCCTCGACTCCATCAAAGGACCCCGACAGTCTTTTCAGGTGAGACAGAGGTTCACTTGCACCTCCTCCAACCTCATCTACTGTATCCGCAGTTCCAGGTATGGACTCCTGTATATCGGCGAGACTAAACGCAGGCTTGCCGATCGTTTCGCTGAACACCTCCGCTCAGTCCGCCGAGACCTACCTGATCTCCCAGTTGCTCAACACTTTAACTCCCCCTCCCATTCCCACCTTGTCCTTTCTGTCCTGGGCCTCCTCCATTGTCAGAGTGAGGCCCAACACAAATTGGAGGAACAGCATCTCGTATTTCGCTTGGACAGTTTACACCCCAGCGGTATGAACATTGACTTCTCTAACTTCAGATACCCCTTGCTTTCCCTCTCTCTCCATCCCCTCCCTCCCCCTTCCCAGTTCTCCCACCATTCTTACTGTCGCCGACTACATTCTATCTCTGTACCACCCACTCTTGTGGAATTCTCTGCCACAGAAGGTAGTTGAGGCCAGTTCATTGGCTATATTTAAGAGGGAGTTAGATGTGGCCCTTGTGGCAAAAGGGATCAGGGGGTATGGAGAGAAGGCAGGTACAGGATACTGAGTTGGATGATCAGCCATGATCATATTGAATGGCGGTGCATGCTCGGGGCCGAATGGCCTCCTGCACCTATTTTCTATGTTTCCGCTGACATCAGTCTGAAGAAGGGTCAAGACCCGAAACGCCACCCATTCCTTCTCTCCAGAGATGCTGCCTGTCCCGCAGAGTTACTCCAGCATTTTGTATCTACGATATTTCTCTGCATGTTTTTAATTTTAAATTGAGGTATATATTTTAAATACGGAAAGAACCTTCCCTGCTCCATTTAATGTGCCGCTTCTGCCCCCAAACAATAACAATGCAAGTTAGAGATTCCTCTGAAAGTTATAATCAGTTAAGGTGGTAGAGTTGCTACCTCACAGCACCAGAGATCCGGTACGATCCTGACTACGGGTGCTTGTCTGTACGGAGTTTGTACGTTCTCCCCGTGACCGCGTGGGTTTTCTCTGGGTTCTCCGGTTTCCTCACACACTCCAAAGACGTCCAGATTTGTAGGTTAATTGGCCTCTGTAAATTGCCCCTAGTGTTTCGTGGGTGGATGCGGAAGTGGGATAAGATAGAACGAGTGTGAACGGACGATTGATGGTTGGCAAGGCTTTGGCCCTGTTTCCATGCTGTATCTCTAAACAACCCTGAATTAAACTAAAAAGCAGTAAATAATGATGCATATGAAAGCAGGGAATGCAGGGTTATGTGCATGCAGATAAAAGTTGGTTTGGCATCATGTTCAGTACAGATATTCTGGGCCGAAGGGCTTGTTCCTGTGCTATATTGTTCCATGTTAAAATGTTAGTCCCAGGAGAGTAATATTTCCTAAATTGCGGAGTATGTATATTTTAAAGTTTATCATTAAATGTTTAGTTTAAAATACGGCATAGAAACAGGCCCTTCGGCCCACCAAGTCCAGGCCGACCACCCGTACATTTGTTCTATCCAACACACTAGCGACAATTTACAGAGGCCAGTTAACCTACAAACCTGCTCGGCTTTGTAATGTGGGACAAAACCGGAGAACTCCTTTATCCTTTATCTGTACACTGTGGACTTGTAATCATGAATAGTCTATCCACTGACTGCTTAAGGGGCTGTCCCACTGCGGCGACCTAATCTACGAGATTAGAAGAGTTTGCCCTCGACTCAAACTCGCAGCATGGTCGACACGTGGTCCTAGGAGGTCACTGGAACTCTCCTTCGTGCTCGAGGGAAGTTCCCGCATACTCGCGGCCTCAGCTAGGTCGCGGAACATTTTTCAGCATGGTGAAAATTTTTCTGCGAGTAAAAATTGGCCGGCATGGTTCTTTTGAACTCGTGGTGCAGTGGAGTGGGGTCGCTATGTAGTTATAGGCAGTCGAGGGCAGCCGTAGGCAATCTCCTTCGCTGACCGGGCATTTTAATTGGCTGATTGGAGTTTTCAGGATCAAGGAAAACCGACCGGTAGGTTAAATGCCCGCAAAACTTTATTATACTTCTTAAAAGTGTCTCCACTCCTTCTCCCCCCCTTCTCTCCCCTTCTCTCCCCTTCTCTCCCCCTCTCTTCCCTTCTCTCCCCCCCTTCTCCCCCTTCTCTCCCCCTCTCTCCCCCCACCCCCCTCCCCGCTCTCTAAAGGACTTACCATTACCGTGCAGCCGTCTTTTACCTTCCTCTTCATCGCGGGTGTGAATTTCAAACAGCGCTCTCCCGCTTTCCCTGGACCCCGTCTTTGCGATGTGTTTGTGTGTGTGTGTGTGGGTTTGTGTGTGCGCGCGCGGACGGTCGATCCAGCTCGCGGTTTCATCGCTGACGGTCAATCCAGCTCGAGGTTTTTCAGGCGAGTGCCCTCGAGCTTGAAGGTCGAAGACACTCTTCTGAACTCGCGGATTAGGTCGCCGTAGTGGGACAGGCCCCTTTAGCACGCAACAAAAACGTTTTACTGTACCTCGGTGCACGTGACAATAGTAAACGATAAGCAAGGCAAAATAACCCGGATTTAAATGATTAGTCTGATGTTTAGTTTAGAAATACAGCGTTGAAATAGACCCATACGCCGACCCCATACGCTAACGCTATCCTACACACTAGGGACAATTCCCGGAGAAAACCCACACGGTCACAGGGAGAAGGTACAAACTACGTACAGACAACACTCGTGGTCAGGATCAAGCCGGATGTCTGGTGCTGTAAGGCAGCAACTTTACCGTTGCGCCACTGTGCCGACCTTGATTTAATAGTGAGTCATGTGCAGTATTTAATTTGATAGAGGAATAATGTCTTCCAAGTGCAGTGCTAAATGTAGTTGCAGTGATATTGGCTGAAGGTTTAGTTTAGTTTATTGTCACGTGTACTGAGGTACAGTGAAAAGCTTTTGTTGCGTGCTATCCAGTCAGCGGAAAGACAATACATGATTACAATCAAACCATCTATAGCATACAGATACAGATATAGGATAAAGTGTATAACGCTCAGTGCAAGATAAAGTTCAGAAAAGTCCAATTAAAGTTAGTGCAAGGGTCTCCAATGAGGTAGATGGTAGCTCAGGACTGCTCTCTAGTTGGTGATAGGGTGGCCCAGTTGCCTGATAACAGCTGGGAAGAAACTGTCCCTGAATCTAGAGGTAGACAAAAATGCTGGAGAAACTCAGCGGGTGAGGCAGCATCTACGGAGCGAAGGAATAGGCGACGTTTCGGGTCGAGACCCTTCTTCAGACCCTTCAGGCCCGAAACGTCATCTATTCCTTCGCTCCGTAGATGCTGCCTCACCCGCTGAGTTTCTCCAGCATTTTTGTCTACCTTCGATTTTTCCAGCATCTGCAGTTCTTTCTTAAACACTGAATCTAGAGATGTGCGTTTTCACACTTCTGTCCCTCTTGCCTGATGGGAGAGGGGAGAAGAGGGAGTGGCCAGGGGTGCGACTGGTCCTTGATTATGCCGCTGGCCTTGTAGATGGAGTCAATAGAAGGGAGGTTGGTTTGTGTGATGGTCTGGGCCACGTCCACAACACACGTCCACTATGCTGGTGGCTTTGCCAAGGCAGCGTTAAGTGGAGTCAATGAAAGGGAGGCTAGTTCAGTTCAGTTTACGTAATCATCTTGTGTACCGAGGTACAGTGAAAAGCTTTAGTTGCATGCTAACCAGTCAACGGAAAGACTATACATGATTACAATTGAACCATTTACAGTGTACAGATACATGATAAGGAAATAACGTTTAATGCAAGGTAAAGCCAGCAAAGTCTGATCAAGGATAGACCGAGGGTCCAATGAGTAGATTGAAGTTCAGCACTGCTCTCTGGTTGTGGTGGGATGATTCAGTTGCCTGATAACAGCTGGGAGAAGAGTTTGCGTGATGGTCTGGGCTATGTTCTCAACTCTCTTTCATTGTGCTGGTGGTCTTGCCGACGCAACGTGAACTGTAGATGGAATCAATGGAAGGGAGACACGAAATGCTGGAGCAACTCAGCGGGACAGGCAGCATCTCTGGAGAGAAGGAATGGGTGACGTTTCAGGTTGAGACCCTCGGAAGAAGGGTCTCGAACCAAAACGTCACCCATTCCTTCTCTCCGGAGATGCTGCCTGTCCCGCTGAGTTACTCCATCCAGCGTTTTGTGTCGGTTATCTTCAACGGAAGGGAGGTTGGCTTGCGTGATGATCTGGGCTGCATCCACAGCTGATCAGCTCCTCAGCTGATCCACAGTAAGGTTTCTACTAAATGTCTTGTCATCGGTTTTCATTAAACAATATAGTCAAAATGAAACTATAACGCAGACCCACTCCAGTTTGGGAAGAAATTGTGCCATATGACTTGGGAACTTTTGACTTTTTGACTTTGACATATGACTTTTCACCCAGAGAGTTGTGAATCGGTGGAATTCTCTGCCACAGAAGGCAGTGGAGGCCAATTCACTGGATGTTTTCAAGAGAGAGTTAGATTTAGCTCTTGGGGCTAATGGAATCAAGGGATATGGGGAGAAAGCAGGAATGGGGTACTGAATTTGGATGATCAGCCATGATCATATTGAATGGCGGTGCTGGCTCGAAGGGCCGAATGACCTACTCGGGCACCTATTTTCTATGTTCTATGTTTCTATGTAACATTCTGCCATTATGCTGGTGGCCTTCCTGAGGCCGTGTTGTGTGCAGACGGAATATTGACGTCTTTCTCTGCCCTAGGAGGATGCGAGCTGGACCTGGCGCGGTTTTACCAGCTGATCAACGACATGGGCGGCATGCAGCAAGTGACGGACCTCAAGAAGTGGAGCAAGCTGGCGGACCTCCTGCGGATCCCCAAGAGTGCACAGGACAGGCTGGCCAAGCTGCAGGAGGCCTACTGCCAGTTCCTCCTCTCCTACGACTCCCTGTCGCAGGAGGAGCACCGGCGGCTGGAGCGGGAGGTGCTGAAGGAGAAGGAGAGCCTGGAGAAGAAGAAGGGCCCGCTGGAGGCCCACTCGGACAGCACCAACAAGTCCCAGACCCTGCCCAGGTTCGAGCCAAAGAACGGGCTGGTCAACGGCCTGGTGCACAAAAACGGCTTCCGCAAGAGGCTGAAGGAGATCACGGACGCTGAGCTGAAGACGGGCAGGCGGCGATTGTTCCCTCAGGAAAAGAAGAGTGAAGAAGACAACGAGGTTCTCAGCGACTTGTACAAGTGTACATACAAGGTGCGTGCTCTCGAGGACGTTTTAGCACTCGGTTTTGGAGACACGGGGTGGAAACGGGCCCGCCAAGACTGCGCTGACCAGCGAAAACCTTTCGGACCTTTCGGACCTTGGAGCCAGTACCGCCATTCAATATGATCACGGCTGCTCATCCTAAATCTGTATCTTTCTCCCCATATCCCTTGATTCCATTAGCCCTAAGAGCTATATCGAACTCTCTCTTGAATACATCCAGTGAATTGGCCTCCACTGCCTTCTGAGGCATAGAATTCCACAGATTCACAACTCTCTGGATTAAGAGGTTTTTCCTCATCTCAGTCCTAAATGGCCTACCCCTTATTCTTAAACTGTAACCCCTGGTTCTGGACTCCCCCAACATCGGGAACATTTTTCCTGCATCTAGCCTGTCCAATCCCTTAAGAATTTTATATGTTTCTATAAGATCCCCTCGCAACCTTCTAATACTCCAGTGAATACAAGCCCAGTTGATCCATTCTTTCATCCCCATAGACTAGCACTATCCTACACACTTTAGAGATACAATGCGGAAACAAGCCCTTCGGGCCAACGAGACTGTGCCGACCAGCGATCACCTCGTCACTTGCACTATCCTACACACTTTAGACTTCAGAGATACAACATGGAAATTAGAGTTGATGGGTAGAATTGTTGCCTTACAGCAGAAGAGACCCGGGATAAGGTCCCACATAGGAGATGCATTTGATAAGATTCCACATGGGAGATTGGGCAAAATTAGAGCACATGGTATTGGGGGTAGAGTGCTGACATGGATAGATAATTGGTTGGCAGACAGGAAACAAAGAGTAGGGATTAACGGGTCCCTTTCAGAATGGCAGGCAGTGACGAGTGAGGTACCGCAAGGCTCGGTGTTGGGACCGCAGCTATTTACAATATACATCAATGATTTAGATAAAGGGATTAAAAATAACATTAGCAAATTTGCAGATGACACAAAGCTGGGTGGGAGTGTGAACTGTGAGGAGGATGCTATGAGAATGCAGGGTGACTTGGACAGGTTGGGTGAGTGGGCAGATGCATGGCAGATGCAGTTTAATGTGTATAAGTGTGAGGTTATCCACTTTGGTGGCAAAAACAGGAAGGCAGATTATTATCTAAATGGTGTCAAGTTGGGAAAAGCAGAAGTACAACGGGATCTGGGGTCCTTGTTCATCAGTCAATGAAAGTAAGCATACAGGTACAGCAGGCAGTGAAGAAAGTAAATGGCATGTTGGCCTTCATACCAAAAAGGAATTATAGGAGCAAAGAGGTCCTTCTGCAGTTATACAGGGCCCAATTGAGACCACACCTGGAGTATTGTGTGCAGTTTTGGTCTCCCAATTTGAGAAAAGACATTCTTGCTATTGAGAAAGAGTGCAGCCTAGGTTCACGAGGTTAATCCCCGGGATGGCGGGATTGTCATATTTTGATAGAATGGAGCGGCTGGGCTTGTATACTCTGGAATTTAGGATGAGAGTGGATCTTATTGAAACGTATAAGATTATTATGGGTTTGGACACACTAGAGGCAGGAAACATGTTCCCAATATTAGGGGAGTCCAGAACAGTTTAAGAATAAGGGGTAAGCCATTTAGAACGGAGATGAGGAAAAACTTTTTCGCACAGAGAGTTGTGAGTCTGTGGCATTCTCTGTCTCAGAGGGCAGTGAAGGCTGGCTCTCTGGATGCTTTCAAGAGATTCAGGGGATATGGGGAGAAGGCAGGAATTGGGTATTGATTGTGGATGATCAGCTATGATCACATTGAATGGCGGTGATGGCCTACTCCTGCACCTATTGTCTATTGGGTCAGACCCTGAGTACGGGTGCTGTCTGTACAGAGTTTGTACCTTCTCCCTCTGACCTGCGTTGGTTTTGTCAAATGGCTGTCTGGTATCTTGACAATTTCTTTGCCATTTACTGACTTGCAAGTAATCCCCAAAGAATACCTCTTGGCTTCTGAAGAAGGGTCCCGCCCCGAAACGTCACCTTATCCATGTTCTCCACAAATGCTTCCTGATCTGCTGAAATACTCCAGCACGTTGTGTCTTCTTTCATAAACCAGTATCTGCAGATCATTGTTTCCACAATACTCCAACCTATTCCGAAGAATGGTCCCCACCCGAAACGTCATCTATACATGTTCTCCGCAGATGCTGCCTGACCCGCTGAGTTGCTCCAGCACTTTGTGTAGGAATGAACTGCAGATGCCTGTTCACACCAAAGATAGACACAGAAAGCTGGAGTTACTCAGCGGGTCAGGCAGCATTTCTGGAGAAAAGGCATAGGTGACGTTTCGGGTCAAGACCCTTCTTCAGACCAACACGTGGCCTTTTGCTGGTAAACAATGTGATGGGAAAGATGTTGTCAAGCTGGATAGTGTACACAGAAGAAAGACACACAAAGCTGGAGGAACTCAGCGGAACAGGCAGCTTCTCTGGAGAGACGGAATGGGTGACGTTTCGGGTCAAGGATGTTGCCAGGGCTAGATGGTCTGAGCTATAGGGAAAGGTTGAGTAGGCTGGGTAGTTGTGTGATGGTCGGGGCTGCGTCCACAACTCTGCAATTTCTTACGGTCTTGGATGAAGCTGTTCCAAAACCAAGCTGTGATGCATCCCGACAAAATGCTTTTAAATGCTTCACAATAGACAATAGACAATAGGTGCAGGAGTAGGCCATTTGGCCCTTCGAGCCAGCACTGCCATTCAATGTGATCATGGCTGATCATCCCCAATCAGTACCCCGTTCCCGCCTTCTCCCCATATCCCCTCTCTCCGCTATTTTTAAGAGCCCTATCTAGCTCTCTCTTGAAAGCATCCAGAGAACCTGCCTCCACCGCCCTCTGAGGCAGAGAATTCCACAGACTCACCACTCTCTGTGAGAAAAAGTGTTTCCTCGTCTCCGTTCTAAATGGCTTACTCCTTATTCTTAAACTGTGGCCCCTGGTTCTGGACTCCCCCAACGTCGGGAACATGTTTCCTGCCTCTAGCGTGTCCAAGACGTACAGGTTTAGAAGGTTAATTGGCTCTGGTAAATGTAAATAGTCCTGAGCATGTGTAGGGTAGTGTTAATGTGTGGGGATTGCTGGTCGGTGCGGACTCGGTGGGCAGAAGGGCCTGTTTCTGTGCTGCATCTCTAAACTAAACTAAACCACAGGACGCACGTTAGTCTAGCTGTCTTCTCATTGATGCTGTCTGCCGTCATTGGCAGTGTTTCATACTCTAGATGATCCATTTTCAGAATTTATTGATTAATTTGCCAACATTTGATATCTGGAGATTAAACGGCCTTGTACTTTCACATCCTTTTAATTGAGAGAATCAATCATAAAACTAGTTGGCAGTACGTCGGTAGGAAATGAGTCAGACCTGGACTAACCTCATTCTGATCTCATCCAGTCATCAATCCCAACAACAAAGAACATGAAATCTAAATCCATCCTGTCATCAGCCTCAGGGGCGGTACTGTGGCGCAGCGGTAGAGTCACTGCCTCAATGCGCCAGAGACCCGGGTTCGATCCTGACTACGGGTGCTGTCTGTACGGTGTTTGTACGTTTTCCCCGTGACCTGCGTGGCTTTTCTCCGAGATCTTCAGTTTCCTCCCACACTCCAAATTCGTACAGGTTTGTAGGTTAATTAGCTTGGTATCAATGTAAAAATTGTCCCGAATGTAGGATAGAGCTAATGAACGGGGATCGCTGGTCGGTGTGGACTCGCTGGGCCAAAGGGACTGTTTCTTGTTGTATTTCTAAACTAAATTAAACTAAACTTCGATTTACAGTGTCCTCAATAATGTTTGGGATATATATTTCTTTGCCTCTGTACTCCACAATTTGAGATTTTGTAATAGAAAAAAATCACATGTGGTTAAAGTGCACATTGTCAGATTTTATTAAAGTGTATAAAAATAGCCTTTATTAAAATTATTGAAGGTACTGGCTCACTTATCTTCATGGATGATACAACTGCTGATGGTAGTAGCGTAATGAATTCTGAAGTGTATAGACACATCCTATCTGCTCAAGTTCAAACAAATGCCCCAAAACTCATTGGCCGGCGGTTCATTCTACAGCAAGACAATGATCACAAACATACTGCTAAAGCAACAAAGGAGTTTTTCAAAGCTAGAAAATGGTCAATTCTTGAGTGGCCAAGTCAATCACCCGATCTGAACCCAATTGAGCATGCCTTTTAGATGCTGAAGAGAAAACTGAAGGGGACTAGCCCCCAAAACAAGCATAAGCTAAAGATGGCTGCAATACAGGCCTGGCAGAGCATCACCAGAGGGGCGGCACGGTGGCGCAGCGGTAGAGTTGCTGCCTTACAGTGAATGCACTGCCGGAGACCCGGGTTCGATCCTGACTACGGGTGCTGTCTGTACGGAGTTTGTACGTTCTCCCCGTGACCTGCGTGGGTTTTCTCCGAGATCTTCGGTTTCCTCCCACGCTCCAAAGATGTACAAGTATGTAGGTTAATTGGCTTGGTAAATGTAAAATTTGTCCCTAATGGGTATAGGATAGTGTTAATGTGCGGGGATCGCTGATCGGCGTGGATCCGGTGGGCCGAAAGGGCCTGTTTCCACGCTGTATCTCTAAAAAACTAAAAGACACTCAGCAACTGGTGATGTCCATGAATCGCAGACTTCAAGCAGTTATTGCATGCAAAGGATATGCAACAAAATAATAAACAAGACTACTTTCATTTACATGACATTGCTGTGTCCCAAACATTATGGTGCCCTGAAATGGGGGGACTATGTATAAACACTGCTGTAATTTCTACATGGTGAAACCAACCTTCCTCACAATGCTGTGTACGACAGTGATCGCAACTTCTACTGAAGTGTGAATGGCCGTTGGCTCGCTAGAAGCTCATCTGCCCTTTGACAAGTCTTGTTTTTGGTCCTGCTGGGGGTCCACAGCCCCCTCCTCACCTGGCAAACCAGGTGGGGGAGACGGCTTAGTCACCAACTGTCTGAGCAGGTAGCACGGGATCACATGGTACCCGTGGCGGGGGGAACTCCCCCGACCAAAATGTATAAAAATAGCCTTTATTAAATTCTGACGATGTGCACTTTAACCACATGTGATTTATTTTTCTATTGCAAATCTCAAGTTTTGGAGTACAGAGGTGAATATATATAAATGATGGGTCTTTGTCCCAAACATTATGGAGGGCACTGTATCTGCTTTTCCATCCAAGCTCTCTCTGATTTGTCCCACTACAGGTGATCTCTCCCCCAATCTCTCCCTCAGTCTATCACCCCCAATCTCTCCCCTCCCCCCTCCACCCTTCCCCTCCCCTTCCTCCTCTCCCCCTCTCTCTCCCCTCCATCTTCCCCCTCTCCCTGTATTCCCCTCTACCTCCCCATCCCCCTCCCTCCCCTTCCTCTCCTGCTTTCTACCCCCTCTCTCTCCACCTCCCCTTCCCCCGTTCCCGTCCCTTCCCCCACTTCACCCCCTCTCTCCCCCTTTCTCACCCCTCCCCGTCTCTCCCACACTCACCTTTTCCCTCCCCCTCTCTCCCCCTCCCTCTGTCTCCCCCAGTCTCTCCCCCTTTTCCCTCCCCCACCTAGCCCTCTATCCCCCTCCCTCTGTCTCCCCCAGTCTCTCCCCCTTTCCCCACTCCCCCCTCTCCTCGCCCTCTCCCACCTCCCCCTCTTCCACCTCCCCTCTCCAACACCTCCTCTCCCTCCTCTTCCCCCTACCCCCCTTCCTCTTTGGGTCTTTGCACATCCACAATCCTTTCCACTCGTGACTTTAAATTACATTTCATGTTTCATGTATCTTGTGTTTTATGATTGTTGGCAGATCAATTTCCCTCCTGGGATAGACAATAGACAATAGGTGCAGGAGTAGGCCATTCAGCCCCTCGAGCCAGCACCACCATTCAATGTGATCATGGCTGATCATCCACAATCCTGCCTTCTCCCCATATCCCCTGACTCCGCTATCTTTAAGAGCCCTATCTAGCTCTCTCTTGAAAGCATCCAGAGAACCGGGCTCCACCGCCCTCTGAGGCAGAGAATTCCACAGACTCACAACTCTCTGTGTGAAAAAGTGTTTCCTCATCTCTGTTCTACATGGCTTATCCCTTATTCTTAAATAAATAAAGTTGTATTGTATCGTTATCTCTGATCGTTAAACCAATTTCCCTCCTTTATTTGTGCGCAGGGGCGATCCGTGTCGCTAACTACGTTCTATCGGACTGCTAGAAACACGATGAACATGTGCTTTAGTAAGGAGCCGACGGCAGCTGAAGTGGAGGTAGGAGCGTGTAGCATTGTATGTCAGTCTGGCGTTACCTTTCATTGACACATCGCAGGCCGAGCCAGCGGACGGAGCAACAGTTTATAGTCATAGGGCGCGGAAACAGGCCCTTCCACCCAAGTACCCAATGCTCTTGCCCAGAGTAGGGGAATCGAGGACCAGAGGACATAGGTTTAAGGTGAAGGGGAAAAGATTAATAGGAATCTGAGGGGCAACTTGGCCACAAGTCTTCATTCCTATCGTCCAAATCATTAATATACAACGTGAAGAGTAGTGGCCCCAGCACCGACCCCCGCGGAACTCCGCTAGTCACTGGCAGCCAGCCAGAGAAAGCCCCCTTTATTACCACTCTTAGCCTCCTGCCATCCAGCCAACCTGCTATCCATGCTTTGATACCATGGGCTATCATCTTCCTTAGCAGTTTAAGAAGGAACTGCAGATGCTGGAAAATCGAAGGTACACAAAAATGCTGGAGAAACTCAGCGGGTGCAGCAGCATCTATGGAACGAAGGAAATAGGCAACGTTTCGGCCGAAACGTTGCCTATTTCCTTCGATCCATAGATGCTGCTGCACTCGCTGAGTTTCTCCAGCAGTTTTGTGTATCTTCCTTAGCAGCCTCACTTCTGGCACCTTATCAAAGGCTTTCTGAAGATCTAAGTGAACAACATCTACTGACTCTCCTTTGTCTGTCCTGCTATTTACTTCTTCAAAGAATTCCAGAAAATTTGTCAAGCAAGACCTCCGCTTCACAAAGCCATGCTGACTTTGGCCTATTTTATCGTGAACTTCTAAGTACTCCGTAACCTCATCCTTTATAATGGACTCTAAAATCTTACCAACCACCAAAGTCAGATGAACTGGCCTATAGTTCCCACTATTCTGCCTTGCTCCCTTCTTTTGCAGCGGGGTAATATTAGCCATTGGCAATCTCTAGTGATTCTTGAAATATCACTGTCAATGCCTCCATAATCTCTTAAGCCATCTCTTTCAGAACCCTGGGGTGCAGTCCATCTGGTCCAGGTGACTTGTTCACCTTTAGCCCTTTCAGTTTCCCAAGCACCTTCTCCCCAGTAATAGCCACTCCACTAACTTCCACCCCCTGACTCTCTTGAATTTTGGGCATTTTGCTGGTGTCTTCCACTGTGAAGCTGATGCAAAAAAGTTATTCAACTCCACTGCCATTTCTTTATTTCCCCATTACCACTTCTCCTGCATCATTCTCCAGCAGGTCCAATGTCCACTCTTGCCTCTTTCTTACTCTTTAAATAACTGAAGAAACTCTTGCTATCCTCTTTTACATTTATGGCGAGCTTACCTTCGTAGTTCATCTTTTCTCCCCGTATTGCTTTTTTAGTTACCTTCTGTTGTTCTTTAAAAGCTTCCCAATCCTCTGGCTTCCCACTAATCTTTGCCACATTGTACGCCTTCTGTTTTAGTTTTATACTGTCCTTGAATTCCCTTGTTAAAGCCCTGTCCCACAGTACGAGTTCATTCCAAGAGATCTCCCGAGTTTAAAAAAAATCAAACTCGTGGTAAGCACGGAGAATGAACGTAGCGGGTACATCGGAGCTCGGGGACGTCTCTTAGCGCTAACGGCAGGTACTCGGGAAGACTCACTAACGGCAGGTAAGCACGGGAATACTCATGAGGATTTTTCAACATGATGAAAAATGTCCACAAGAGCCCCGAGTACCGACGAGTGGCCATTACCGTAAATCTCCGAGTTCGAATCAGGGCAACCTCGGGAGAACTCTTGGAATGAACTCGTACCGTGGGACAGGGGTTTTAGCCACAGTTGCCTCTTTCTTCCCCTAGAATTATTCTTCCTCTTTGGAATGAAAAGATCCTGCATCTTCCGGATTATTCCCAGAAATTCCTGCCATTGTTCTTCCACCGGCACCCTTGCCAGGGTATCTTTCCAGTCGACTTTGGCCGGCTCCTCCCTGATGTCTCTGTGGTCCCCTTTGCTCAGTTGCAATATGGACACATCCGGTATCACCTTCTCCTTCTCCAATTGCAGATTAAAACTTATCATGTTGTGGTCGCTACCTCCTAATGGTTCCTATACCTTGAGTTCCCTTTATCAAATCCGGTTCATTACATAACACTAAATTCAGAATTGCCATTTCTCTGGTAGGCTCCAGTACAAGCTGCTCTAAGAATCCATCTCGGAGGCACTCCACAAATTCCCTTTCTTGGGGTTGAGTACCAACACATTCTATCTTCTTTTAACCTAATGCCATGCATAATCATGAATAGTTTTTTTGGTTTAGAGATACAGCACGGAAACAGGCCTTCAGCCCACCAAGTCCGCACCGACCAGCGATCCCAACACATTAACACAAGCCTACACACACTAGGGACAATTTACACTTATACCAAGTGTACAAACTCAAGTCAATTCATCTACAAACCTGCACGTCTTTGGAGTGTGGGAGGAAACCGAAGATCTCGGAGAAAACCCACATCGTCACAGGGAGAACGTACAAACTCCGTACAGACAGCACCTGTAGTTGGGATCGAACCCGGGTCTCTGGCGCTGCAAAATTTCTTTTCCCCGGAAGTTTTTATTTCTTAGTCGAAATGCAGTTAGTGCAGTTTTGGTCTCCCAATTTGAGGAAGGACATTCTTGCTATTGAGGGAGTGCAGCGTAGGTTCACCAGGTTAATTCCCGGGATGGCGGGAATGTCATATGTTGATAGAATGGAGCGGCTGGGCTTGTGTACTCTGGAATTTAGAAGGATGAGAGGGAATCTTATTGAAACATATAAGATTATTAAGGTTTTGGACATGCTAGACGCAAGAAACATGTTCCCGATGTTGGGGGAATCCAGAACCAGGGGCCATAGTTTAAGAATAATAGGTAAGCCATTTAGAACGGAGATGAGGAAAAACATTTTCACACAGAGAGTTGTGAGTCTGTGGAATTCTCTGCCTCAGAGGGCAGTGGAGGCTGGTTCTCTAGATGCTTTCAAAAGAGAGCTAGACAGAGCTCTTAAAGATAGCGGCGTCAAGGGATATGGGGAGAAGGCAGGAACAGGCTACTGATTGTGGATGATCAGCCATGATCACATTGAATGGCGGTGCTGGTTCGAGGGGCTGAATGGCCTACTCCTGCACCTATTGTCTATTGAATCGTGTAATTTTTGAGAATGATGAATTATCATTAAATATGAATTATCATTAAATTATCATTAAATATAATTTAAAAAAATTGGATAGGTATATGGATGGGAAAGGAATGGAGGGTTATGGTCTGAGTGCAGGTAGATGGGACTAGGTGAGAGTAAGTGTTCGGCACGGACTAGAAGGGCCGAGATGGCCTGTTTCCGTGCTGTAATTGTTGTATGGTTATATGGTTATATATTTGCCATCGTTATCTATTGTCACTTAATATCTCGCTCAGCTTTAATCATTAGGGTCCAGATACTAATGTAATTGGCAACATTAGCAGGTGCATGGTTCCTTGAAGGTGGAGTCGCAGGTAGTCAAAAAGGGTGGTCCAAAAGGATTTTGGCACATTGTCCCCATCAGTCAGAGTATTGAGTAAAGAAGTTGGGAGGTCATGTTGCACTATGACTCTAGTCTGAAGTCAGCCGGAGGATTAATTGAACGTTGTGCCAAAACTGGTTCCTATCTACCTCAGTGAGTTGAGCATTATATCAAATATGTTAAACACAGAACACTTTAGTTGTTTGATAACAAGAAATTATCCCTGAATCTGGAGGCGTCTGTATCTCCTGCGGGGAGAAGAGGGATTGACCGGGGGTGAGACTGGTCCTTGATTAATGCTGCTGGCCTTGCTGAGGCAGCGTGAGGTGTAGACAAAGTCAATGGAAGGGAGGATGGTTTGTGTGATGGTCTGGGCTGCTGCATCCACAATTCTCTGCACTTTCCTGTGGTCTTGGATGGAGCTGTTCCGATAAAATGCTTTCTATGGTACATCTGTGGAAGTTGGGCAGAGATGTTGGGGACTTGCCAAATTTCCTACGCCTCCTGAGGAAGTAGAGGACGTTGGTGCGCTTTCTTGGCTACTCTAGATGTGGCTGGTTAGAGACAAATTACTGGTGATATTTTAGTTTAGTTTAGAGATACAACTAACGTGGAAATCGACCCCAATGGTCCACTGAGTCCATGCCGACCATCGATCACCCATACACTACTTCCATGTTATCCCACTTGTCGCATCCTACACACTAGGGGCAATTTATAGAAGCCAATTAACCTAAATACCACATTGTCCATGGAATGTGGGGGGAAACCAGAGCACCCGTAAGAAACCCACGCGGTCACGGGGAGAACGTACAAATTCAATATCGACAGCACCCGCGGTCAGTATAAAACCTGGGTCTCTGGTGCTGCGAGGCAGCAACTCTACCGCTGCACCACTGTACCACCTTGTCAGGCAATCCTTGCTCAGATCACACAAATAAAGTTTATTCCTAAGTGTTAGACAATAGACAATAGGTGCAGGAGTTGGCCATTCGGCCCTTCGAGCCAGCACCGCCATTCAATGTGATCATGGCTGATCATCCCCAATCAGTACCCCGTTCCTGCCTTCTCCCCATATCCCCTGACTCCGCTATTTTTAAGAGCCCTATCTAGCTCTCTCTTGAAAGCATCCAGAGAACCTGCCTCCACCACCCTCTGAAGCAGAGAATTCCACAGACTCACCACTCTCTGTGAGAAAAAGTGTTTCCTTGTCTCCGTTCTAAATGGCTTACTCCTTATTCTTAAACTGTGGCCCCTGGTTCTGGACTCCCCCAACATCGGGAACATGTTTTCTGCCACCAGCGTGTTAGAGGCACACGGCATGGAAACAGGCCCTTCTGACAAAGAGGCCCCATCTAAGTAATCCCATTTGCCAGCGTTTGGCCCATATCCCTCAAAATCCTTTCTACAAGTACCTATAAGAGTACCTATACAGGGACAGTTTCCTCCCAGCTGTTATCAGGCAACTGAACCATTCTTACAATAGAAACTTACAAAATTCTTAAGTGGTTGGACAGGCTAGACGCAGGAAGATTGTTCCCGATGTTGGGGAAGTCCAGAACAAGGGGTCACAGTTTAAGGATAAAGGGGAAATCTTTTAGGACTGAGATGAGAAAACCATTTTTTACACAGAGAGCGGTGAATCTCTGGAATTCTCTGCCACAGAATGTAGTTGAGGCCAGTTCATTGGCTATATTTAAGAGGGAGTTAGATGTGGCCCTTGTGGCTAAAGGGATCAGGGGGTATGGAGAGAAGGCAGGTACAGGATACTGAGTTGGATGATCAGCCATGATCATATTGAATGGCGGTGCAGGCTCGAAGGGCCGAATGGCCTACTCCTGCACCTATTTTCTATGTGTCTATGTTTCTGTTTCTATCAACAACAAGGGAGTCGTCCTGACCTACCATCTACCTCATTGGAGACCCTCGGACAATCTTTGATTTGACTTTACCGGACTTTATCTTGCACTAAATGTTATTCACGTTATCCCCTTTATCATGTATCTGCACACAGTGGACGGCTCAATTGTAATCATGTATTGTCTTTCCGCTGTACACAAAAATGCTGGAGAAACACTTGGGTTTCGGCCCGAAACGTTGCCTATTTCCTTCGCTCCATAGATGCTGCTGCACCCGCTGAGTTTCTCCAGCATTTTTGTGTACCTGGGATTTTCCAGCATCTGCAGTACCTTCTTAAACATATTGCCTTTCCGCTGACTGGTTAGCACGCAACAAAAAGCTTTTCACTGTACCTCTGTACACGTGACGAGAAACTAAACTGATCTCTAACCTGTTGGAAAAAGTAAAAAGCTGGCAGGCTTGGAAAGGACTATGCTAAAATGGGCTTTGTGAAGTGAATGTTTCTGGACGCGGTCCACAACCTACCATTTGGGTGGTTGGATAGAGAGCAGTAGACGTGCAGGGAAATTATATTCAGGTGCGAGAATCATGGAGCTATGATACGGATAGGAAAGAAGAACAATAATTGGATGTGTCACGGTGGCACAGCGGTAGAGTTGCTGCCTTACAGCACCAGAGACCAGGGTTTTATCCTGATTAATCCCTACGAACCCCATTCTCCTGCCTTCTCCCCATAACCTCTGACACCTGTACAATAGGTGACATTTTGGGTCGAGACCCTTCTTCACACGGTTCGTTCCTACGTACGGCAGAGTTTAATTTGACAGTTGAAGGGTAATGGTTCTGCAGTGCTCTCTTGCATTCTCTGAGCCATTGACATAGAGTCATAGAGTGATACAGTGTGGAAACAGGCTCTTCGGCCCAACTTGCCCACACCGGCCAACATGCCCCATCTACACTAGTTCCACCTGCCTGTGTTTGGTCCATATCCCTCCAAACCTGCCCTATCCCTGTACTTGTCTAACTGTTTCATAAATGTTGGGATAGTCCCAGCTTCAACTACCTTCTCTGGCAGCTCGTTCCATACACCCACCACCCTTTGTGTGAAAAGTTACCCCTCAGATTCCTATTAAATCTTTTCTCCTTCACCTTGAACCTGTGTCCTCTGGTCCTCGATTCCCCTACTCTGGGCAAGAGATCCTGCGCAATTACCTGATTTATTCCTCTCATGATTTTGTACACCTCTATAAGATCACCCCTCATTCTCCTGCGCTCCAAGGAATGGAGACAGAGCCTGCTCAACCTCCTTCGATAGCTCAGGCCCTGAACTGAACACAATACTCTAAATGCGGCCTCACCAACATCTTACACAACTGCAACATGACCTCCCAACATCTTAACGTCCTCTTTGTTTTCCTCCTCGTTACAGCAAGAATACTGGAGGGCGGTGGAGCAGAAGGATTCCCATGTGGCGGTGCACTCTGGCAAAGTGGACACGAAAGCACACGGGAGCGGATTCCCAGTTGCCAAATCCGAACCTTTTTCAAGGTAATGACACCCGGACGGACACCCGCCTAAGCCAGAAGATGGCAGCGAATTGAGGTTGCAGCCCACAAGCCCATCACACGAAACGACTTCCCTTCCATCGACTCCATCTACACCACACGCTGCCTCGGCAAGGCCAGCTATTCAATCATCGCTGATCTATCTCTCCTTCTTAACCCCATTCTCCTGCCTTCTCCCCATAACCTCTGACACCCATACTAATCAAGAATCTCTATCTCTGCCTTAAAAATATCCACTGACGGCATCCACAGCCTTCTGCGGCAAAGAATTCCACAGATTCTCCACCCTCTGACTAAAGACATTTCTCCTCATCTTCCTAAAAGAATATCCTTTATTTCAGAGGCTATAGCCTCTAGTCCTAGACTCTCCCACTAAGTGGAAACATCGTCTCCACATCCACTCTATCCAAACCTTTCACTATTCTGTATGTTTCAGTGATGTCCCCCCCCCCCTCATTCTTTTAAACTCCAGCGAGTACAGGCCCAGTGCCGTCAAACGCTCATCATACGTTAACCTACTCATTCCTGGGAGCATTCTTGTAAACGCGCAAGTCAGCGTGCGCCAAATGATTTTCACTGTACCTCGGTGCACGTGATAATAAACTGAACTGAACTGAAGACAGGATGGTCCCATCCCGACCTGCCTGTCCCAGTTACTCTGTGGGCTGAGCCAGTAGCATCGGTAGATCCAACTGGATACAGGATGATGTTGGTGACTTTTTGCCTGCTCTTCCCAGAGCAGGTTTAGTCTAGATTTTAGTTCAGTTCAAGTTTAGAATTCATGTTTGTGGTTTATGTTTGGAGATTAGCTTGCGATATAGTTTGCAGTGTAGTTTGGGGTTTAAGATGAGGTTTAGATTGGAGTAGTTTGAGATGTAGTTTAGAGTGTAGTTTGGAGTTTAGGATGGAGTTGAGGATGAGGCTTAGTTGAGTGTTCAGTTTAGTGATACAAGGTAGAAACAGGCCCTTCAGCCCACCGAGTCCACGCCGACCATCGATCACCCATACACTGGTGCTATGTTATCCCAATTTCGCATCCTACACACTAGAGGCAATCGACAGAAGCCAAAGAACCTACAGACCTGCACATCTTTAGAGTGTGGGAGGAAACCCGATCACCCGGAGAAAACCCATGTGGTCACGGGGTCAACACCGTAGTCGGGATCGAACCTGGGTCTCTGACGTTGTGAGGAAATCTACGTGGTCATTTTACCTCGTTGTGACTTCCGCGGCCAATCGGCGAGTCGAATTTGCCCCCTGCGGCCAGGGTTCTGGAACACCGTTCCCGTAGCCGACTTCCGAGGCCGACTTTGTGGGCCGGCATCTCGGCCCCTCGGCGGCCTACCCGTAATGTTCCGGTACTGTTGGACTCCTCTCGGAGGCCGTGACCTCTGTTGGACCGGCAAAACGGATAATCCAGAAAGGCTCTGGAACCAAGGGTGCCGGAAAACCGATGGTGGAGCTGTAGTTGCTAAGGTTTATTTTCACAAGGTTTTTCTTTCTTTCTTTCACTAGGCATGGATGGAACCTCACAGTCCTTCCTAATAATTCAGGGTCCATCCTGCGATATTTTGGTGCTTTGTCAGGTAAGGAATGTGTTTAGTTTAGAGATACAGGGCGGAAACAGGCCCTTCGGCCCACCGAGTCCGCGCCGACCAGCGATCACTCCGTACACGAGCACTATCCTGCACACATACTAGGGACAGTTTACAATCTTTACCAAAGCCAATTAACCTCCAAACCTGTACGTCTTTGGAGTGTGGGAGGAAACCGGAGCACCCGAAGAAAACTCATGCAGGTCACAGGGGTGAACATACAAACTCTGTATAGACAGCTCCCGTTGTCAGGATCGAAGCTGGGTTTCTGGCGCTGTAAAGCAGCAACTCTACCACTGCCTTAGTAACCACCTACCTGCCTTAGTAACCACCCAGCATGCTTTGGTAAACCAGCATCTTATAGAGGTGTACAATATCATGATTAGAATAGGTCGGGTAGATGCACAGAGTCTCTTGCCAAGCGTAGGGGCCTCGAGAACCAGAGGACATAGATTTAAGGCAAGGGGTGAAAGATATAATAAAAATCTGAGGGGTAACGTTTCACACAAATTGTGGTGGGTGTATGGAATGAGTTGCTGGAGGAGGTAGGTGATGCAGGGACTATTACAACATTTTAGGAACCATTTAGACAGGGACATAGGACAGGTTTGGAAAGAACTGCAGATGCTGGTTTACACTGAAGCCAGACACAAAAAGCTGGAGTAACTCAACGGGTCGGGCAGCATTTCTGGAGAAATGGGTTCGGTTGAGACCCTTCAGACTGAGAGTCAGGGGAGAGGGAAATGAGATATGAAAAGGTACATAGAACAAATGAATGAAAGATATGAATGAAAGAATGATATGGATATGAATAATAGAAGATTAGATAGATATGAGCCAAACGCAGGTAGGTGGGACAAGTGTAGATGGGACGTCACATGTTGGTCGGTGTGGGCAAGTTGGGCCGAAGGGCCTGTTTTCATGCTGTAAGACTCTATGAGAGGATGAGCAGGCTGGGACTCTATTCCTTGAAGCGCAGGAGGATGGGGGATGATCTTACAGAGGTGTATAAAATCATGAGAGGAATAGATCGGGTAAACGCACACTCTTGCCCAGAGCAGGCAGGTGGGACAAGTGTAGATGGGTCATGTTGGCTTACAATGTTAATGCCGACCATTTTTCCACCTCCAGTAGCTATTAGGTTTACCTCTCTTTCCTCCTTCCCATCTTTGCGAAAGAGAGTATTGAGTATAGAAGTTGGACGGTCATGTTGCAGTTGTATAAGAAGTTGGTGAGGCTGCATTCAGAGTATTGTGTTCAGTATTGGGCACCGTGTTAGAGGAAAGATGTCAAGATGTTGGAAAAGGTGCAGAGAAGATTTACGAGGATGTTGCCAGGACTCGAGGGCCTGAGCTACAGCGAGAGGTTGAGCAGGCTGGGACTCTATTCCTTGGAGCGCAGGAGGATGAGCGATGATCTTATAGAGGCGTAAAAAATCATGAGAGGAATAGATCGGGTAAACGCACAGAGTCTCTTTCCCAGAGTAGGCAGGTGGGACTAGTGTAGATGGGACATGTTGACCGGCGTGGGCAAGTTGGTCCGGTGGGCCTGTTTCCACGCTGTATGACTCCATCTCTATCTGCAGTTCTTTGTTATTACCAGAGGGGTGGGTGATTTCTGAAGAAAATCTTAAATTCCCAAGTCAAATTTTAACTTTGCTTGTCTTTTTTCTTATTCCCTTCAGGAGTGACGATTCCTTGGCTAAATATTGGCATGGTTTTCACTACCTCATGCTGGTCCCGAGACCAAAACCATCTTCCCTACATTGACTACTTACACACTGGTGCTGATTGCATATGGTAAGTTCAAGGTCTGGGACAGGAATGGGGAGAGGAATTGTTGTCACCACTGCTGGAAAAAGGTTCAGATCAACTTCTGTCCGTGCTTTAAAAAAAAAAGATGAAGGAAGGGTCACGACCCGAAACGTTATCTATTCCTTTTCTCCAGAGAGGCTGCCTGTTTACAAGAATGATCCCGGGAATGAGTAGGTTAACCTATGATGAGTGTTTGTCGGCACTGGGCCTGTACTCACTGGAGTTTAGAAGAATGAGGGGGGACCTCATTGAAACATACAGAATAGTGAAAGGCTTGGATAGAGCGGACGTGGTCAGGATGTTTCCACTAGTGGGACCGTCTGGGACTAGAGGTCACAGCCTCAGAATGAAAGGACATTCTTTTAGGAAGTAGATGTGGAGCAATTTCTTCAGTCAGAGGGTGGTGAATCTGTGGAATTCTTTCCCACAGAAAGCTGTGGAGGCCAAGTCAACTCAGTGGATATTTTTAAGGCAGAGATAGATAGATTCTTGATTAATACGGATGTCAGGGGTTATGGGGAGAAGGCAGGAGAATGAGGTTAGGAGGGATATTTAGATCAGCCATGATTGAATGGCGGAGTAGACTTGATGGGCTGAATGGCCTAATTCTACTCCTATCACCTATGATTCTGCTCCTATCACCTCATGACCTGCTGAGTGACTCCAGCAGTTTGTGTCTATCTTTGGTGTCTGTCTATCTTCTGTCACCCAACACACACAAGGTTGATCCTAGTTCTTGTTGCATCTCCTGCTTTGACGTTGCAACGCTGCGTGGCGGTCCAGGAAAGATTGGACTTTACTGACTTTTCCTTGCACTAAACAGTCATTCCCTGATCGTGTATCTGCACACTGTAAATGGCTCGATTGTAATCATGTATTGTCTTTCCGCTGACTGGTTAGCATGCAACAAAAGCTTTTCACTGTACCTCGGTACACATGACAATAAACTAAACTGAAAATCTTCGTCAAGGTCATTCATCAGTTGTGTTTTCGTTCCAGAGAACCGATTCAGGAAATTGAACCATCATCCCAACTGGGTCCATGTAGTTTTTTTGTTTAGTCGGAACGGCGGTACGGTGGCACAGCGGTAGAGTTGCTGCCTTATAGCGCTTGCAGCGCCAGAGACCCAGGTTCGATCCCAACTACGGGCGCTGTCTGTATGGTGTTTGCACCTTCTCCACGTGACCTGCGTGGGTTTTCTCCGAGATCTTTGGTTTCCTCCCACGCTCCAAAGACGTGCAGGTTTGTAGGTTAATTGGCTTGGTGTATGTGTAAATTGTCCCTAGTGTGTGTAGGTAGGATTGTGTTAATGTGCGTGGATCGCTGGACGATGCGGACTCGGTGGGCCGAAGGGCCAGTTTCCACGCTGTGTCTCTAAACTAAACTAAAGTCTGACGAAGGGTCTCGACCCAAAACGTCACCCATTCCTTCTCTCCTGAGATGCTGCCTGTCCCGCTGAGTTACTCCACCATTTTGTGTCTATCTTCGATATAAACCAGCATCTGCAGTTCCTTCCTACACATTTTTTCTTTAAGATTTGAATTCACCTTTGAGATAAAGTCACCCCTTCCCTGCCTGTTCTGGAATTTGCAAGAAACAGGTTTTAGTTGTAAACGTGGCTGATAACTGAATTCACTACCTCAGTGTAATTGGACCTAGTTGTGACAAGTCCTCCTAAATTCAGCATTTGGTCATCAAGTGTCTCCCAAGTACTGGATTGCTAAGATAACATGTGTAGGAAGGAACTGCAGGCGCTGGTTTAAATCGAAGAGAGACACAAAAAGCTGGAGTAACTCAGCGGTACAGACAGTATCTCTGGAGAGAAGGAACAGGTGACGTTTCAGGTGCGAAGAAAGATCTGTTAAGATAATAGTTCTTTTTAATTCTTCCACCAGATTGACCTGAAGACCTGCTTCACTGACACAGAAGTGAGTTAAATCTTTTGTCCATATCCTTAAATGACCTTTAAAACTGCTTTAACCAAATGACCAGTTAAGCCAGCATGGACAGAGCTAAGTATATCTGTGTCAGACCAGCAGTGTGTTCAGGAATTAAAGGACAGCTAAAACTAAATGGAATTTTCCTTTAGTTTTTTTTGTTTTAGAGATACAGCGTTGAAACAGGCCCTTCGGCCCACCGCGTCCGCGACGACCACTAGTTCTATCCTACACACTAAGATTGGCTTCGGTAAAGATTGTAAATTGCCCCTAGTGTGTAGGACAGTGCTATTATACGGGTGTGATCACTGGTCGGCGCGGACTCGGTGGGCCGAAGGGCCTGTTTCCGCGCTGTATCTCTACACTAAACTCCACATTAAACTAAACTAGAGACCACAGATGCCAATTAACCTACAAACCTGTACGTCTTTGGATACATAGATACATAGACAATAGGTGCAGGAGTAGGCCATTCGGCCCTTCGAGCCAGCACCGCCATTCAATGTGATCATGGCTGATCATCCCCAATTAGTACCCCGTTCCTGCCTTCTCCCCATATCCCTTGACTCCACTATCTTTAAGAGCTCTGTCTAGCTCTCTCTTGAAAGCATCCAGAGGACCAGCCTTCTGAGGCAGAGAATTCCACAAATTTACAACTCTCTGGGTGAAAAAGTTTTTCCTCATCTCAGTTCTAAATGGCCTATCCCTTATTCTTAAACTGTGGCCTCTGGTTCTGGACTCCCTCAACATCGGGAACATGTTTCCTGCATCAAGCTTGTCCAATCCATTAATAATTTTATGTGTTTCTATAAGATATCCTCTCATCCTTCTCAATTCCAGTGAATACAAGCCCAGTCTCACCATTCTTTCATCATATGTCAGCCTAGGATCACCAGAATTAATCTGGTGAACCTATGCTGGACTCCCTCAATAGCAAGAATGTTTTTCCTCAAATTTGGAGTGTGGGAGGAAACCCTAGCGTCTGGAGAAAACCCACGCAGGTCATGGGGAGAACGTACAAACACCACCCTTGGTCAGGATTGAACCTGGAGATGTAAGGCAGCAACTCTACCGCTGTGCCACCATGACGCATCCAATTATCGCTCTTTTTGTCCTATCTGTATCATAGCTCCATGATTCTCGCACCTGAATATAATTTCCCTGCACATCTACTGCTCTATATCCGACCACCCAAATGGTAGTTTGTGGACCGCATCCAGAAACATCACAGTTTCAAAGTAATCACAGTTACTGATTTTTAGGATTAGCTTCAGGATCAACTACCAAGTGAACATCTTTGGAGGGTGGGAAGGAAACCGGTGCACCCGGAGACAACCCACGCAGGTCACGGGGAGAACGTACAAATTCCGCACAGACAGCACCCATAGTCAGGTTGGAACCTGGGTCTCTGGCGCTGTGAGGCAGCAACTCGACCACTGCGCCACCGTAGACTTGATGCCTCGTCACTTTCCCAAAACTCCTCCCCCTCCTTCCAAATTTCAGTTCTCCGAACAGTTTTTTCTCCTGAATTGTTTCTCATTTTTGTTTGCAATCTGCTCACGTGTGACTCACTGCAGTTGACAGCGTCTTTGTCTTAATTCAGTGCTTATTGATATGCATGTGGGTGGAAAGTGGCTTCCTGGTCAGACCTGACGCCAGAATCGTAAGGTCCGATAAGGCTCAGTGCTGCGGAGATTTGCCGATTTGATCCTTAGAGTCGCACAGGGTGGAAACAGGCCCTTCGGCCCAACCTGCCCACACTGGCCGGCCAACTTGCCCCATCTACACAAGTCCCACCTGCCTTCAGTTGG
Organism: Malacoraja senta; assembly: GCA_038087875.1. Classification (NCBI taxonomy): domain Eukaryota; kingdom Metazoa; phylum Chordata; class Chondrichthyes; order Rajiformes; family Rajidae; genus Malacoraja; species Malacoraja senta. The sequence continues at coordinate 6,587,044 of CM075995.1, forward strand.
TCCATATCCCTCCAAACCTGCTCTATCTATGTACCTATCTTAATTGGTTTGGGATAAGGGAAACGAGAGATATACACGGTGACGTGGAGAGATAAAGAACAATGAATGAAAGATATGCAAAAAATTAACGTTGCTTACAGCCCAGTGGTATGACTATTGATTTCTCTCACTTCAGGTAGCCCCGGCATTCCCTCTCTCTCTATCCCTCGCCCACCAAAGTCACACTAGCTTCTCAATTTCACCCAACAAACAGCTAACAATGGCCCGTTTACTTTATCATCGTTACTTTCTTGCATATCTTTCATTCATTGTTCTTTATCTCTCCACATCATCGTCTATATCTCTCGTTTCCCTTATCCCTAACCAGTCTGAAGAAGGGTCTCGACCCAAAACGTCACCCAGTCTTTCTCTCCGGAGATGCTGCCTGTCCCGCTGAGTTACTCCAGCTTTGTGTTTCTATCTTCTGTTTAGACCAACATCTGCAGTTCCTTCTTACACATGCCTATATCTTAATTGCTTCTTAAACGTTGTGATAGACCCAGCCTCAACTACCTCCTCTGACAACTTGTTCCATACACCCACTTCCCTTTGTGTGAAATGGAAGTGGGTGTATGGAACAAGTTGCCAGATTCCTATTAAATATTTCCCTCTTCGTGTTAAACCTATGTTCTCTGGTCCTCTATTCCCCTACTCTGGGCAAGAGACTCTGCGTCTTACCCGTTTTATTCCTCTCTTGATTTTATATACTTCTATAAGATCAATTTTGTGCCATCCTAGCAAGTTGCTAGGCATCAAACCCAGGTATATTTACAAAATCTTTTTTTTTAATCTGAAATTTTTTTTTTAGAACAAGTGCTTTTTTAGATCCCCACTTAATTTTTTTTTTCATTGTGAATAGTTTCAGCTCCCTTCAAGACTGACGTTCAGCTTAGTTTTGTGTAGTTTACAGATACAGCATGGACACAGGTCCTTTGGCCCACCGAGTCCACGCCGACCAACGATCCCCGCACATTGACATTATCCAACACACACAAGGGACAATGTAAAAACCCACAGGCCTTTGTGTTTTTGACGTGGGCAAAGTGTGCATTCCTGAGGTCGTGATGAACATAAAATGGATTCAGCGAGCATTTCTCATCTTGGCCCTCTGCCCTCACTCTTAGTTGCCTTTGCTCGATGGGGAAACAAGGGTCTTTCAATGAACTTTGTCCGATGCCCACAACTTCAAAGATGTCCAGCGACATTTGGGAACCACAACTTGAAACACTTCCAATGTTTTATGTAAACAAAGTAAACATTAATAATACATTCACGTGGTTGATCATGAGATAGTGAACATTTACACTCGCTTGTCTCAGCAATTCAGATTATGTTAATGACATGCCAACTATAAATGTTATATATATATATAGATATATAATATTTATATATATCATGTATATATATATATATATATATATATACACACACTCACATCTGAAGGTTTCGACCCGAAATGTCACCCATTCCTTCACTCCAGAGATGCTGCCTGTCCCGCTGAGTTACTCCAGCTTTTTGTGTCTATACATATACACACACATACAAATATATATATATATATACATATATACATACACATACACACACATATACCTCCCCTGATATCAGTCTGAAAAAGGCTCTCGACCCGAAACGTCGCCTATTCCTTCTCTCCATAGATGCTGCCTCACCCGCTGAGTTACTCCAGCATTTTGTGTAGAACTACACATATATATAGTGTGTGGGTGGGTGGTTGGGTGTGTGTGCGTGTGGGGGTGGGTGTGGTTATGTGTGTGTATGTGTATGTGTGGGTGTGTGTGTGGGTGTGTGTGTTTTCTGCAGAGGATGAAGGCTTTTGGTAGAATTTTCACCTGAAATAATGCCCAGGTGAAATAAATGTGGTCAGGTCGGGGAGAGTTCCCCCCGCCACGGGTGAGGAGGAGGCTGTAGACCCCCACCAGCAGGACCAAAAACAAGACCTGTCAAAGGGCAGATGTGCTCCTAGCGAGCCAACGGCCACCCACACCTCAGTAGAAGTTGGGATCACTGTCGCACACAGCATTGTAAGGCACCGTGCCCGTTGATGTTTTCAACGATGATGATGATGATGGTTATAAAATAGCCCTTTTACAAACTACGTTGAGAAAATTGCAAGTTTTCTTGCCCTTTAAAAAAAAAGACTCTGTGTGTATGGGCATGTGTTTGTGCGTGTGTGTTGCGAGTGTGTGTGTGCATGTGTTTGCGCGTGTGTGTATCAGTGCATGTGTGTGCCTGAGTGTGTGTGTGCATGTGTTTGCACGAGTGCATCTTCGCATGTGTATCTGTGTGTGTGTGCATGTGTTGGTGTGTGTGCGTGTGTCTGTGTGTGTGCGCAGCATTCAATGACAAAAACTGTCACCAGTCTTCGAGTCGGGCCTACAGGGATTCGGGGCGGGTTGTCGCTGGCTGGTGTTCCTGCAGGTTTGATGAGACGATGTGAACCGTGGCTGCTGCGGGGGATACAGAGATAGATGGCTGCAGCCTTCGCCAGCACCACAGGCAGAGAGGGGGTGTGCAGAGCTGCACTGGTACACTTGTGTCCTGTTACCTGCGGGTGTTGGACCGTGACATTTGCAGCTGTCTTCCTTTCTCATATTCAGGTATTGTATTCCTGCTGAGGAGAAGACCAAACTCGATGAAGTGGTGCACACCCTACTCCAAGCTAACGGCACGTCAGGGCTCGACATGCTTGAAAGTAATATCATGGTAAGAGACGGTCTATCGCTGGTACCTGCCTCTGACTAGTTCAGAGATACAGCACGGAAATAGGCCCGTACACTAACACTATCCCACACACTAGGGACAATTTACAATTTTTACCGAGACCAATTAACTTACAAACCTTCATAAGTGATAGGATGAGAATTAGGCCATTCGGCCCATCAAGTTTACTCTGCCATTCAATCATGGCTGATCTATCTCTCTCTCAACCCCATTCTCCTACCTTTTCCCCATAACCCTACACCCGTACTAACCAATAATCTATCTCTCTGCCTTAAAAATATCCATTTAAGCCTCCACAGCCGTTTGTGGCAATGAATTCCACAGATTCACCACCCACTGACTAAATACATTTCTCCTCATCTCCTTCCTAAAAGAACGTCCTTTAATTCTGAGGCTGTGACCTCTAGTCCTAGACTCTCCCACTAGTGGAAACATCCTCTCCACATCCACTCTATCCAAGCCTTTCACTATTCTAATGAAGAATATTATAATTATAATATATTATACAATAAATTATAATATACAACACACCATTGACCTCCATTGTTCTAATGTGTAGGAAGGAACTGCTTAAAATGAAGATAGACACGAAAAGCTGGAGTAACTCAGCGGGGCAGGCAGCGGCTCATGGGAGAAGGAATGGGTGACATTTTGGGTTGAAACCCTTCTTCAGACTGAAGAAGAGTCTCGACCCGCAAAACGTCACCCAATCCTTCTCCCCCGAGATGCTGCCAGTCCCGCTGAGTTACTCCTTGTTGTGTCCTATCATCCATTGTTGTGATGTTTGCTTTGGCAGATTTCTCCTGAGGTGCTATGCAAGGAAGGGATCAGGGTATGTCGCACTGTGCAGCAGAGTGGGCAGTTCATCGTGTGCGCTCCTGGGGCATTCGTCTCCAAAGTCTGCTGTGGGTACAGTGTGTCGGAAGCCGTGCACTTTGCAACCACACAGTGGCTGAAAACGGGCTTCGAAGCTGCTAAGGTAAAGAGTTTGCGTCCCCGTACACCCAACTCCAACCGCAAAGTGACCGTATGTGTGTGTGTGTGTGTTAGGTGCACGAGTCATACTATAGACTTTAACAGAGATACTTCGCGGAAACTGGCCCTTCGGCCCACCGGGTCCGCGCCGACCAGCGATCACCCCGTGCACTAACAACAATCCTCCACGCACCAGGGACAATTTACAATTTTACCGAAGCCAATTGACAACTGGCAACTCGTTCCATACACCCACCACCCTTTGTGTAAAAAAAGTTACCCCATAGTGTCCTATTGAATATTTCACCCCTCTCCTTAAACCTATGCCCTCTGGTCCTCGATTTCCCCTACTCTGGGCAAGAGACTCTGCGTTTACCCGATCTATTCCTGCAATGATTTTTTGATCCATCACAGTCTGGTGGTGATGAGAGGCTGGTGTTAATCCTTGCTCTGGTCAAAGGAGGAGAAGGAATGGGCCAGGTAGGGTGTGGTGAGATGGCGAGAGAGGATGCTGTTGATCCTGACTACTGTGAGATGGGGGCAGGACGGGCGCTGTGCCAGTGAGACGGGTACGTGGGGGAACAGCCCCGGCCCCATAGGTGTGAGGGGAGATGGCCCTTGCCATGCCGTGGGGAGTGTTCAGGTCAGCCCTAGTTCACAAGTTATAGGAGTAGAATTAGGCCATTCGGCCCATTGAGTCTACTCCGCCATTCAATCATGGCTGATCTCTGCCTCCTCGTCCCATTTTCCTGCCTTCTCCCCATAACCCTTGACACCCGTTCTAATCAAGAATCTATCTATCTGCCTTAAAAATATCCACTGACTTGGCCTCCACAGCCCTCTGTAGCAATGAGTTCCACAGATTAACTACCCTCTGACTAAAGAGGTTACTCCTCACCTCCTTTCTAAAAGAACACCCTTCAATTCTCAGGCTGTGACCTCTGGTCCTAGACTCTCCCACCGGTGGAAACATCCTCTCCACATCCACTCAATCCAAGCCTTTCATTATTCTGTAAGTTTCAATGAGGTCCCCCCTCAACCTTCTAAACTCCAGCGAGTACAGGCCCAGTGCTGTCAAGCGCTCATCATATGTTAACCCACTCATTCCTGGAATCATTCTTGTAAATCTCCTTGGGACCCTCTCCAGAGCCAGCACATCCTTCCTCAGATATGGGGCCCGAATTTGCTTACAGTATTCCAAATGCGGCCTGACCAGCGCCTTATAGAGCCTCAGCGTTACATCTCTGTTTTTGTATTCCAGTCCTCAATATAAATGCTAGCATTGGATTTGCCTTCCTTACTATTGATAGTGGCATAGTGGTGGGTAGAGCTGCTGCTTCACAGCGCCAGAGTTCAACAACAGTCATAGAGTTATACTGCGTGGAAACTGGACATTTGGCCCAACTTGTCAATGCCCACCAACATGTCCCTGAATCTGGACGTGTGCACTTTCGCACTTCTGTACCTCTTCCCCGATGGGAGAGGGGAGAAGAGGGAGTGAGACTGGTCCTTGATTATGCTGCCGGCCTTGCCGAGGCAACGTGAAGTGTAAATGGAGTCAATGGAAGGGAGTTTGGTTTGTGTGATGGTCTGGTGTGGGCTGCGTTCACAATTCTCTGCAATTTCCTGCGGTCTTGGATGGAGCTGTTCCCAAAGCCAAGCTGTGATGCGTCCCGATACAATGAATTTCCACGGCGCATCTGCAGAAGTTGGCGAGTGTTGTCGGGGACATGCCGAACTTCCTCAGCCTTCTCAGGAAGTTGCTGTGTTTTTTTCCTCATCAGGGCTAAAGCAAGTGTTGTTGTTCTGCCCACACAGGACTTGAAACGACGATATATCGCTAACGCTTTCTCGATGGAAAAACTACTTTACCTTATGGCGACTGCGGAGTCAAAGCGGGACTGTGGAACAACACTAAGCCACATCTCTTCACTTTTGCAAGAACTCAGGTAGGTCCTGGGAATTCAGAGCCATTCAGGAATCGAGGGCCTGAGCTACAGGGAGAGGTTGGGCAGGCTGGGGCGCAGGAGGATGAGGGGTGATCTTATAGAGGTCACCCCTCATTGACCTCTATAAGATCACCCCTCCTTGGAGCGCAGGAGGATGAGGGGTGATCTTATAGAGGTGTACCAAAGGAATAGATAGATGCACAGAGTTTTAGAGTGATACAATGTGGAAACAGGCCCAACTGCACTAGTCCCACCTGCCTGCGCTTGGTCCATATCCCTCCAAACTTGTCCTATCCATGTACCTGTCTAACTTTTTTAAAACTAAATATTGGGATAGTCCCCGCCTCAACTACCTCCACTGGCAGCTTGTTCCATACACCCGCCACCCTTTGTACCTCTGCCCCCCCCCCCCTCTGTGAATCCTCCTCCCCCCAACTTTACGTACACCTCCCCCTCACCCCTCTAAGTCTCCTGCCCAGAGCAGGGGAATCGAGAACCAGAGGACCTAGGTTTAAGAAAGAACTGCAAATGATGGTTTAAATCGAAGGTAGACACAAAATGCTAGAGTAAGTCAACGGGGTGTGCAGGATCTCTGGAGAGAAGGAATGGGCGACGTTTCTGAAGAAGGGTCTCGACCCGAAACGCACCCATTCCTTCTCTCCAGAGATGCTGCCTGTCCCGGTGAGTTACGCCAGCATTTTGTGTCTACCTTAGGTTTAAGGTAAGGTGGAAAGATTTAATAGGAACCCAAGGAGTAACTTTTTCACACAAAGGGTGGCGTTGAGTTGAGTTTATTGCACTTATACACAAGGTACAGTGAGAAGCTTTGATAAGTGGGCGTATGGAACAAGCTGCCGAGGAGGTTCCTTCGAGGGATGCTGCCTCATCCACTAGGATTTTCCAGGGCTGTTTGGTTCCATCACAGCCTTGGGGTTCCGAACACTGACCAAAGAGCTGACTTCCAGATCTTGATGTGAGAGGTAGTTCCCTTAACATCAAGGTGGTCTTTGGCCAAGTTTGGCATCTAGAAACCTTGGTTAAGCTGATGACCAATTCTTTTTGAATGGGCATCAATGGGAAAGCCACCCCCAAAACGAGTCACGCCTTAATAATAATAATAATATTTCATTTTATTTGCTGGCGCCTTTCTGAAACACCCCAAGGACACCTTACAGGACATAAAATCACAAAAAATACCAAGGGTCTCAAGGACACCTTACAGAGACCAACAAATAAGAAAACACATAATCGGAATAAAATAAATTATAAAGACACCACAATACGCAAATCAAGGACAGAATTCATTCCAAAGGCACAAAAAAGAAAATCAGAAACACAATTTGAGGAGAGAGCAGCGGCAGCCAAACCGCGCCAGCCGTCCACTCTCCCCTCCGACCGCCATCTTGACACAGACCAACAAAGACACAGCAGCACAGAAATCATCCCCCCCACAATGACCACCACTGTGGGGGAAGGCACAATGTCCAGTCCCCAACCCCAGTTCACCCAAAGTCAGGCCCAATGAGGCCTCCGCCATTGCCTCTACGGAGGCCCGATGTTCCTGGCCGTTCTCACCGGGTGATGTTGCCCCCGGCGTCGGGAGAGTCCTCTAGCGGCTGGGCCCACCTGGAACGGCCGCATCCCTCACCGGAGGCCCGCAGCTTCCGAAGCCGACAAGGCCGCGCCGGTTTGGAGCTCCAGGCTCCCAATGTTAAAATCGGCGCCCGCCCGATCCTCTCCGCAGTCCCGCAGCCCGGAGGTGTTGACCTCGGCGGTCACAGCTCACCGGAGCTCCAGCGCGGCGACCCAGGCAAGGCATCGCCCGCTCCGCTCCGCGACAGCGCTCCAGCGCTGTGCCGCCACCGAAGCCGATGTGCGGGGCGGTCCCCACCAGGAAACGCCGCGCCAGGCCCGCTGGTAGGCCACGAGGACGGGTCGACGGGGCAGCCCGGAGAAAAGCTGCCTCACCAACCAGGTAGGGACCTAGAAGTGTCGTTGCCCCCTTCACCCAACATTAAAAGAACAATAGCTCCTTGCGGACATTTGGACTTTGTCTCCGGCTGATAACAGCTGGGAAAGAAACCCTCCTGAATCTGGAGGTGTGAGTTTACACCAGGCACAGACACAGCATGCTGGAGTAACTCAGCGGGTCATGCAGCATCTCTGGAGAAAAGGAATTGGTGACGTTTTGAACAGCGGTTCTTAACTTGGGGGCTGTGACCCCCATGGGGTTCGTTTGGGGGGTTTTCAGGGATCATGACGGGGTCATAAATAACATATCAATTTGTTGAGCCCATGTTTAGGAACCTCGACAAGCCCAGTCGATCCATTCTTTCATCATATGTCAGTCCCCGCCATCCCAGGAACTAACCTGGTGAACCTACGCTGCACTCCATCAATAGCAAGAATGTCCTTGCATTTGGCTTGATTGTATTCATAAATAATATTATCCGACTTGTTTGGATATTACATCCAGGGGTGTCAGGGGTTAAGGGGAGAAGGTAGGAGAATGTGGTTAGGAGGGAGAGATAGATCAGCCATGATTGAATGGCGGAGTAGACGTGATGGGCCAAATGGCCTAATTCTGCTCTTATCACGTATGATCACGTATGAACCTAGGTACATACACAGTATTTTGTTTACGTATGCGCGTACGTATACGCACACAAACTGTCCCTGGATCATGTGCGATCGTTCCGGCTTTGTAGTTCTAACTATACACACGTACACACGTCACTGCAAATCAAGCAAAAGTGTACAGTCACAATAGGTTTTGGTTGGGAGGTGTTGATGGGATAAGAATTTCTAGTTCCAAGATGCCGACGGTAAATCTTAACCATTCATATTGCTTTTTACGACAGTTATAGAAGATACCTGACATTGTATTTTGCCGTGATAACTAAACAATTCTGTTGTGTGGTTTTTGAACAGCGCTCGTGTAAACATGGCCAAGCGTTCCACGGGGATTGTTTTCTGCGACCGCTCACCGTTGATCGCACACAATAGAATTCTTGATCGCTCATCAAACTGTCCCGTTCTTTCGAAGAGAGCCCTGACCCTGTTGGTCCAGTCCCCCTCAACCTATCGCTGTGAGGCTGGATTCTCAACCACGGTAACTCTGAAGACCAAGGCACGCAATAGGCTTGTGATCGTCGCTGACATGAGGTGCTGCCTGTCGAGCATTCGTCCTCGTTTTGATCGCCTGATGGCTGCCAAGCAATTTCAGCCATCCCATTGACTGAGTATTGGCAGACATGTTTTAATAAATCGGGATGTTTTTTTTTTTCAATTTTTGCTTCGGGGGTCACGGTACTGACCAAGAATGTCTGATGGGGTCGTGGGGCCAAAAAGGTTACGAACCACAGTTTTAGACCCTGTGCCTGCAACCAGCATTTGCAATTCACTCTTATGCGTTTTGACACTTCTGTACCTCTTGCCTCTTGGCATTCCTTCTGTACGTCGGGCAGAAGGTACAGAAGTTATAAGCACGCACCACCAGACTCGGGTGTGGGAAGCAACTGCAGATGCTGGTTTAAACCAAAGTTAGACATAAAATGCTGGAGTAACTCTGCAGGACAGGCAGCATCTCTGGAGAGAAGCAATGGGTGACGTCTGAAGAAGGGTCTCGACCCGAAACGTCACCCATTCCTTCTTTCCAGAGATGCTGCCTGTCCCGCAGAGTTACTTCAGCTTTTTGTGTCTAACACCAGACTTAGGAACAGCTCCTTCCCCTCTGTAATCAGGCTTCTGAAGCTAGTATCCTTCCATAAGCTAGGATACTGTCCGATTCACCTTTACCCTATTGCGGACATTGGACTTTGTCTATGGAACTGATGTACTACAATGCTGAGAACTAGATTCTGACTGCTGTATCTTCCCCTCTGCGCTACCTATAGTTGTTGTGACTCGATTATGTTCATTTATGGTATTATTAGCTGATCTGATTGGATTGCATGCAAAGCAAAGCTTTTCACTGTACCTCAGTACACGTGACAATAATAAACCTGAGCCACAAAGAAAGGCGTAGACTATTTTCTAAATGGGGAGAGAATCCAGAAATCGGGGGTGCAAAGGGACTTGGGAGAGCTGGTGCAGGATTCCCAAAAGGTTAATTTGCAAGTCAAATCGGTAGTAAGGAAGGCAATTGCAGTGCTGGCATTTATTTCGAGAGGACTAAAATACAAAAACAGGGATGTAATGCTGCGGCTCTATAAGCCGCTGGTGGGGCCACATTTTGAATATTGTGAGCCATTTTGGGCCCCATATCTGAGGAAGGATGTGCTGGCTCTGGAGAGGGTCCAGAGGAGGTTTACAAGAATGATCCCAGGAATGAGTAGGTTAATATACATTGAACACTAGACCTGTACTCCCTGGAGTTTAGAAGGTTGAGGGGGGATCTCATTGAAACTTGCCGAATAGTGAAAGGCCTGGATAGAGTGGATGTGGAGAGGATGTTTCCACTAGTGGGAGAGTCTAGGACCAGAGGCCACAGGCTCAGAACAAAAGGACGTTGTCTTCTTTAGTAAGGAGATGAGTAAGGCCTAAATTTCTTTAGCCCGGAGGGTGGTGAATCTGTGGAATTCTTTGCCACTGACGGCTGCGGAGGCCAAGTCAATGGATATTTTTAAGGCGGAGATTGATAGATTCTTGATTAGTACGGGTGTCAGGGGTTATGGGGAGAAGGCAAGAGAATGGGGTTGGGAGGGAAAGATAGATTAGTCATGATTGAATGGAGTAGTAGACTTGATAGGCTGAATGGCCTAATTTTGCTCTATAACCTATGAACATGAACTGATGGGAAAGATGGTTGTTGTTGGTGGGGATTGATCGGATTGGCCCCGGGATCATCACAGCTGATGCTTGTAACTCACCCGAGGCTCCACTGTGCTGTAAACTTGAACAAAGATAACTGTTACTGAAGAAGGGTCTCGACCCGAAATGTCCCCCATTCTTTCTCTCCAGAGATGCTGCCTGTCCCGCTGAGTTACTCCAGCATTTTGTGTCTTCGATTTAAACCAGCATCTGCAGTTCTTTCCTATGATCTCCTCTGGTTTATCCCCATGAAGAGCTAGATAGGGCTCTTAAAAATAGCAGAGTCAGGGGATATGGGGAGAAGGTAGGAACCGGATACTGATTGGGGATGATCAGCCCTGATCACATTGAATGGCGGTGCTGGCTCGTAGGGCCGAATGGCCTACTCCTGCACCAATTGTCTGTTGAATGGTGATCCTGTAGTCCCTCTACTGGTGAGAGGTTGTACCTGCAGTAGCAACTTTGTACAATAGGAATTGAAGTGTTGAACTTGTAAATTGGTTTAACACATTTTTCTGAACTTCAACCGTCTGAAGAAGGGTCTCGACCCAAAACATCACCTATTCCTTCTCTCCAGAGACGCTGCCTGTCCCACTGAGTTACTCCACCACTTTGTGTATTTAACATTTTTTTATATGTATCAGCCATGATCACATTGAATGGCGGTGCTGGCACGAAGGGCCGAATGGCCTACTCCTGCACCTATTGTCTGTTGTCTAATACCTTATTTTTTTCCAAAAATAGATCTATTAAATTATTGACAACAAAAATATTTACAAAATAAGCAATCCTAACTCACCGAAGATAGACACAAAAAGCTGGAGCAACTCAGCGGGACAGGCAGCATCTCTGGAGAGAAGGAATGGGTGACGTTTCGGGTCGAGACCCTTCTTCAGACCCAAAACATCACCCATTCCTTCTCTCCGGAGATGCTGCCTGTCCCGCTGAGTTACTCGAGCATTTTGTGCCTATCTTCGGTTTAAATCAGCATCTGCAGTTCCTTCCCACACATTCCCAACTCACCTACCACCATAACACAAACAATAACTAAATATTCTTAATACTAAATATTAAATGACTACATTACAATCCTGGTCCAGGATGCATTCGACTCCCCCGCGGTGCCCATAGCTCCCGGAACCCCTCCATGGTGACCGTGGGCATCGCATGTTCCTGTTCGAGGGACACCCGGGCGCGGACGTAACCCGGAAAAGGGGCAGGCAGCCCCTTCCGCCTGGCTCCGTGACTCGCAGATGGCCAGCTTGGCCAGGCCCAGGAGCAACCCAACCAGGACATCCTCTGCTCTAATTAGTTTGGTTTATTGTCACGTGTACCGAGGTACAGTGAAAAGCTTTTGTTGCGTGCTAACCAGTCAGCAGAAAGACAATACATGATTACAATCAATGCATTTACAGTGTACAGATACATGATAAGGGAATAACGTTCAATGCACAGTGAAGCCTGTACAGTCGGATCAAGGATAGTCTGAGGGTCACCAAAGAGGTAGATAGTAGTTCAGGACTGCTCTCTGGTTGTGGTAGGATGGTTCAGTTGCCTGATAACAGCTGGGAAGAAACTGTCACTGAATCTGGAGGTGTGCGTTTTCACACTTTGCCTGATGGGAGAGGGGAGAAGAGGGAGTGGCCAGGGTGTGACTGGTCCTTGATTATGCTGCTGGCCTTGCCGAGGCAGCGTGAGGTGTAGATGGAGTCGACGGAAGGGTGGTTGGTTTGTGTGACGGTCTGGGCTGCGTCCACAATTCTACCCACTCTCCTGCACCAAAGATGAGGATGGTGGGACTGAAGTGCAGCCAGAACGCGAGGAGCAGCCTCTTCAAACACTCAGACAGGGGCTGCAACCTCACACACTCACATACATGTGCAACACAGACTCATCCAGCCCACAGAAGTGGCAGGCGGCTGGCGAGTCTGTCAACCTGTGAGGAATGAGAAGGCTCTGGAGGCCAAGTCAGTGGATATTTTTTAGGCAAAGATAGATAGATTCTTGATTGATACAGGTTGCAGAGGTTATGGAGAGAAGGCAGGAAAATGGGATTAGGAGGGAGAGGTAGATCAGCCATGATTGAATGGCGGAGTAAACTTGATGGGCCGAATGGCCTAATGCTACTATTCCTTATGACCGGCTCAGGAATTGGTTGCATGGGACTCCCCGATTTCGTGCACTCCGCCCCCAGGTCCCTAATATAAAGGGGAAGAATCCCGTGTAGAGAGACCTGCACTGGTGGTGCATATGTAAAGTTCACAAGAAGAATAATCCTCATCTTACACTCCCCTCTCCATAGGATTGCCAACTTTCTCACACTCCCAAATAAGGGACAAAAGGTCAACATACGGGACAAATTCCCGACGGCAATTCGTTGACCGACTGGGCCGTGGCTGGGTGAATGATGAGTTGGCCCGGGTGCTGGACTGCACACAAAGCCCAGCCGGCGGGCCAGCTGAGGGGTCTTGGCCTGGGCTGCGCGACGTCGCGCGCAAAATTCCGGCACCCCATCCAACTCGTGAACCGATGATCGGCCATGAGAAGGAGGGGTGGTGGTGGTGTCGGTGGTAAGCGAAGGTCCGAAGGTCGGACAGCTGGCCGGGCTGCTGACCGACGGGGCCACGGGCGAGGTGCTGCTGCACTCCATGGGCTGCACTACGTCGGGACGGGTGAGGCAGGGTTGGATGCGACGCTATGACCCGGCAGTCCCTTCGACCAGAGTAGTAGCAGTCAAATACGGGACAAGGGCGGTCCCATATGGGACAAACCAAGTTAGCCCAATATACGGGATGTCCGGCTAATAGGAAAAGGGGAGATGCAACGAGACCTGGGTGTCATGGTACACCAGTCATTGAAAGTAGGCATGCAGATCCAGCAGGCAGTGAAGAAAGCGAATGATATGTTAGCATTCATAGCAAAAGGATTTGAGTATAGGAGCAGGGAGGTTCTACTGCAGTTGTACAGGGTCTTGGTGAGACCACACCTGGAGTATTGCGTACAGTTTTGGTCTCCTAATCTGAGGAAAGACATTCTTGCCATAGAGGGAGTACAGAGAAGGTTCACCAGACTGATTCCTGGGATGTCACGACTTTCATATGAGGAAAGACTGGATAGACTCGGCTTGTACTCGCTAGAATTTAGAAGATTGAGGGGGGATCTTATAGAAACTTACAACATTCTTAAGGGGTTGGACAGGCTAGATGCAGGAAGATTGTTCCCGATGTTGGGGAAGTCCAGAACAAGGGGTCACAGTTTAAGGATAAGGGGAAGTCTTTTAGGACCGAGATGAAAAAAACGTTTTTCACACAGAGAGTGGTGAATCTGTGGAATTCTCTGCCACAGAAGGTAGTTGAGGCCAGTTCATTGGCTATATTTAAGAGGGAGTTAGATGTGGCCCTTGTGGCTAAAGGTATCAGGGGGTATGGAGAGAAGGCAGGTACGGGATACTGTTGGATGATCAGCCATGATCATATTGAATGGTGGTGCAGGCTCGAAGGGCCGAATGGCCTACTCCTGCACCTATTTTCTATGTTTTCTATGTAATACGGGACAGTTGGCAACCCTACTTGAAATCATCAGTGGCTGGCCCTGATTGTTCCTGGTCTTTTCTCATCTCCAGCTCATCACCCCCCCCCCCCCCCCATCCTGAAGTTGCATCCTCCATCCTTTGTCATTTCCACCTTAGGGGGGAGAAAAGGTTTGACTGTCTACCCTAGCTATAATTTTGCAATTATAAAATAATGTGTGGTGAAGATGGGGTGAACATGCTGTGTATTTTACCCAGAGTTGGGGAAATTAAAAACCAGAGGACGTGGGTTTAAAGTGAGAGGAGAAAGATTCAATAGGAACCCGATGGGCAACGTTTTCACACAGCGGATGGCGGGTACATGGAACGTGCTGCTGGAGGAGGTAGTTGAGGCAGGTATTATAACAATGTTTTAAAGAGACTTACTTGGACAGGTACATCGGTAGGAAAGATTTGGAGGGATATGTGCCAATCGGAGGCAGGTGGGACTAGTGGAGATGGGGCATCTTAGTCGGCGTGGGCAAGGTGGCACGAAGGGCTTGTTTAGACTATACAGTGCAGAAACAGGCCCTTCGGCCAGTCGAGTCTGTGCTAACCAGCAATTCCTGTACACTACAAGGGACAATGTGCCATTTACGGAGGCCAGTTAACCTACAAATTGTGTGGGAAGGCACTGCAGATGCTGGTTTTAACCAAAGATAGACACAAAATGCTGGAGTATCTCTGCAGGACAGGCAGCATCGCTGGAGAGAAGGAATGGGTGACGTTTCAGGTTGAAGTTTCAGTCTGAAGAAGGGTCTCACAAGTTCTCGAGTCAAGAGTGTTTTATTGTCATATGTCCCAGATAGAACAATGACATTCTTACTTCATTCTTGGTTCACAAGTTATCAGAGTCTACTCCGCCATTCAATAATGGCTGATCTCTGCCTCCTATTCCATTCTCCTGCCTTCTCCCCATAACCCTTGACGCCCGTTCTAATCAAGAATTTGTCTTACTCTGCCTTAAAAATATCCACTGACTTGGCCTCCACAACCCTCTGTGGCAATGAGTTCCACAGATTCACTACCCTTTGACTAAAGAAGTTCCTCCTCACCCCTTTAGTTTCTGAGGCTGTGACCTCTGGTCCGAGACTCGCCCACCAGTGGAAATGTCCTTTCCACGTCCACTCTATCCAGGCCTTCCATTATTCTGTAAGTCTTGTTCAGTGTTTGGAGATACAGTGTGGAGACAGGCGCTTTGGCCCAGTGACCTTGTGAGGTTCCCCCTTAACCTTCTAAACTCCAGTGCTGCCAAACGCTCATCATATGCTGACCTACTCATTCCTGGGATCATTCTAGTAATTCACCCTCTCCAGAGCCTCCTCTAGACTCTCCCACCAGTGGATACATCCTTTCCACCTCCACTCTATCTGTGCCTTTCATTATTCTGTAAGTCCTGTTCAGTGTTTAGAGATACATTGTGGAGACAGGCGGTGGTGCGAGTCGGTCGGTGCGTGGGCTCAGGGTATTAACGCCTCCGTTGTCCCCTCAGGGATACAGAGTCGAGGCAGCGACAGCAGCTGCTTGATGCCGGCCTACACTCGTCCGCCCGGTACGGCAGCCACGAGAGCAACTTGTCCACCATGGAGATGAAGAAGAAACCACGTAAGTGGTTGGGATCTGAGACGTCGGAGAGGAGGTGTCAGGTCTGCCAGCAGCTATGTTACCTGTCCATGGTGAGTACCTGCCCTGGTGGCATCTTCTGTACATGGATGGTGTGCTTAGCGAGATACAGCGCGGAAACAGACCCTGCAGCCCAACGTTTCCACACCGACCAGTGATCCCCGCACATTAACACTACCCTACACACACTGAGGACAATTTATAATTTTACCAAAGCCAATTAACAATAGACATTAGGTGCAGGAGGAGGCCATTCGGCCCTTCGAGCCAATATCACCATTCACTGTGATCATGGCTGATCATCCACAATCAGTACCCCATTCCTGCCTGCTCACCATATCCCTTGACTCCGCTATCTTTAAGAGCTCGATCTAACTCTCTTGAAAGCATCCAGAGCATCGGCCTTCACTGCCTTCTGAGGCAGAGAATTTCACAGATTCACAATTCTCTGGGTGGAAATGTTTTTCCTCATCTCTGTTCTAAATGGCCTACCCCCTTATTTTTAAACTGTGGCCCCTGGTTCTGGACTCCCCCAACATCGGGAACATGTTTCCTGCCTCTAGGGTGTCCAATCCTTTAATAATCTTATATGTTTCAATGAGATCCCCCCCTCCAGAGTATACAAGCCCAGCCGCTCCATTCTTCCAACATATGACAGCCCCGCCATGTTTCCACTAGTGGGAGAGTCTAGGACTAGAGGTCAGCCTCAGAATTAAAGGACATTCCTTTAGGAATTAAAGGGAATTAACCTGGTGAACCTACGCTGCACTCCCTCAATAGCAAGAATGTCCTTCCTCAAATTTGGAGACCAAAACTGCACACAATACTCCAGGTGTAGTCTCATTAGGGTCCTGTACAACTGCAGAAGGACCTCTTTGCTCCTATACTCAACTCCTCTTATGAAGGCCAACATGCCATTCGCTTTCTTCACTGCCTGTTGTACCTGCATGCTTACTTTCAGTGACTGATGTACAAGGACGCCCAGATCTTGTTGTACTTCCCCATTTCCCAACCATTCAGATAATAATCTGCCTTCCTGTTCTTGCCACCAAAGTGGATAACCTCACATCTATCCACATTAAACTGCATCTGCCCACTCACCCAACCTGTCCAAGTCAACCTGCATCCTCATAGCATCCTCCTCACAGTTCACAAAAATCTGCTTTCTGAAAGTCCAGGTACACTACATCCACTGGCTCTCCCTTGTCCATTTTCCTAGTTACATCCTTAAAAAATTCCAGAAGATTAGTCAAGCATGTACGTCTTTGGAGTGTGGGATGAAACCGGAGCATTCGCAGGTCCCGGGGAGAACATCCAAACTCCGTACAGCCAACACAGGAGGCCATTCGGCCCTTCAAGTCAGCACCGCCATTCATTGTGATCATGGCTGATCGTCCCCAATCAATAACCCGTGCCTGCCTTCTCCCCATATCCCTTGACTCCATTAGCCCCTAGAGCTCTATCTAACTCTCTCTTAAATCCATCCATGAATTTGGCCTCCACTGCCCTCTGTGGCAGGGAATTCCACAAATTCACAACTCTCTGGGTGAAAAAGTTTTTTCTCACCTCAGTCTTAAATGACCTCCGCTTTATTCTAAGACTGTGGCCCCTGGTTCTGGACTCGCCCAACATTGGGAACATTTTTCCTGCATCTAGCTTGTCCAGTCCTTTTATAATTTTATATGTTTCTATAAGATTCCCCCTCATCCTTCTAAACTCCAGTGAATACAAGCCTAGTCTTTTCAATCTTTCCTCATATGACAGTCCCGCCATCCCAGGGATGAATCTCGTGAACCTACGCTGCACTGTCTCAAGATAGATCAGCCATGATTGAATGGCGGAGTAGACTAGATGGGCCAAATGGCCTAATTATACTATCAAGTATGATCTTATGACTCTTTGTGTGCTGGTCACACAAGTGGATCTGTAATCGCGCGTTACAATCATTCCCCATTTTTCTGTACACTGTGGATTGTTTGATTGCAAGGCAGCAACTCTACCGCTGCACGCTGTGCCGCCCAATCTTTGCCCGGCTGTGTGGGTGAATGTACACTTTTAAATGAGCTGGGCAGTAAAGAGGATGGGAGCATCAGCTGAATTGGGAAAACGTCAAGGGAATCGTTAGGGAGATGAAACAAATGGTTTATTTTAAGGAAAAAACATTGAGAAGTCTTAAAATCATTGAAGCCTGCCCGTTGTATAAGTGTCAGACCAGACGCTGTGGCAGCACGGTGGCGCAGCGGTGGAGTTGCAGCCTCACAGCGCCAGAGACCCGGGTTCCATCCCGACTATGGGTGATGTCTGTACGGAGTTTGTACATTCTCCCTGTGACCTGCGTGGGTTTTCTCCAAGATCTTCGGTTTCCTCCCACACTTCAAAGACGTACAGGTTTGTAGGATAATTGGCTTCGGTAAAAATTGTAAATTGTCCCTAGTGTGTGTAGGATAGTGCCAATGTATGGGGGAGATCGCTGGTCGGCGTGGACTCAGTGGGCCGAAGGGCCTGTTTACGCGCTGTATCTCTAAACCAGAAGCTGTCAGAAATGCAGCTCTGTAGAGTTCCATTAACACCGCAGTTACATTTATCATTGCTGTTTCGGCCTGTACTGACCCTCGCCATTTTATGCTGCCAGGTAGTGCAAGAAAACGAGAACGTTGTCTTCTGTCTTGAATGCGCTCTTCGCCATGTGGAGAAACAGAAGTCGTGTCGGGGGTTGAAGATGATGTATCGCTACGATGAGGTTAGTAGATGCTTGATATTGTGTTCAGTTCTGAGTACCGTGTTATAAGAAAGATATTATCAAGCTTGAAAGGGTTCAAAGAAGGATGTTGCCAGGTCTAGAGGGTGTGAGCTATAGGGAGAGGTTGAGCAGGCTGGGTCTCTATTCCTTACAGCACAGGAGGATGAGGGGTGATCTTATAGAGGTGTATAAAATCATGAGAGGAATAGATCGGGTAGACGCAGAATCTCTTACCCAGAGTAGGGGAATCGAGGACCAGGGGACATAGGTTCAAGGTGAAGAGGAAAAGATTTAATAGGAATCTGAGGGGTAACGTTTTCACACAAAGGGCGGTGGGTGTATGGAACGAGCTGCCGGAGGAGGTAGTTGAGGCTGGGACTATCCCATCATTTAAGAAACAGTTGGACAGGTACATGGATAAGGATAGGTTTAGAAGGATATGGACCAAACTCAAGCAGATGGGACTAGTGTAGATGGGACATTGTTGGCCGGTGTGGGCAAGTTGGGCTGAAGGGGCCTGTCTCCACACTGTATCACTCTATGACTCTATCTGCACATTGGGATTACAGACCTCAATGATAGTTAATAATTCTCAATAATTCCATAATTCCACTAAGAAATAATAAAACTTCCTGGGAACAGAAATGCATTCATGATTATGCATGGCATAAGGCAGATGGGGCTCGTCAGTCTGGGAAGGCAGTCCATCTAGGAGAGGGAAAACTCTGATTTAAAACCTCCACTGCCTTGTGGCCATATTCAGTCATGGAAAAGGCTCCGGGAGTAAACCTCAAGTAAATCCGGAGTCGGAGCCCCTAAGGCAGTTCGTCGTTGTCTACAACCTCGCTCCGGCAGCTCCTGCGACGGCGCTGGTGCCAAACTGTAACGGCCCTGCTGTTCCTTTGGATCGATCAGCGACGTGGAGAGGGGGGACGTGCTGCATGGGCAACAGCCTGTCCTCCATATGACATCGCCCAGGCTTGCATCCGACCAGGATACCTCACCCATGGTCAGTCATGACCGAGGGGGGCCGACTACTCAGGTTAAAATAAGACAAAAAGTGCAGAAACAACATCTGATAGGATCAGAAATAGGCCATTCGGCCCATCATGTCTACTACACCATTCAATCATGGCTGATCTATATCTCCCACGTAACCCCATTCTCCTGCCTCCTCCCCGTAATCCCCGATGCCCGTGCTAATCAAGAATCATGACAATCTAGTCATGGTAACATATTAGTTAGGAAACATGAATCATTTGATATTGGTTGAGGTTTATTGTAAGGGTTTGGAGATGAAGGAATATATGGAACAAGCTGCCAGAGGAGGTTTGGTTTTCATTTAGTGTGACAGTGTGAAGCAGGCCCTTCGGCCCACAGAGCCCGTGCCGACCAACAACCCACCTGCACTAGTTCAGTTGAGAGATACAGCGCCGAAACAGGCCCTTCGGCCCACCAAGTCCACGCCGACCAGAGATTCTGTACATTTTAACACTATTCTACACACACTTGGGACACTTTACAATTATACCAAGCCAACTAGCCTACAAGCCTGCACGTCTTTGGAGTGTGGGAGGTATCCGAAGAACTTGGAGAAAATCCACGCAGGTCATGGGGAGAAGGTACAAACTCCGTACAGACAGCGCCCGTAGTCAGGATTGAACCCGGGTCTCCGACGCTGTGAGGCAGCTACTCTACCGCTGTGCTACCCTAAGGTGATAATGAGTATACAGACAGTGGAAGTCAACAGGATGACAGTGAAACTAAACCGACAACTCGGGTGGGGGAGGGAGGGAGAGAGAAGGGATGCAAGGGTTACTTGAAGTTAGAGAAGTCAATATTCATACCGCTGGGGTGTAAACAACCCAAGCGAAATATGAGATGCTGTTCCTCCAATTTGCGCTGGGCCTCACTCTGACAGTGGAGGAGGCCGAGGACAGGAAGGTCAGTGTGGGAATGGGAGGGGGAGTTGAAGTGTTTGGGCAACCGGGAGATCCAACTCGCGTAAGCAACATTTTTTTTTTTGTCTTTCGATTCATTGCTACAGGATCAAATGAACATCTTAGTCAATCAGATCTGTGGGAAAGCGGCGGCAAAGAGCGGCAGCAACAGTAACAGCAACAGTAACACCAGTACCAGCAAGCCTGCACTGAAGCGCGGGCCGCGGAAACGAGCCACGATCGACGTGCCAGCAACTAGACTCTCATCCCTGTCCAGAAGTGCTACAAGTCCCCCCTGAAGTTGCCAAGTCTTGTACTCAGTCGGGTTTTTTTCTTTTTGTACTATAATTTTGTGAGTACTTGCTAGAAAATGCAAGCTGTCTTTGCACTAGCTCTAAAGATGACTTCTGTTTTTGTTTTTTTTGTTAGGAAGGAAAAAAAAATAGCAGTTTTGTTTTAGCATTAAACTTGTTGGCTTATTTCTTTTTTGAACACCAGACGCTGCAATTGCCAGTGTTCACTTGGACTGCAGTTAGCGGGTGTTTTCATTCACTGTTTTAAACAAAAACCAAGTCAAAAGGGCTGAACAGTAATACCGAGTTTGCAATGGCTCTTGTGGTCGAAGCAAACCTCTTGTATCTGATTTTCTTTTTCGTTACTGTGAACAGGTTGGGGATGTTTTGAACCCATTTGAACTCGGCTGAAGGAGTGCTGTGTTTTTTGTTTTTAAATGTTCAGATCTTGCAATTTCAATCAGGCGAGCAGCTTTTTGGAGGAAGCAAGGAGGAAAAACTTGAAAGAAACTGCTTCATTTTGGCGACGTTTAATTTTTATTTTGTCGTTTAATTATTATTTTTTTTCCGGTTGTCTAAAAGGTTTAAATAAAAAAAAATTTTTTTGCTTTTCTATTTAGGAAATTATACTATTGTTTTTATTTAGTCACGGCAGCTGATGCTCGATCTGGTTTACAAAAAAGTATAGAAAATGGTGATTTTGAAAGTTGAAGTAAAGGTGAAATGTTTCTCCTTACCAGCATATCACTATGCATCTGTATTAATGTCTGTCTGTCTGGAGAAAATGGTGCCTGACTATCATTAGCAGATTCGTAACGTTTTTTGGTGCTGTCAAAAAATCATTTTATCGGAAAAGGATAAAAACCTATCAAATTTACCGAGGCAGGAACTTACCTCTTGTTTCGGCTTTGTAGACGTGCAATCTTTGTAACATTCCATTTTTAATTCCACGTTCATCTCTCATGTTGCGTTTCTCCCCCCCCAACCCCCCCACCCCGACACAGAATCAGCATTAAAACTAAACCGTTCAGTTCATCGACGCAAGGCGGTGACAATGGAGAGCCACTAAGAGGAGTGCATATTTCTTTGTAGAAATGTGAAAATGCACCTCCTTCATTTCTATTTTACTTTCCATATTTGTAAAAAAAAACGGCGAAAAGGAAAAGAGACAAAAAAAAATGGAAGAGGAGAAAAAAAAAGACTTTGTACATATGCCTGTAAATTGTTTTAAATACTTGAGCCTTTCGTGAGGGGGGGGGAGGGAGGGAGGGGAGGAGGAGGAGAGGTGAGGGGGAAGCGGGGGGGAGGGAGGGATCAAGCCACAGATGAAGAAAAGCCTTATGTTTTCAGTGTCTTCATCGGTTTTGGAAGCTTACAGGGTTTCTTGTAACAATTAAGTGCTGCTTACACCCTTGAACAATTTATGGAGTAGCTAAATGCCCCCCCCCCCTCCCCTCCCCCTACCCCCCCTCCCCCCCCCCGCCACCACCACCCCCCCTTCCAGTGTATTTTATTAAAAAACAAAAAAAGGGAAACCATTGTTCATTATAACTAGTTTTCATTGTTGAAAATGCAACATTACGCGTAGCTACTCATGTTGCACTGAGCTTGCCAGTATGACTGTCAAGTAGTCATTTATTTTTTCCTTCCTTCCTTCCTTCCTTCCCCCACACACACCCCTTCCCCACCCCCTTTGTTAGTTGGTTGATGTTACTGCAGAGGACTGACCTGATTCGGATTATTTAAAACAACATTACTGATTTCAAAAGTGTTTTTTCAAAATGTGGTTGTCCAGTTTTTATGGCCTTACTATGTATTTTTGTTTCTTCTTTGAGAGCAGACATATTTGACTATTGCTTACGGATTGACATTTAATTTATTAGTGCCGCTCTGCACCCATACCTTCTCTGTGCAGAAAGAGTCCACATTGTAATTGCGAGTTTTTTACTTTTCAGGTTTGTACTTAAAAGTTTAATAAAACTTTTGAGCAGTTTGCTTGCGAGGTCGAGTTATTGTTCACTAGATGCGATGGGGCTTGGCTATCTCTCTTGGGGGAAGGAGGGAGTGCACTAGTTTATTGTTGTCACGTCTACTGCGGTGCACTGACATTTTTTTTGTTTGCCTGCTATCCAGTCAAAGATTACACATTGTCACAATCAGGTTCGATCCCGACTACGGGCGCTGAGTGTACGGAGTTTGTACGTTCTCCCCGTGACCGCGTGGGTTTACTCCGAGATCTTCGGTTTCCTCCCACACTCCAAAGACGTACAGGTTTGTAGGTTAATTGGCTTGGTGTATGTGTAAAATTGTGCCAAGAGTGTGTAGGATAGTGTTAATGAATTGTAGGTAGGACAGTGTTCGTGTGCGGGGATCGCTGTTCGGTGCACTCGATGGGCCGAAGGGCCTGTTTCCGCACTGTATCTCTAAACTAAACTAAAAAAAGCTTTTGTTTGCGTGCTATCCAGTCACACATAAATCCGATAGAGCTGTATTTAGCAATACTATAAAACATAGAACTGAACCATCCTACCAACAACTAGAGAGCAGTCACGAACTACTAACAACCTCATTGGAGACTCTTGGACTATCTTTGATCTGACTTTACTGGCTTTATCTTGCACTAAATGTTATTTACATTATGTTCAAGAAGGAACTGCAGATGCTGGAAAATCGAAGGTAGACAAAAATGCCAGAGAAACTCAGCGGGTGCGGCAGCATCTATGGAGCGAAGGAAATAGGCAACGTTTCGGGCCGAAACATCGCCTATTTCCTTCGCTCCATAGATGCTGCCGCACCCGTTGAGTTTCTCTGGCATTTTTATTTACATTATTCCCTTTATCATGTATCTGTTCACTGTGGACGGCTTGATTGTAATCATGTATCGTCTTTCCGCTGACTGGTTAGCACGCAACAAAAGCTTTCCACTGTATTTCACACGACAATAAACTGAACTCAATCTTATACTAAAAAAAAATGGAATAGCGGCAAAGCAGTATAGCAAAACTCTTTTTATTTACTGATTGTTAAAGTGCACAACTTTTTTCAGAATTTTAACAGTTAGTTCTAAACCATATAGTTTAGGGTGGGGGAGTGGGAAACTCAGGCAGGCAGGATCATTTTGTACAACATTTAAGTTGAAAATGCCTTGTTATTAGAATGCATAACTCAAATGTTGAAAGAAAGAGAGAGAGAGAAGATTCATTCTGCAAGCCTTAGAAAATGAGCTGAACGACGAAAACAGGTAATCAGCTATAATTTGTCACAGAATATGTTTATATAATCGTTGATGTTAATCTCCAGTGGCACTGGGTAATAGGAATCTGCTTGTTCAAATTAGAAAAGGGAAAAGGCTCTGGATTAGATGTTTAAGTCTGTTCTGTGATATTGGGCTGATTCTGTGATATTGGTGGCCCAGCAGAAGTAGCATTCCACACCGTTATGCAGAGTCACTGTCAAAGATCTCCTTGGGGTTTGAGTTTACTGCTGCGAGGCAGGTGTCTATTTGAACTTCCTCTTCATCAGACTGGACCAGTGGGGTGGTGTTTTCACTGGCGCTGTGGCAGACCGAGTCAGCGGAGGTGGAAGAGACGGAGGATAACTTTAACCTCAGCTCGGCCTGGCTTGGCACTTGCAGCGTTATTTCGCTTTGATAGGAATCAGACTCGGACACTGTAAAAAAACAGAACGACAGCATGAGTTATCGATAGACCGATACAGCGTGGAAACAGGCCCAACCTGCCCACACCGACCAACATGCCCCATCTACACTAGTCCCACCTGTCTGCGTTTGGCCCATATCCCTCTAGTCATAGAGTGGTACAGCATGGAAACAGCCCCTTCAGCCCAACTTGCCCACGCCGGCCACAATATCCGATCTACACTAGTCCCACCTGCCTGCGTTTGGTCCATATCCTTCATAACCCTTTATACCTCCTCCAGTAGCTTGGTCCATACACCCACCACCCTTTGTGTGAAAAAGCTACCCGTTTAATCTTCCTCTCCCTCTCCCTCCCCCCCCCCCACCTTAAACCTATGTCCTCTGGTTCTCCATTCCCCTGTCCCCTAACGTGCGTCGACCCGATCTATTCCTCATGATTTTGTACACCTATAAGATCACCCCTCATCCTCCTGCGCTCCAAGGAATAAAGTCTCAGCCTGCTCAACCTCTCCCTATAGCTCAGTCCCTTGAGTTCTGGCAACATCCTCGTAAATCTTCTCTGCACCCTTTCCAGGGTGGTTAGCAAGCAAGCTTGTCTCAGCAAGACATCCAAACATTTCATACCATAAGACAGGAGCAGGATTAGGCCATTCAGCCCATCATGAATGCTCCGCCATCATGGCTGATCTATTTTTCCCCTCAACCCCATCCTCCCCATATCATTTGACCCGTACCAATCAAGAACCTATCAATCTCCGCTTTAAAAATACCCATTGACTTGGCCTCCACAGCCGTCTGTGGCAATGAAGAGGAGTCTCGCCTATCCATGTTCTCCAGAGATGCTGCCTGACCTGTTGTGTTACTCCAGCACTCAGTGTCCACAGATTCAACATTGAGTCTATGGAAGCTATAGACTTTATAGGAAAGAAGGGTATAGAAAAGATGATGTTAAGCTGGAAAGAGTTACAAGGATGTTGCCAGGACTTGAGGGCCTGAGCTATAGAGAGAGGTTGGGCAGGCTTGGACTTTATTTCTTGGAGCGTAGTAAGCTAAGAGATGATTACCCAGAGTTGGGGAATCAAGAACCAGGGAACATAGGTGGAAGGTGAGGGGATACATGTAACAGGAATCTGAGGGGCAACCTTTTCACACAGAAGATGAACAAGCTACAAAAGGAGATTGATGAGGCAAGGACTTTAACAATATTTAAAAGACATTTGGATAGTTGCATGGACTGGAAAGTTTAGAGTAATATGGGCCAAAAGCAGGCAGGACTACTATGGATAGGGCAGCTTGATCAGCATGGGCCTGTTTCTGTGTTTTATGATTATGACAACCCTCTGGCTAAAGAAATTCCTCCTCATTTCCTTTCTAAAGGAACGTCCTTTTATTCTGAGGCTGCGCCCTCTAGTCCTAGACTCTCCCACTACTGGAAACATCCTCTCCACATCCACTCTATCTAGGCCTTTCATTATTCCAACAGTGCAGAACTCTACAGTAATATTTTAATATTTCAAAGTGCTAAATTACATTGTACACAGTGCTGTATTAGACTTCAGAGTTTAGAGATACAGTGCAGAAACAGGCCCTTGGCCCACCAAGTCTGCGCCGACCAGCGATCACCCCGTACACTAGCACCATCCTACACACTAGGGACCATTTACAATATTTACCGAAGCCAATTAACCTACAAACCTGTACGTCTTTGGATTGTGGGAGGAAACCGGAGCACCCGGAGAAAACCCACGCAGGTCACGGGGACAACGTACAAACTCGGTACAGACAGCACCCGTAGTCGGGATGGAACCCGGATCTGTGGCGCTGTAAGGCAGCGACTCTACCGCTGCACCACTGTGCCGCCATCTTATTGCCAAGATGGAAGCAATGCTGATAAGTGATGGGGATCATGGATCATTCCACATTCAATCATGTGCCAATGGGCAAGTAGCTCTTTCATTTTAGATTCCAGCACAGATTCTTTCGAAAACGCACAAAGTTAGTTTGCAGTTAATAATAAATTGTCGTTGACTGTGATAAAAAGACCACGCAACAACAATGTGATCTTTTGCCAGATTTTAGTCAGAGGGTGGTGAATCTGTGGAATTCTTTGCCACAGAAGGCTGTGGAGGCCAAGTCAGTGGATATTTTTAAGGCAGAGATAAATAGAAAGATTCTTGTTTATTATGGGTGTCCGAGGTTATGGGGAGAAGGCAGGAGAATGGGGTTTTAGAAGGGAGCGATAGATCAGCCATGATTGAATGGCGGAGTAGACTTGATTTGCCAAATGGCCTAATTCTATTCCTATCACATGATCTATGATCCTATTATTTAAGCTGCATCTTTAAACTCTGGGTGATATATCCTGCTATCAATGCCTAAAACCTTACTGGATTCAGGCTAGAGGTGCTGATGGGCCTGACCCACTGAGTTTCTCCAGCACATTGTTAAGGTTCCAGCCTTGGGCAAGTTAACCACTCTCCAATCTACTTGAAAGCAGTGAAAGTGTTCAAAAACAAGCACTGATATTATTAAGGCAGAGATTGACAAGTTCTTGATTAGTAACCTGATATTCAAAGATTATGGGGAGAAGGCAAGAAAATATGGTTCATTGGGAAAACTGGATCAACCATGATCGAATGGTGGAGCAGACTCGATGGGCCGAAGGGACTAATTCTGATCCTATGTCTTATACTCTTATGGCACAGTGGCGCAGCGATAAAGAGTGCCAGAGAACCCGGGTTCAATCCTGACTACGGGTGCTGTCTGTACGGAGTTTGTACGTTCTCCCCATAAACTGAAGTTACAGGGAGAAGGCAGGAGAACGGGATTCATTGGTAAAAGCAAATCAAATAACAGCACACACTTGATGGGCCGAATGGCCTAATTCTGAACTTCTCTTATGGTCTTATAGATTACATCAGAGAGCAGGATTCCAGATGCCCATGCAGCTACAGAGAACTATTGTCATACAGCAGTACAGGTGGAAATAGGCACTGCAACCCAACTTTCCCACACCGGCCAACATGTCCCATCTACACTAGTCCCACCTGCCCATTTGGCCCATATTAAATAAATGGTGTTGATGTAAAATGCCTTCCAGTGTCAGAATCTGGTTCAAAATATTAATGGCATTTTAATTTGCCCATTTGGCCATGCTGTGCTTTAATCCTTTGTTGAATATTCCCCAATTATATTATGATGCCTCTGCCTTAATTTATATGTAGTCCCACTTCAACCTCCTTTCCACATGAGATTGGCTTGAATATCATAGAGTGATACAGAATGAAACAGGTCCTTTGGCCCAACTTGCCCACAGCGACCAACATGCCCCATCTACAGTGGTCCCACCTCCCTGTGTTTGACCATATCCTTCCAAACCTGTCCTAATGTTTCTTACACATTGCGATAGTTCCTGTCTCAACTACTTCCTCCAGCAGCTCGTTCCATACACCGACTTTTCAAAGCTTTTCACTGTACCTCGGTACATGTGACAATAAACTAAACTCAATTCAACACAACCCTTTGTGTGAAAAAGTTATCCCTCAGGTTCCTATTAAATCCCGCCTCATCTTTAACCTATGTCCTCTGGTTCTTGATTCCCCTACTCTGGGCAAGAGACTGCGTCTACCCGATCTATTCCTCTCATGATTTTGTAGACTTGAGATGGACAAAATAGCCACAAATGACTAAAAAGCGCATTCTTTCACTTGTGGTACTACACTTGTGAATTGTGTACTTGCTTGCTCTCCAGTGTATTATAGAGATAATCATTCCTTGAGGCAATCTATTTCCTATGCAGATTTAACTTGGCTCCTCTCTGCTCAATTCTGCCTGTTTACTTATTTCATGGCTTATTAACTTTGCTGAAAGTCGCTATAAGTAATGTGTTTATCTCTCTTTTAAGTTGGCAGTGTCCTCCATGTTCACAGCTTGATAGATCAATTCCAACTCAAAAGGTGAGGTGGTACGGTGGCGCAGCGGTAGAGTTGCTGCCTTACAGCGCCAGAGACCTGGGTTCCAACCTGACTACTGCCGCTGTCTGTACGGAGTTTGTACGTTCTCCCCATGATCCGAGTTGGTTTCTCCGGTGTCCTCCCACACTCCAAAGACGTACAGGTTTGGACGTTAAATGGCCTCGGTAAAAATTGTAACTTGTCCCTAGTGTGTGGGATAGACTATAGACAATAGGTGCAGGAGTAGGCCATTCGGCCCTTCGAGCCAGCACCGCCATTCAATGTGATCATGGCTGATCATCCCCAATCAGTACCCCGTTCCTGCCTTCTCCCCATATCCCCTGACTCCGCTATTTTTAAGAGCCCTATCTAGCTCTCTCTTGAAAGCATCCAGAGAACCTGCCTCCACCGCCCTCTGAGGGATAGTGCTAGTGGACGGGGTGATCACTGGTTGGAGTGTACTCAGTGGGCCGAAGGGCCTGTTTCCACACTAAATCTCTAAAGTGCAGATAGTAAAATGACACTGCACATCTTCGATGCATTTCTGAGTAATTGTCACATCGTCTGCTCATTAGTGTGCAGACTGATGCACACATCCACCACACGGAGGCAGACCCGAGCTGTCACAAGCACGCACAAGGGTTGGATGAGTTGCTTTGACATCGACCAGTGGAGTCCTATCACCAGTCCCATCTTTCCCTATTTTTCCCCCCCTTCCCTCAACTTTCTGCAGCGACCGGGCTCACTGTGACCCACCCCCTCCCCAGGTCCTCCCATCCACTCCTGTCATAGAGTCATACAGTGTGGAAACAGGCCCTTCAACCCAAACCGACCAACATGTCCCATCTACACTAGTCCCACCTGCTTGCGTTTGGCCCATAATCCCTCTAAACCTGTCATATCCATGAAGAAACTGTCCCTGACACTTTTATAATGTAATTTATAACAGGCAGACCTGTGAGACTATTTTGTGACCAGTATAATTCACAAATCACTTTTCACGCAGTTAATTTGGTCTCTGGACGCCTACATGCAGGAACAGAACATCACAGCTCCAAAGACCTCGGTCTCTATCTGGACTACGGGTGCTCTCTGTACGGAGTTTGTACCTTCTCCCTGTGACTGAGTTTTCTCTGGTTGCTCTGGTTTCATCAGTTCTAGGAGCAGAATTAGGTCATCAAGTCTACTCCGCCATTCAAACATGGATGATCTATCTCTCCCTCCCAACCCCATTCTCCTGCCTTCTCCCCATAACCCCTGACACCCGTACTAATCGCCACCTTAAAATTATCCATTGACTTGGCCTCCACAGCCTTCAGTGGTAATGAATTCCAGATTCACCACCCTCTAAAGAAATTCCTCCTCATTTCCTTTCTAAAGGTTCGTCCTTTATTTTGAGGCTGTGACCTCTGGTCCTAGACTCTCCCACAAGTGGAAACATCCTCTCCACATCCACTCTTTCGCTATTCGGCAAGTTTCAATGCAGTTTCCTCCCATGCTCCAAAGACCAGCCGGTTTGTACATTGCCCCTGGTGTGTGTAGGATTGAACTAGTGATCGCTGGTCTGCATGGACTCGTTGGGCCGAAGGGCCTGTTTCCGTGCTCTATCTCTACACTAAACTAAGTAAACATTACCGAACACTGGAGAATTTTCATTGTTATCATCTCCACTCGAGTTGAGAAATACGTCCAAAGCTTCCTGATCAGACACGTCCATGAGATCCATCTGTTCCAGCATGTCCACGTTGACCTCCATGGAGGACATGCTGCCAATGGGCTCTGCAAAAATGATCAACATCAAACACATTAAAACCACAGCAGAACACAAAAGATTGATGCACGTGATGGTGAGGCCACATTTGGAGTACTGTCAGTGGGTCAGGCAGCATCTGTGGAGACAAAGAATGGGTGACGTTTCCGGTCTAGGCCCTTCTTCAGAATGAGAGTCCAGTCTCAGTTTGATGATGGGTCTTGGATTCTCAGTCTGTTCTACATTTTCCTTGACCTTTGATCTCTCGTTTTCACACCTTACCCTTCCATATCTCTGTCTCCCTCTCCCCTGACTCTCAGTCTGGCGAAACATCACCCATTCCTTCTCTGCAGAGATGCTGCCTGTCCCGCTGAGTTACTCCAGCTTGTGTCTATCAAAAGGATAACTAGGTTGCTTTACATACCACTGCCTCCCTGTCAGAAGGATGCGGCAAGCGGTGATTACAGTCACAATCCCTTGGCGTTAATGTGTCAAGCGCTGCTTCTGAAAAATATTAACCAACCCACCAAACGCTGCCTCACTAGCACTATCCTGCACTGTCCTAGGGACAACTTACAATTTTTACTGAAGCTAAATCAATGTACAAGCCTGTCCGTTTTTGGAGTGCAGCACCCGGGGAAATCCCACGCAGGTCACGGGGAGAACATACAAACTCCGTACCGACAGCACCCGTAGTCAGGATCAAACCCGGGTCTCTGGCGCTGTGAGGCAGCAGCTATACCGCTGTGCCAGCATGCCACCTAATCTCTTATCGTGGCTTTTGTTCATCCATCCATCACTGGGAACCTTCTCTTACAGTATATTTACAATATACATCAATGATTTAGACGAAGGGATTAAAAGTAACATTAGCAAATTTGCAGATGACACAAAGCTGGGTGGCAGTGTGAACTGTGAGGAGGATGCTATGAGAATGCAGGGTGACTTGGACAGGTTGGGTAAGTGGGCAGATGCATGGCAGATGAAGTTTAATGTGGATAAATGTGAGGTTATCCACTTTTGTAGCAAAAACAGGAAGGCAGATTATTATCTAAAAGGTGTCGTTGGGAAAAGGGGAAGTACAACGGGATCTGGGGTCCTTGTTCATCAGTCAATGAAAGTAAGCATGCAGGTACAGCAGGCAGTGAAGAAGGCGAATGGCATGTTGGCCTTCATAACAAGAGGAGTTGAGTATAGGAGCAAAGAGGTCCTTCTGTAGTTGTATAGGGGCCCAGTGAGACCACACCTGGAGTATTGTGTGAAGTTTTGGTCCCAACTTGAGAAAGGACATTCTTGCTATTGGGGGAGTGCAGCATAGGTTAATTCCCGGGATGGCGGGACTGTCATATGCTGAGAGAATGGAGCGGCTGGGCTTGTACACTCTGGAGTTTAGAAGGATGAGAAGGTATCTCATTGAAACATATAAGATTGTTAAGGGTTTGGACATACTAGAGGCAGGAAACATGTTTACCGATGTTGGGGGAGTCCAGAACCAGGGGCCACAGTTTAAGAATAAGAGGTAAGCCATTTAGAACCGAGACGAGGAAACACTTTTTCTCACAGAGAGTGGTGAGTCTGTGGAATTCTCTGCCTCAGAGGGCGGTGGAGGCCGGTTCTCTGGATGCTTTCAAGAGAGAGCTAGATAGGGCTCTTAAAGATAGCGGAGTCAGGGGATATGGGGAGAAGGCAGGAACGGGGTACTGATTGGGGATGATCAGCCATGATCACATTGAATGGCGGTGCTGGCTCGAAGGGCCTACTCCTGCACCTATTGTCTATTGTCTACAGTGTGCTCGCGTTACAGCAGTGGTGCAAGACTGAAGGATAGTGAACTTGGTTTAGTTTATTGTCACGTGTATCGAGGTACAGTGTGCAGCTTTTGTTGCGTGCTAAGCTAGTCAGCGGAAAAACTGTTAGCAATATTACCCTTGGGTTGCTGTGCTTTCACTGTGTGCCTGTATAGCCAGTGCCCTCTTAATTATTGGTTAGGTAATGTCTTGAAGCTATTTAGCAACAAGGCTCCTCTTCAAAAAGAAAACTATTTTTAGATACGACACGCCGGGTTTAACAGACTGAGCATAAAAATTGTCTGGATTTCAGAAGAAGCAACAATTAATTAATGTTGACACACGGACTCTACAAGTTGCCGTTTGGATCGAGAAACAATTTGCTGGGGAAACTCAGCAGCATCATGGAAGGGAAGTGTACAGTCGACTGAGGAGAGTTGGTTTTTATTCTAGTTTTAGAGATACAGCGCGGAAACAGGCCCTTCGGCCCACCGAGTCCGTGCCGACATGGAAACATAGAAAATAGGTGGAGGAGGAGGCCATTCAATATGATTATGGCTGATCATCCAGAATCAGTACCCCGTTCCTGTTTTCTCACCATTTCCCTTGATTCTGTTAGAGAGCTATGTCTAACTCTCTTGAATACATCCAGTGAATTGGCCCCCACTGCCTTCTGTGACAGAGAATTCCACAGCTCTCTGGGTGAAAAGGTTTTCCTCATCTCAGTCCAAAATGACCTACCCCTTATTGTTCAACTGAAGAGGTAGTTGAGGCTGGGACTATCCCAACGTTTAAGAGACAGTTAGGCAGGTTCATGGATATAGGCCAAACGCAGGCAGGTGGGACTAGTGTAGCTGGGACATGTTGGCCAGTGTAGGCATGTTGGGCCGAAGGGCCTGTTTCCACGCTGTATCACTCTAAAAGGGCAGAATAGTCTATCTTGGATCAGTTTCTGGCAGTGTTACAGTTCTGGTATCAGCTTATGCAATTCTGCAAATTACCCCATAAAATAGCAAAGAACCTGCTTATTTCCAGTGCTCTCTGCCACTATTAACTGGAAGATATAGTACGTGATGTCTTAGCAACATTTTTCCTTTGGGTCCTCCACCCCCACCTCCTTTATCTGATTTCATGCTTCAGTTTTCTTTCCTATTAGAAGTTAAAGACTTAATGGGAACATGATGGGCAACGTTTCACTCAGTGGGTGGTGGGTATATGAGCTGCTGGGGGAAACTGCTTGTGGAGGAAGGAACTGCAGGTGCTGGTTTACACCGAAGATAGAGACAAAATGCGGGAGTAACTCAGCGGGTCAGGCAGCATCTCGGGAGAAAAGGAATAGGTGCCGTTTCGGATCGAGACCCTTCTTCAGATTGAGGGTCAGGGGAGGGGGGGACAGAGATATGGAGGGGTAAGGTGTGAAAACACAGATCAAAGGGGACGGCGGTCAAGGAAACATTGTTAGTTGAGGGGAAGGTGACAACGAGGCGTACAATCAGTAAATTTTAATCAGGAGGACAGTGGAACTAGTCGGAGAACTAAATAGGATGAAGAACAAAGAGAGAGAGAGGCAAAGCAAGAGTTACTTGGAGTTAGAGAAACCATATTCGGTGAACCGCTGAGTTAGGGGAGGTAGTTGTTGGTCCTGACCTCCCATCTACCTCATGTAGAAAAGTGTGAAGTCATGCATTTTGGTAGCAGGAATAAAGGCGTAGACTATTTTCTAAATGGGGAGAGGAACGGATGTCAAGGGTTACGGGGAGAAGGCAGGAAAATGGGATTAGGAGGCAGAGATCAGCCATGAGTGAATGGCGGAGTAGACGCGATGGGCCGAATGGCCTAATTCTACACCTTTAACTTGTGAACGTGATTCAGAAATTCGGAGTACTGGTGCAGGATTCCCAAAAGGTTAATTTGCAAGTTGAATTGGTAGTAAGGAAGGCAAATGCAATATTAGCATTTATTTCAAGAGCATAGAGTATAAAAACAGGGATGTAATGCTGAGGCTTTATCAGGCACTAGTCAGACAGCATTTGGAGTAATGTGAGAAGTTAGGTATTTTTAAGGTGGAGATGGACAGATACTTGATTAATCTGTGTGTCAGGGGTTATGGGGAGAAGGGTTATGGGGTTGAGAGGGAAAGTTAGATCAGCCATGATTGAATGGTGGAGTAGACTCAATGTGTACTTCGGAGTAGCGCAATGTCTACTACCAATTCGGAATAATGGCCGACATCTGCTCCTATGACTTATGAACATAACTCTTTTATAGGAGAGGCATAGATATGGCAAAAAGACAATCTTTCCCCCCAAAGTAAGAATTTAAAACTAGTGGGCATAGGTTTAAGTGAGAGGGGGCAGATTTAAAAAGGACCCTAGAGGCAACTTCTTTACACAGAGGGACATTGAGTGCTGGTGAAAGTGGTAGAGTGGGAGAGTCTAGGACCAGAGGGCACAGCCTCAGAATAAAAGGACGTACCTTTAGAATGGAGATGAGGAAGAATCTCTTCAGTCAGAGGATGGTGAATCTGTGGAATTCATTGCCATAGACGGCTGTGGAGGCCAAGTCAGTGTCATACACTTGTTAAAGAGGAGATTGATTGGTTGGTGATTAGTAAGGACATTTAGTTTACTTTAGTTGATTGTCACGTGTACCGAGGTGCAGTGAAAAGTTTTTTTGTTGCGTGCTAACCAGTCAGCGGAAAGACAATACATGATTACAATCGAGCCATTTACAGTCAAAGGTTGCGGGGAGAAGTCAGGAGAATGGAGTTGAGAGGGAAAAATAGATCAGCCATGATCGAATAGCGGAGTAGACTTGATGGGACGAATAGTCTAATTCTGCTTTTATGTCTTATGGTACAATTATAACACTTGGGCAGGCTCATGGATAGGATAGGTTTGGAGGGATATGGACCAAGGCAAGTGGGACTATCTCAGTTAGGCAATCTGGTCAGCATGGATGAGTTGGGCCAAAGGGCCTGTTTCCATGCTGTATAACTATGGCTTCAGGATACATTGAGGGAAATAAAAGCACTTTTGCCCTTAACTCCCATTTTGCTTTTTCTTTGAAAATATTTAAGCATGATTTCATTTTTGCAGAGTGCTGGTGCAGGACCATTTTGTGATAAAATATAACTTATTCTCCAGATGTTTGTGGAATAAATCTGGTAAAAATAAACTGAAATCTATTCTGCAATGCTCAGATGTGTTTATCCTTGCGATGACCTGCGGGCATCTCATAAGGTTGAATGCTTTCATCTGGAAGAGCAGAGTCAAAAGTTATTTTTACATTTATGGATGAGGAAAAATAATTGCAGAATTAAAGAAAAAGAACTGGACTGGAAAGTGGAGAAATAAAAGCCGGAGAGCAGTGCTGAACTACCATCTACCTCTCTGGTGACCCTCGGAGTATCCATGATCGAACTTTACTAGCCTTATAGCCCTGTCCCACGGTACGAGTTCATTCCAAGAGCTCTCCCGAGTTTACAAAAAATCAAGCTCGTGGTAAGCACGGAGTTTGAACGTAGCGGGTACGTCGGAGCTCGGGGACGTCTCTTAGCGGCTCGTAACGCTAACGGCAGGTACTCGGGAAGACTCGCTAATGGCAGGTGAGCACGGGAAGACTCGTGAAGATTTTTCAACATGATGAAAAATGTCCACGAGAGCCCCACGTACCGGCGAGCGGCCATTACCGTAAATCTCCGAGTTCGAATCAGGGCAAACTCGGGAGAACTCTTGGAATGAACTCGTACCGTGGGACAGGGCTTTCACCTTGCACTAAACGTTAAGGGCCTGTCCCACTTGGCGATTTTTTTGCCGACTGCCGGCATTATTGACTGACGTATCAGGTCACCGAAAAATTTGCAGCGTGATGACGTATAGGATGCGCGGTGTTTCCTCAAGTGTCGCAACATTTTTTCTTGTCGCCACTGGATTTTGAAATGTTCAATATCTTTTGGCGACACTGATATGACGCCGGCAGTAGCCGAAAAAAAATCGCCAAGTGGGACAGGGCCCTTAAGTCCCTTATCTTGTATCTATACACTCAACTAACTGGCTGTTTCCTTTAGTTTAGATGTATTAAAGTAAATTGATTTAAATATATGCCTCTGGTTAAAGCTTTAATATTAATTTAATGTTAATTCGAACATTAGAGGGGCACTGTGGCTCAGCGTTAGAGTTGCTGCCTCTCAACACCAGAGACCCGTGTTCGATCCTGACTACGGGCGCTGTCTGAAAGTGGAATCATATACAATCAGGGGAGATCGGATGATCATTGGTCAGTGCGGACTCGGTGGGCCGAAGGGCCCAATTCCTGTATCTCTAAACTAAACTAATCACAGCTTTAGAGATGGTGCCGGACTCTCGGAGTTAGTCCAGCACTTTGTGTTGTATGTATGTGACACCTTGTGTTCCCTGACTATAAACTATAAGTTGTCCATCCAATATTGGAACATAAAATATTCCACTGAAACTATACTTTCCTTCTCTACATATAGCGATGAATCAAATATCAGGGAGCACGATGGCACAGCGGTAGAGTTGCTGTCTTGCAACAACCAGAGACCCGGGTCCATCCCGACTGCACGAAGTTTGTACTTTCTCCCCGTGACCAGTGTGACCCGTGCTCCGGTTTCCTCCCACACTCCAAAGACGGATAGGTTTGTAGGTTTATTAGCTCTGGTAATAATTGTAAATTGTCCCTAGTGTATTTAGGGTAGTGTAGAGTACAAGGACACGGTGGGCCAAATATAACCATATAACCATATAACCATAACAGCACGGAAACAGGCCATCTCGGCCCTTCACGTCCGTGCCGAACATTTAAAAAATTTTTTTTTTTTTAAATTAAAAATAAATACTTCCCCCTAGTCCCATCTACCTGCACTCAGACCATAACCCTCCATTCCTTTCCCGTCCATATACCCATCCAATCTATTTTTAAAGGATAACATCGAACCTGCCTCCACCACTTCCACTGGAAGCTCATTCCACACAGCTACTACTCTCTGAGTAAAGAAGTTCCCCCTAATGTTCCCCCTAAACTTCTGTCCCTTAATTCTCAAGTCATGTCCCCTTGTTTGAATCTTCCCTACTCTCAATGGGAAAAGCTTATCCACGTCCACTCGGTCTAACCCGCTCATAATTTTAAAGACCTCTATCAAGTCCCCTCTTAACCTTCTGCGCTCCAAAGAATAAAGACCTAACTTGTTCAACCTTTCTCTGTAACTTAGTTGCTGAAACCCAGGCAACATTCTAGTAAATCTCCTCTGTACTCTCTCTATTTTGTTGACATCCTTCCTATAATTAGGCAACCAAAATTGTACTCCATACTCCAGAATTGGCCTCACCAATGCCTTGTACAATTTTAACATTACATCCCAACTTCTATATTCAATGCTCTGATTTATAAAGGCCAGCACACCAAAAGCTTTCTTTACCACCCTATCTACATGAGATTCCACCTTCAGGGAACTATGCAGTTATTCCTAGATCCCTCTGTTCAACTGCATTCCTCAATTCGCTACCATTTACCGTGTACGTCCTATTTTGATTTGTCCTGCCGAGATGTAGCACCTCACATTTGTCAGCATTAAACTCCATCTGCCATCTTTCAGCCCACTCTTCCAAATGGCCTAAATCTCTCTGTAGACTTTGAAAATCTACTTCATTATCCACAACACCACCTATCTTAGTATCTTCTGCATACTTACTAATCCAATTTTCCACACCTTCATCCAGATCATTGATGTACATGACAAACAACAGTGGACCCAACACAGACCCCTGAGGCACCCCACTAGTCACCGGCCTCCAACCTGACAAACAGCCATCCACCATTACTCTCTGGCATCTCCCATTCAGCCACTGTTGAATCCATCTTGCTACTCCACCATTAATACCCAACAATTGAATCTTCTTAACCAACCTTCCACGAGGAACCTTGTCAAAGGCCTTACTGAAGTCCATATAGACAACATCCACTGCTTTGGCCTGAAATGGCCTGTTTCCACGCTGTATCTTCAGAAACTAAAATATAAAATCTGCTTTCAACCAGTACCTTGCAATGCAGAATGTTTCTTTGTTAGTGAATTTGACATTAACTTATGGTTTGAACAATTATTCACACTTTAGACTTTAGAGATACAATGCGGAAACAGCCACGCCGACCGGTGATCACCCCGTACACTAGAATAATTCGTACACACTCGAGACAATTTATAATTTTATCAAAGCCAACTAACCCACAAACCCCCATGTCTTTGGAGTGTGAGGGGAAACCGGAGCATCCTGAGAAAACCCAAGCGGTCACAGTGAGAACGTACCCGCAGTCAGGATTGAACCTGGGTCTCTGGCGCTGCAAGGCAGCAATTCTACCGCTGCGCCACTATAACACTCAACTGTGTAATTTTTACAATTTACAGTTCAGTTTAGTTTATTGTCACGTGTACCAGGGTACAGTGAAAAGCTTTTGTTGCGTGCTAACCAGTCAGCGGAAAGACAACACATGATTACAATCGAGATATGTGATACACGATACACTCCGTTAGCTGTTTACAAGCTGTGGATTAGTTTAGTTTAGAGATACAGGAAACGGGCCCTTCGGCCCACCGAGTCCGCACTGACCAACGATAATCCGTTCTCACTGATTCTATATGATTCCACTTTCAGACAGCGCCCGTAGTCAGGATCGAACCCGGGTCTCTGGCGTTGAGAGGCAGCAACTCTAACGTTGAGCCACCATGCTGCCCTAATGTTGGAATTAACATTATATATTAAAGCTTTAACCAGAGGCATATATTTAAACCAATTTACTTTCATAAATCTAAACAGCCAAAAACCAATATTGAATAAAATGAGCTTTTCATATTAATTTAACCTGCCTGTTAGGTAGCCAATAATAGAATCTTTAACATTTTCAGCTGTAACAATTTGAAGCCAAATTATTTTTAGAGATGCTTTAGACTTTAGACATTAGAGATACAGCGCGGAAGCAGGCCATTTGGCCCATTCGAGTCGGCACTGAACAGTAATCAGCCTGTACACTATCCTACACACTAGGGACAATTTTATAACTTACCGAAGCCAATGAACCTACAAACCCGTACGTCTTTGGAGTGTGGGTGGAAACCGGAGCACCCGGAGAAAACCCACACGGTCACAGGGAGAAGGTACAAACTCCGTACAGACAGCACCCGCAGTCAGGATCGAACCCGGGTCTCTGGCGCCGTATGGCAGCAACTCTACCTGCCCCTGAAGCTCTGCTATTTTATGAGAATAAGAACATAAGACAGGCCCTTCGGCCACCATGCCTGTGCCGATAAGACTATCCCTTATCTGCCTGCACATAATCTATATCCCATACTCCTTGCATATGCATGTGCCTATCCAAAAGTCTATTAAATGCCACTGTTGTGTCTGTCTCAACTACCTCCTCCAGCAGCTCGTTCCATACACCTATCACCCCCTGTGTGAAAAAGTTACTCCTCAGGTTCTTATTAAATCTTTCCCCCTTCACCTTAAACCTATGTCCTCTGGTTCTCGATACCCCTACGCTGGGCAAGAGACTCTGTGCGTCTACCTGATCTATTCCTCTCATGATTTTGTACACCTCTATAAGATCACCCCTCGTCCTCCTGTGCTCCAGGGAATAGTTCCAGCCTGTTCAACCTCAGCCCTATAGCTCAGGCTCTCGGAGTCCGGGCAACATCCTTGTAAAATTTCTCTGCACCCTTTCCAACGTGACTATTTCAAGGTTTGGATGTTTCCACAAGGAGCGATGAGTCACTGACTGTTTCAGTTTATGCCCCAATGCAGACGGCACAGATGAAACCTGTTTGGAGATTTGGACAGGCTACCCACAAAGTAGACAGTGGGAAGCAGTCAAAGTTGATGTGCATTCTTCCATGTAATTCAATCCAATGGAGGTTTTCATTCAATGTGAGATCGAGAAGTATACTTAAAGCAATTTGCAAGTCTGCATCATAACTGCCTCTACATCTCGGTGGAAAATTGCACATTAAATTCACTCTTTTGCCTCTGTTGCATGTCCTCCAGGGGACATTAATGATGTTTTGGGAATTTCCTGATCTCTTGGTGTGGGGGGGGGGGGGGGGGGTAGTCTGGAAGCGAGAGAGGGCCAGGACAAATCAGATGAAGAAGGGTTCCGACCCAAAACGTCACCTATTCCATTTCTCCAGAGAAGCTGCCTGACCCGCTGAGTTACTCCAGTATTTTGTGTCTATCCAAATATATACAATTCTTCTCCTGACTAACAAAGACATGTATAATTAATTGCCTCTGGGACAATTTACAATTCTACCCAAGCCCCAAACACACACACACACACACACACCTGGTTGCTTACGTTTTCCCTCATGGGTTTATTAAGCAAAATGACATTATCCATAGGGTTCCATTGATGGAACATCACAGTCAGTAACAAAGCTATTCTCAGATCATATGTCAGTCATAGAGTGATACAGTGTGTGGAAACAGGCCCTCCGGCCCAACGTGCCCACACCGGCCAACATGTCCCAGCTACACTAGACCCACCTGCCTGCGTTTGGTCCACATCCCTCCAAACCTGTCCTATCCATGTACCTGTCTAACTGACAATACCTAACGCAACATGGTTGATTCCATGGTCATTACGGTTTAAGAGTTATGAGTTTATTGTCACGTGTACCGACGTGTACAGTGAGGAGCTTTTGTTGCGTGCCAAACGGCCAGCGGAAAGATAATACATGATTACAATCGGGCCATCCGCAGTGTAGAGATGCATGACAAAGGGTCTTACCTTCCACTACCTGCAACCTCCGGCAACCACCTGCAACCTCCGGCAACCACCTTCAACTAGCATCGCAACCGGCTTCGATTAAAAAATTACCAATTTTTTAAACGGCAACCTATTTTTAGTCGCGGCCGGTTTTGAATTTTTTGAAATAATCGCCGGAACATAGAAGAAGCGGAAACCACTTTCGACCATTAGGGAGACTGACAAAAACCTCCGGGAACCTCTGGGAACCGCACGGAAACCTTGGGTGGGGCGCAAAGTCTCCAGAGGTTTCCGTTCAGGTTTCCTAAGTGGGACAGGGGCATAAGAAGTGTTGCTGTCAGAGTAGAGGTTTAACAGTGGAGCGATTGTAATGCGTGATTGCAGTCCCACTTCTGGGGCTAGCACACAAAGAGTGGCCTGGGTTCGTTCTCTCGTGTGTCAGACGATGTCGCTCGCTGTTGGCGTCTGTCGTTCCGTCGTGGCCTGGGTTAGGCGCCATCTTGGATTCAGCAATAGAGTCTGTTCCATACAGACTATGCATAAAAATCAATCTTCCATTCACTGGACTATCTGGAGAAATCGCCCCACTTTAAATTGGAGAGATTGTTGTGGGTCTCGACCCGAAACGTCACCTATTCCTTCCCTCCAGAGATGTTGCCTCAGAGTCCCGCTGAGTTACTCCAGCAATTGTGACTATCCTCGGTGTAAACCAGCACCTGCCGTTCCTTCCTACACAGTAGTTTCCACTTTGTTCTAGACGCCTTCATCCTAAATTGGTCTACCTTCTGAGAATGGAATATGTCATTGCCACATGTGACAGGGCACAGTGAAATCCTTTGCTTGCATATCCAGGGTATGCAAATAGCCGCCATTTACGGCCACGTCACAAGTGCCCCCGCCGGCTCCTCCTTTGTTCTACCCCACCCTCCCCCACAGTGGTTCCCCCACACCAGCTTGAAGTTTGTTAGCCGCCCCCTTCCCCCCCGGTCCTCCATTCCCCATTGTTCTTCCCCCTCCCATTTGGTGGTCCCACCACGCCGGGTCCTGCATTGTTCATTGGTCTTCCCCCTCACTCATGGCGGTCCCCCCATGCCCATGTTTTGTTCCAAAGACTGATGTTACCTCAGACTTACCATACTGGCTCATCACTAACTCAAATGCTGCAATGGTGTTGTCAACAAATACAATGAAGATGACAATGCAACGTAAATATTGGTTAAAAATCTACCGATTCACATTGGCACAGTGCGAACTCCATCTTCAAGTTCGCCAACCGCACAACATTGTTGGACGAATCGCAGATGACGCTGAGTCAGGGAATAGAAGTGAGATCGATCGACTGACCATATGGTGCCAGCACACCAACCCGGCTCTCAGTCACTAAGACCAAGGAACTGATCATGTGGACCTTGGAAGAGGAAGGATGAGGACCCACAAAGCTGTCTGTATTGACGGGACAATGGTCTAGAGAGTTTATAGCTTCAAATTTCTGGGCGTGCATATTTCTGATCTTTCCTGGACCCTGCACACTGATGCAATTATAAAGAAACCCCTTCAACGCCTCTA
This sequence comes from Malacoraja senta, assembly GCA_038087875.1. Taxonomy (NCBI): domain Eukaryota; kingdom Metazoa; phylum Chordata; class Chondrichthyes; order Rajiformes; family Rajidae; genus Malacoraja; species Malacoraja senta. The sequence continues at coordinate 6,629,217 of CM075995.1, forward strand.
CTTCCTGAGAAGATTACAGAGATTCGGTATGTCAGAGAGGATTCTCTTGAACTTCTACAGGTGTACATTAGAGAGCATATTGACTGGTTGCATCACGGCCTGGTTCGGCAACACGAACGCCCAGGAGCGAAGAAGACTGCAAAAGGTGGTGAACCCGGCCCGGTCCATCACAGGTACTGACCTCCCACCATCGAAGGGACCTACAGGAGTTGCTGCCTCAAAAAGGCAGCCAGCATCATCAGAGACCTACACCACTCTGGCCACACACTCATTTCACCCCTGCCATCGGGGAAGAAGGTACAGGAGCCTGAAAACTGTAAAGTCCAGGTTCAGGAGCAGCTTCTCCCCTACAGCCATCAGGTTATTAAACACGACAACCTCCAAATAAGCTCTGAACTACATAGACTTGGGAACATTGGCATTGTCTTTTTGCAGTATTACATACTTGCAGCAGCACAACAGAATATGTAAACATAGAAAACGAAATAATAAACAGAATAAGTTCTTTATGAAATATATATATATATAAATGCACACACACATATACACACATGCATACACACACACACACACACATACGATCACATTGAATGGCGGTGCTGGCTCGAAGGGCCGAATGGCCTAGTCCTGCACCTATTGTCTATTGTCTACATATTTTGTTGTGCTGCTGCAAGTAAGAATTTAATTGTTCTGTTTGGGACATATGACAATAAAGACTCTTGAAATATTGTTGAAGACACAGAAACATTAAAAGTTATACTACAAGGTACACCGACTTGCATTGTGTGAATATCATAGCAGAGGATATTTGAGGACAATTTGCTTTGATTTCTGATGCTAAAGTAATGGAAAGTCTTGCCTCGTCTCTGCGCGATCTGCAAATACCCCGTGGACAGGTACTGCTCCAGGTCCTGCTGAAAGGCCTCTTCAAAAAACTTCTGCCGCTCTTTCAATTTCTGTTGCTGCGAGTTCTCCATGTCACGAACCTTATGGGCATGTACTTCATCCAACTTAACTGAAACAGGAGGAAAAGATCATTGACATGAGCCATGAGCAAAGAAATAGGAACTACAAATTGCCAGGACTTCATACAATGCAAACAATTCATAAAAGTTTCAATCGTAACCTGGTTGAGTTGAGTTTATTATTGTCACGTGTACTGAGGTGCAGGGCAAAGCTTTTTGTTGCGTGCCCTCCGGTCAGCGAAAAGACTAGACATGTTTACCACCCACAGATACAGGATAAAGGGCATAATGTTTAGGGCAGGAACCTGACTAACACTCGGGCTAAAGAATGGATGAAATGTTATACTCTGAAATGTACGAATATATCTCGAACGAAGTTTTTTATCTTAATAAATGTTTCCATTCTTCTTTAACTATCTTTTTCTTTTCTGTTTTCTTTTTTTTTGTTTTGTTTTTTTTCTTTCTCTTTTCTTTCTTTACTTCATCTATCTTTTTAGTTCTATCTAGTTTAAAAAAAAACAAAAAAAGGCAAAAGGTATTGGAGACAATGTAATAATAATTGACAATATTATCAATTTAAAAATGAAAGACTGGTAATGATGATAATATGTTGTGTACTTATCTCCAATAAAAAATATTTTCAAAAAAATAATAATGTTTAGTGCAAGATAAAGTCCAATAAAGTCCGATTAAAGATAGGTGTAGAAAGGAACTGCAGATGCTGGTTTACACAGAAGATAGACACAAAATGCTGGAGCAACTCAGTGGGTCAGGCGGCAAGTCTGGAGAAAAGGAATAAGAGGTGTTTCGGGACGAGACCCTTCCCTGAACCAGAAACACCTCCGATTAAAGATCGTTTGAGGGTTTCCAATGAGGTAGATAGTAGTTCAAGACCGCTCTCTAGTTGTGATGAGGGCCTGTCCCACTTGCGTGTCCTTAGCACGCAAATTACGCGACCTCGTGGTCGCGTTGAGCCGCGACAGTCCCGCGAAGGTCACACGCGACTTCATTCGACCGCGCAGCCAATTGGAACGCGCGACTTCATTCGACCGCACAGCCAATTGGAGCGCGTGACGTCATTTGAAGATGGACACAAAATGCTGGAGTAACTCAGCGGGACAGGCAGCATCTCTGGAGAGAAGGAATGGGTGATGTTTCGTGTCGAAGCTCTTCTTCAGTCTGAAAAGAAGGGTCTTGACCCGAAACGTCACCCGTTGCTTCTCTCCAAAGATGCTGCCGGTCCCGCTGAGTTACTCCAGCATTTTGTGTCTATCTTCAATTTTCTTGGCCCCGCTCTGGGAGTAGAAGTGGGGGCGGATCCAGACCGCAACGGCCGTGAGCCCCAGGCCGAGTTCGGCGATCGTTTGCCTGCTTCTGCTGCTGTTGGAGGTGAGACGTTGCGTCGCGCCAGGGTCTTGGGCCTGTCCCACTTTGGCCGTCTTCTGCGACAGGCCGTTGGCGTGCGAAGATTTTGTTCGCTACAAAAATTTCGGAGCCCCGCACGATGTCGCGCACAACTACATACCCCTCCGCGTTTCTCAGTGGGACCGGCGCCGCGCGGCCACACGATGCCCGTGCGCGTAATTTGCGTGCCAAGAACACGTAAGTGGGACAGGCCCTATAGGATAGTTCAGTTGCCTGATAAAAGCTGGGGAAAATCTGGAGGTGTGCGTTTTTGCACTTCTGTACCTCTTGTCTGAAGGGAGAGGGGAGGAGGGAGTGACCGGGGTGAGACTGATCCTTGATTATGCTGCTAGCCTTGTAGATGGAGTCAATGGAAGGGAGGTTGGTTTGTGTGATGGTCTGGGCTGCTGCGTCCACAATTCTCTGCAATTTCTTGCGGTCTTGGAGCCGTTCCAAAACAACACTGTGACGCAACCATCTTCACTATCTACAATGCCACCCACTTTTGTGTCTTCTGCAAACTTGCTAACCATGCCGTGTACGTTCTCATCCAAAGCCATATTTTCCCCTTACATCCGACCGTCGCCACACACTTGCTGTCATTAAACTCCGTCTGCCATCTCTCTGCCCATTTGTGCAGCTCCGGAATCACTGGAATGCGAGTGAACAAAACCAACTGCAAGCCATTTAAGGGCACAGCTGACAAGCAGAGAGAACTTTTTTCACAAACAATAGAGGGGAAAAGAAGGATGAAAGGTTTGGCGAGAGAATTCCAGAACGGTGATGTAAACAGATAAAGACACAGTTGGGCTGGGTTAGAGTAAAATTAGCTGCATACATTCAGGCAGAACTGATGGAATCACGACTTTCTCAGACCTTTGGGCTGGAGAAACTGAGAGTGGGAGAGTAATGACATGGAAGGAGTTGAAAACAATGATTAGAACTTCAAGACACAGTCGTCATTAGACCAGGAACTAAAATAAATCAGTAGGAACAGGTGACGCGTTTATAGTCAGAGTGATACAGCGTGGAAACAGGTCCTTCAGCCCAACCTGCCCACACCGGCCAACATGCTCCATCTACACTAGTCCCACATGCCTGCATTTTGCCCATATCCCTCTAAACCTATCCTATCCATGTCCCTATCTATATGTTTCTTGAATGCTGTGATAGTCCCAGCCTCAACTACCTCTACCGGCAGCTCACTCCATACACCCACCACGTATTGTGTAAAAAAGTTACCCCTCAGATTCCTATTAATCTTTCCTCCCTCAGCTTAAACCTATGTCCTCTGGTTCTCGATTCCCCTTCTCTGTGCGTTTACCCGATCTATTCCTCTCACGATTTTATACAGCTCTATAGGATCATCTATAAGGTGAGTACGTTCCTGTACAATGTAAAGTGATGGTGCGTTAGGTGCCCGAATAATAGTCATACATCATGGAAACAGGCCCTTTGGCCCAACTTGCCCACACCGACCAACATGTTTCATCTACACCAGTCCCACCTGCCTGCGTTTGGCCCATATCCCTCTAAACCTGTCCTAACCATATACCTGTCCAAATGTTTCTTAAACATTGTGATAGTACTTTTGGGACTTTTTGCAAGTTAGGATGTGAGCAGCAGCATTTATGAAGGTTGGAAAATGGGAGTCAGAGAGGGAGGAAACAGGCTCCAAGAGGTGGTGGATTTCAATATTAGATAACTGAGGGTGTGTGTGTGTGTGGGGGGGGGGGGGGGGGGGAGGTGTGACACAGAGAATGTTAAGAAAGGGCACAAGGAACTGCAGATGCTGGTTCACTAAAAAAGATGCTTATGTCTGCTGTACCATTTCACTATTTTCACTACCCGATTACCATAGAACAGTACAGAACATTAAGTACAGAACGAGAATTATGAAAATTCTTAGTCTAACTTGCTAGCTATAAATGCAGATACATTAAGAATACATTAAGAATAAGGGGTTGGCCATTTATGACTGAGATGAGGAAAAACATTTTTACCCAGAGAGTTGTGAATCTGTGGAATTCTCTGCCTCAGAAGGCAGTGGAGGCCAATTCACTGGATGTTTTCAAGAGAGTTGGATTTAGCTCTTTTAGCTAACGGAATCAAGGGATATGGGGGAAAAAGCAGGAACGGGGTACTGATTTTGGATGATCAGCCATGAGCATATTGAATGTCTCGAAGGGCCGAATGGCCTACTCCTGCACCTATTTTCTATGTTTCTATGATTACAAGCAACTGCAGATGCTGATTTATACAAAAAAGACCCAAAGTGCCAGAGTAACTCAGCGGGTCTGGCAGCAACTCAGGTGAACATGGATTGGTGATGTTTCAATACATAAATCATTCGTGGAGATAGCTCAATGTTTCATTGGTTATTTTATTGTCACATGTACCAATGGTACAGTGAAATACATTTATATCAGTGCAATTTTTGCCATAAATAAAGCCAATAAGTACCCCATGCTTAGAAACAGCCCACTGAGTCCATATGTACTAGTTGCCTTTTTGGCAACAAGATTTTTTCCCCCAGAATTTCTGGTATGTTTCTATTCAGACTGGGATAATTTTGCTAATTGAAAGATTACATCTGGCATGGGTATAGTGCTGTGATTTGCAGTTAAAGCAGCTACATCTAAGAGAGCTAGTCTGAAGATAGGGCCCAACTGGAAACATCACCTACCCACGAGTTTAGTTGGCAAACTCAATGCTAGCATTTATTCCAAGAGGGCTTGTATACAAAAACAGGGATGTAATGTTCTATAAGGAGCTGGTAAGGCCACATTTGGAATATTGTGAACAGTTTTGGGCACCATACCTGAGGAAGGATGTGCTGGCTCTGGAGAGGGTCCAGAGGAGGTTTACAAGAATGATCCCAGGAATGAGTAGGTTAACATACGATGAGTGTTTGTCGGCACTGGGCCTGTACTGGCTGGAGTTCAGAAGAATGAAGGGGGACCTAATTGAAACATCCAGAATAGTGAAAGGCCTGGATAGAGTGGGTGTGGAGAGGATGTTTCCACTAGTGGGAGAGTCTAGGACTGGAGGTCACGGCCTCAGAATTAACGGACTTTTTTTAGGAAGGAGATGAGGAGAAATTTCTTTAGTCAGAGGGTGGTGAATCTGTGGAATTCATTGCCGCAGACGGCTGTGGAAGCCAAGTCAATGGATATTTTTAAGGCAGAGATAGATAGATTCTAGATTACTATGGATGTCAGGGTTATGGGGAGAAGGCAGGAGAATGGGGTTGAGAAGGAGAGATAGATCAGCCGTGATTGAATGGCGGAGTAGACTTGATGGGCCGAATGGCCTAATTCTGCTCCTATCACATGAACATTCTCCAGAGATGCAAGCTGGCTAACCTCCCGAGTTACTCCAGCACTTTGTATCCCTTTTAATGTAAAGAGTGAACCTGAGCGATGGAATCAATACAACACCAAAATTACAAGCAGTCCAATTCGGAATCAGAGTTGCTAGGGAGAGGAATGGAGTTGATTATGAACAGAGATGTCACAAGGACTGAAAACAATGCCTTTGTATTTCCCACAATCGGCACTCGAGCTACACACTGGGTATAAAACTGTCGGGATGAAAAGGACAGAAATGTCAACAAAGCCAAATATGAACTGTCACGTTTGACTCAGAGATGAGATTGGATTAAAGAATATAACAAGCTTGTAAATGTGCCCTAGATTCCCTGCCACAGTTATTACATAATCCACGTGGTTAGAATAAGATGAGCTCTCTTGATATAAAGGCGAGCCCTAGAAATTGAAATTGTCAGCTGTGAAGCCGCCCACAGCATTATTTTCTAATTACGTGAATAAGTCTCCATCAGTACGCAGTCATTAGCAGTACGTTTCATCAGCATGACAAAACCTAAAATAGCCGTTTGTTTAGTTTGGAGGCACAGCTCGGAAACAGGCCCTTCGGCCCACCGAGTCTGCACAGACTAGCGATCCCCGCACATTAACATTACCCTACGCACACTAGGGACAATCTTACATTTATACCAAGTCAAATAACCTACAAACCTGTACGTCTGAGGAGTGTGGGAGTGAACCGAAGATCTCAGAGAAAACCTCACGCAGGTCACGGGGGGAACGCACAAACTCCGTACAGACAGCACCCGTGGTCAGGATCGAACCCGGGTCCCTGGCGCTGGGAGGCAGCAACTCTACCGCTGCGCCACAGTGCCGCCCAGTGTTGTGAAGGAGACATGAACTTAAAGGATATAATTGTTCTACATAGATACATAGAAAATAGGTGCAGGAGTAGGCCATTCGGCCCTTCGAGCCGGCCCTTCGAGTTCTGCATTTAAAGGTACATTATTGATGTGTACGAAGGAACTGCCAATGCTGGTTTACACCGAAGATACACAAAATGCTGGAGTAACTCAGCGGGACAGGCAGAGAAAAGGAATAGATGAGGCTTCGGGTCCAGAGCCTTCTTCACGGGAGGGGAGGGGAACAGATTCCCTCGCCCCTGACTCTCAGTCTGAAGAAGAGTCTCGACATGAAACGTCACCTGTTCCTCTTCTCCAGAGATGCTGCCTGACCCGCTGAGTTGCTCCAGCACTTTGTATCCATCTTACTGATGTGTATGTTGCATGTGCAATTAAACAAAGTTGCGAACTGGAAAATCGATTAATAAATTAAAAATCTCAAGGAATTGCAAACACTAGTTTACAATAAAAAAGACATAAAGTGCTGGAGTAACTCAGTGCGTCAGGCAGCATTCCTGGAAATCATGAATAGAAACATAGAAACATAGAAAATAGGTGCAGAAGGAGGCCATTCGGCCCTTCGAGCCAGCACCGCCATTTATTGCGATCATGGCTGATCGTCCCCAATCAATAACCCGTGCCTGCCTTCTCCCCATATCCCTTGATTCCACTAGCCCCTAGACCTCTATCTAACTCTCTCTTAAATCCATCCAGTGATTTGGCCTCCACTGCCCTCTGTGGCAGGGAATTCCACAAATTCACAACTCTCTGGGTGAAAACGCTTTTTCTCACCTCAGTCTTAAATGGCCTCCCCTTTATTCCAAGACTGTGGCCCCTGGTTCTGGACTCGCCCAACATTGGGAAAATTTTTCCTGCATCTAGCTTGTCCAGTCCTTTGGTGACGTTTCACATCGGAACTCTTAGAGTCATGGAGCCAAACATCGTGGAAATGGGCCCTTTGGCCCAACTTGCCCACACCGACCAACATGCCTCATCTACACGAGTCCCACCTGCCTGCATTTGGCCCACATACCTCTAAAGCCCATATCCATGTACCTGTTTCAATGTTTCTTAAACATTGCAATGGTACCTGCCTCAACTACCTCCACTGGCAGCTTGTTCCATACACCCACTATCCTTAGTGTAATAAAAGATCGCAATCTGAAACTTAGTTTAGTTTATTGTCACGTGTACCGAGTTACGGTGAAGAGCCTGTAGCGAGCTACAGTGAAAAGGTACAGTGAAGAAGGATCCTGACCCGCAACATCACCTATCCATGAATGAATGAATAAGTTTATTGGCCAAGTATGTTCACATACAAGGAACTTGCCTTGGTGCTCCACTCGCATGTAACAACACGTATATACAGTAAACAATTAAGAATAAAACATAAAACATGAAAACATTAAGAATAAAACATTATAGTTTGTGAATGAAATAAAATACCAGAGCAAAAGGAGGCTACAGACTTTTGGTTATTGAGTAGAGCTACTGCTCGTGGAAGAAAGCTGTTTTTATGTCTGGCTGTGGCGGCTTTGACAGTCCGGAGTTGCCTTCCAGAGGAAAATGATTCAAAGAGTTTGTGGCCAGGGTGAGAGAGGTCAGAGATGATCTTATCCGCTTGCTTCCTGGCCCTTGCAGTGTACAGTTCGTCAATGGGGGGGGGGGGGGGGGGAGGTTGCAGCCAACAACCTTCTCAGCTGATCGGACGATTCGCTGGAGCCTCCGGATGTCATGCTTGGTGGCTGAGCCAAACCAGACCATGATGGAGAAGATGAGGACAGACTCTACGATGGCCGTATAGAATTGGACCATCCATGTACATCAGGGATGCTGCCTGACCCGCTGAATTACTCCAGCACTTTGGGAATCCTTTCTCATCTTCTATTCATGTTGCTCTCTTACCCTTTGATACCATTGTAATTCAACATATCTACTTTATTTAAAATTCTCTCTAAATATTACACAGCCTCAGAGGCAAAGACCACAGTCCACTGATTCTCCATTACATCCTCCCTCTGCTTGCAGACAGTGTGAAGATTTTATAAGCACACCGTTATTTTGCATGTCAGTGTTCACAGCTGCGTTACAATCCCTCCAGACTTAACTCCTACACTAAATGAGCCTTCAGCTAAGAACTGCAGATTTTCTCGGCTGCAACACATATTTCAGTTTAGTTTATTGTCACGTGTACCGAGGTACAGTGAAAAGCTTCTGTTGCGTGTTATCCAGTCAGCAGAAAGACAATACAGGATTACAATCAAGTTATTTAGTATATAGATACATAAGAAGGGAATAACATTTAGTGCAAGGTAAAGCCAGCAAAGTCCGGTCAAGGATAGCCCAACGGTCACCACAGAGGTAGGTGGTGGTTCCGCACTGTTCTCTGGTTGTGGTAGGATGATTCAGTTGCCTGATAGCAGCTTATTTTAACAGTTTATTTTAGTGTTTTGCTCATGATGATGTCCTGATGGTGAAGAGCGTTTAGGGTGGTGTAAGTGGGCGGTCACGGTGGCTCAGCGGTAGAGTTGCCGCCTTACAGCGCGTGCAGCGCCGGAGACCCGGGTTCGATCCCGACAACGGGTGCTGCCTGTACGGAGTTTGTACGTTCTCCCCTTGACCTTTTCTTGGACCATGTTCTTCGGTCTCCTCCCCCACTCCAAAGACGTACAGGTTTGTAGGGTTAATTGGCTTGGTGTACGGGTAAATTGTCCCGAGTGTGTGAAGGATAGTGTTAACGTGCGGGGATCGCAGGTCGGTGTGGACTCAGTGGGCCAAAGGGCCTGATTCCGCGCTGTATCTCTAAACTAAACTATTGCTTTATTAAATGTATTTGAACTAATTAAGATTAATAAGAAAACATTAAGAAATAAGAAAACTGAATCATCCTACTACACCTCAGCAACGAATTTGATAAGGTTCCACATGGTACACAGCTCTAGAAGGTTAGATCACATGTGATCCAAGGAGAGATAGCTGAGTGGATAGAGAATTAGCTTCAAATCTTATACACCTCTATATGATCACCCCTCATCCTTGTGCACTCCAAGGAATAAAGTCCTAGTCTGCTCAACCTCTCACTCTAGTTCAGGCCTCGAGTCCTGAAAAGTGGAAGAAATTAGAGCATAGGATCTGTTAATTATAGAGAATGGCAAGGTGGTAAGTCGGTGGCTAATGGAACTCTTCTTGTTGCCCGGGGGCGGAACTGATGAGAGAAGAAGTGTGGGAAATGAACCCGACTTGGTTGAGAGCTTCTCAGCGGGACAGGCAGCCTCTCTGGAGAGAAGGAATGGGTGGCGTTTCCCTTCTTCGCCTCGACCCAAAACCCATCATTCCGTCTCTCCAGAGATGCTGCCTGTCCCGCTGAGTTACTCCAGCATTTTGTCTACCTTTGGTTTAAACCAGCATCTGCAGTTCCTTCCTACATGGTTGAGAGCCTTTCCGATTAGGCAAATCCATTGTTAACAAAAAATTATTTCTGAAATAGATGTTGTTGACATCAAAATAGGTATAACAGAGTCACACAAACTGGGAGAATGAAATAGAATTCTTCGAAGTAGTTAGATGAGGTGGAAGAAGAAAAACTTTGGAACTGCACCTTGGTTGCTAACTTAACCTCTGAAATGGAGATGAAGTATTCGGGCGGCACAGTGGTGCAGCAGTAGAGTTGTTGCCTTATGGCAGCAGACACCTGGGTTGATTCTTGACTATACGTGTGCTGTCTGTACGGAGTTTGTACGTTCTCCCCACGACCAGCGAGAGAGTGTGAGATTAATCCCTGGTGCTCAACTGTGGTACAAGGATAAGTAGGAGGAGGCGTCTGAGAGTTGTCGCCTGGCCTCAGCCTCAGTGCGCCAGACTACCCTGGCACCTCCCTTGTCGGTGGGTTTGATTATGTTGGGGTTGCTGCAGAGTGAGAGGAGGGGAGGGCTGTACGTTCAGAGGGGATGAAGTTTGAGTAGGTCAGAGGAGTGGAAACGTTGAGACCGTTGATGTCACGCCGGCAGTTAGAAAATAAAAACGTCTAGAGAGGGTAGAAGGCCATTCGGGGGAGTCCAAGAGGAGGGGGACCTGTGGAGATGGGAGACTGGGTGGTGTGGACTCCTTCCCATAGAAAAAGGCACGGAGGCGGAGGCGACAGAAGAAAAGCTCAAGAAGGGTCTCGACCCGAAACGTCACCCATTCCTTCTCTCCACAGATGCTGCCTGTCCCGCTGAGTTACTCCAGCTTTTTGTGTCTATCCCTGTGACCACGTGGGTTTTCTCCGGATGCTCCGGTTCCCTCCAACACTCGCTTCGGTAAAAATTGGAAATTGTCCCTAGTGTTTAGGATAGTGTTAGGTGGGCCGAAGGGCCTGTTTCTGCGCTGGATCTCGAAGCAGTCAAGAAAGAAAGATTAAAATATGGGCCATGTGAAAGTGACACCAGCGTGGATACTAACAGCAAAACTGATGAAACATCTATACAGTCATAAATATATTGGAAAAAGAGAGATAGAACTGAAGTAGAGAGGTGAGCGGCACTTCTATTCAAAGAAAAGGCAAAGGATAACAGCAAAGGAGTATAAAACTTTGAGAGGAATAGATAGGGTTAAATGCACAGTCTTTTACCCAGAGTAGGGGAATCAAGAACCTGAGGACATAGGTTTAAGATGAGGGGGACAAATTTAATAGGAACGCAAGGGGTAAATTTTTATACCCAAACGGTGGTGGGTGTACGGAACAAGCTGCCGGAGGAAGTACTTGAGGCAGGGACTATCCCAACGTTTAAAAACCATATGGACAGGTACATGGATAGGACAGGATTAGAGGGATATGGGTCAAACACAGGGAGGTGGGACTACTGTAGATGGTGCATGTTGGTCGCTATGGGCAAGTTGGGCCAAAGGACCCGTTTCATCCTGTATCACTCTATGATATTCAAGCCAATCTCATGTGGAAAGGAGGTTGAAGTGGGACTACATATAAATTAAGGCAGAGGTATCATAATATAATTGGGGAATATTCAACAAAGGATTAAAGCACAGCATGGCCAAATGGGCAAATTAAAATGCCATTAATATTTTGAACCAGATTCTGACACTGGAAGGCATTTTACATCAATACCATTTTATTTAATTCTGCTTTATGTATTCTGCTTAATATTTATTATTCTCATTCTGGTCTGTAGTAATTTATTCAGACCACAGGCAGATGCTACATTAGCAAAATAAATATATCATGAGTCATAGGCTATACTACTGCACAGGGGATAAGATACCTGCTCAGCAAGTAAACTGGGCAACGGCAATCACAAATTAATTAAGAGTCTATTGTTTTGATAACAGGGTTAATTTAAGAGAGGAAACCACCAACAGATAAGGGTATACAACAGGGCGCGGTATAGTTGCTGCCTTACAGCTCCAGAGACCCGGGTTCAATTGTTAAGGGCTTGGACACGCTAGAGGCAGGAAACATGTTCCCGATGTTGGGGGAGTCCAGAACCAGGGGCCACAGTTTAAGAATAAGGAGTAAGCCATTTTGAACGGAGACGAGGAAACACTTTTTCTCACAGAGAGTGGTGAGTCTGTGGAATTGTCTGCCTCAGTGGGTGGTAGACGCAGGTTCTCTGGATGCTTTCAAATGAGAGCTAGATAGGGCTCTTAAAAATAGTGGAGTCAGGGGATATGGGGAGAAGGCATGAACGGGGTACTGATTGGGGATGATCAGCCATGATCACATTGAATGGCGGTACTGGCTCAAAGGGCCAAATGGCCTACTCCTGCACCTATTGTCTATTGTCTATAGTCAATCATGAGTACGGCTGCTGTCTGTACGGAGTTTGTACGCTCTCCCCCTGACTTGTAAATTGTCCCTAGTGTGTAGGGTAGGACTAGTGTATGGGGATGGCTAGTCGGCGTGGAGTCGGTGGGCCAAAGGGCCAGTTTCCACGCTGCACCTCCAAAAACAAAAAAAAACTTTAAAGAACATAAATCAGTGTTTGACCGTCCAATGCAATACTATTGCAAGGAATTGCAATAATTGCTTCTAATTTTTGGTTTAAAAATTGATCTACAATTTCCAAATGCTGCATAAATATCAACCTCTGCCAGGAATTCTCCTGCAATTTCCTAACATACATGTCAAGCAGACGGAACTGAATTCCAGAGATGTGTGAGTGAGCGTGAGACTAGCTGTAACATGAAGGCAACATCTGACCAAATATAGCCTCAAAGCATCAGATGAAAACTTTCCTTCAAAAACATAGAACAGTTTGGAAGATAGACACAAAAAACTGGAGTAACTCAGCGGGACAGGAATGGGTGACGTTTCGAGGGTCGAGACCCTTCTTCAGACTGAAAGTCACGGGAAAGGGAAACGATAGTGATAATTTTTCAAAACTCTTTAGATTCTGGAGTAGTCCCTGAGGATTGGAGGGTAGCAAACGTAACCCCACCTTTTAAGAAGGGAGGGAGAGAGAAAACGGGGAATTACAGACCAGTTAGTCTAACATCGGTAGTGGGGAAACTGCTAGAGTCAGTTATTAAAGATGGGATAGCAGCACATTTGGAAAGTGGTGAAATCATTGGACAAAGTCAGCATGGATTTACGAAAGGTAAATCGTGTCTGACGAATCTTATAGAATTTTTCGAGGATGTAACTAGTAGAGTGGATAGGGGAGAACCAGTGGATGTTTTGTATCTGGACTTTCAGAAGACTTTCGACAAGGTACCACATAAGAGATTAGGATACAAACTTAAATCACACGGTATTGGGGGTTCAGTATTGATGTGGATAGAGAACTGGCTGGCAAACAGGAAGCAAAGAGTAGGAGTAAACGGGTCCTTTTCAGAATGGCAGGCAGTGACTAGTGGGGTACCGCAAGGCTCAGTGCTGGGACCCCAGCTATTTACAATATATATTAATGATCTGGATGAAGGAATTGAATGCAACATCTCCAAGTTTGCGGATGACACTAAGCTGGGGGGCAGTGTTAGCTGTGAGGAGGATGCTAGGAGACTGCAAGGTGAAACTGGATAGGCTGGGTGAGTGGGCAAATGTTTTGCAGATGCAGTATAATGTGGATAAATGTGAGGTTATCCACTTTGGTGGCAAAAACGGGAAGGCAGACTATTATCTAAATGGTGGCCGATTAGGAAATGGGGAGATGCAGCGAGACCTGGGTGTCATGGTACACCAGTCATTGAAAGTAGGCATGCAGGTGCAGCAGGCAGTGAAGAAAGCGAATGGTATGTTGGCCTTCATAGCAAGAGGATTTGAGTATAGGAGCAGGGAGGTTCTACTGCAGTTGTACAGGGTCTTGGTGAGACCACACCTGGAGTATTGCGTACAGTTTTGGTCTCCAAATCTGAGGAAGGACATTATAGCCATAGAGGGAGTGCAGAGAAGGTTCACCAGACTGATTCCTGGGATGTCAGGACTTTCATATGAAGAAAGACTGGATAGACTTGGCTTATACTCGCTAGAATTTAGGAGATTGAGAGGGGATCTTATAGAAACGTACAAAATTCTTATGGGGTTGGACAGGCTAGATGCAGGAAGATTGTTCCCGATGTTGGGGAAGTCCAGGACAAGGGGTCACAGCTTAAGGATAAGGGGGAAATCCGTTAAGACCGAGATGAGGAAAAACTTTTTCACACAGAGAGTGGTGAATCTCTGGAACTCTCTGCCACAGAGGGTAGTTGAGGCCAGTTCATTGGCTATATTTAAGAGGGAGTTAGATGTGGCCCTTGTGGCTAAAGGGATCAGGGGGTATGGAGAGAAGGCAGGTACGGGATACTGAGTTGGATGATCAGCCATGATCATAATGAATGGCGGTGCAGGCTCGAAGGGCCGAATGGCCTACTCCTGCACCTATTTTCTATGTATCTATGTATCTATGAGAGATATAGACGATGATGTGGAGCAGGGGTTCCCAACCTTTTTCGTCCCGTTTACTCCCGGCAACTTTAATGTTATTCCACTTATTTATGAACAACTAATGATGAACAGATACCGACCGGTATAACAGAACCACACAGTCAGGCAATGAGAAATAATATGTACAAATCCAGAATCAACAAATTTACCCCCTGGGTAGGTGAAATATACCTCCCTGGGGGTAAACTTACCCCAGGTTGGGAACCTTTGATGTAGAGAGACATAGAACAATGAATGAAAGATATGCAAAAAAAAGTAACGCTGATAAAGGAAACAGGCCCTTGTTAGCTGTTTGTTTGGTGAAAACGAGAAGCTGGTGCGACTAGGGCCAGTACAGTATAGCACAGGAACAGTTCCTTTGGCCCACAATGCCTGTGTCGAACACGATGATACGACCAACCCTTATCTGCCTGCACATAACCCATATCCTTCCATTCTCTGCATAGCCATGTGCTTATACAAAACTCCCTTCAACGCCACTATCGTACCGACCTCAACCACCACACCTGGCAGCGTGTTGTATGCAATCACCACACTCTGCATAAATTACTTGCCCTGAACATCTCCTTTCAACTTTACCCCTCTCCCCTTAAACCTATGCCCTGTAGTATTGCATATATCTGCCCTGGGAAAAAGATTCTGACCGTCTACCCTGAACTACTATCTACCTCGTTGGTGACCCTTTGATCAGACTTTACTGGCTTTATCTTGCACTAAACGTTATTCCCTTATCATGTATCTGTACACTGAGAATGGCTCAATTGTAATCATGTATTAGACAATAGACAATAGGTGCAGGAGTAGGCCATTCGGCCCTTCGAGCCAGCACCACCATACAATGTGATCATGGCTGATCATCCCCAATCAGTACCCCGTTCCTGCCATCTCCTCATATCCCCTGACTCCGCTATTGTAAGAGCCCTATCTGGCTCTCTCTTGAAAGCATCCAGAGAACCGGCCTCCACCGCCCTCTGAGGCAGACAATTCCACAGACTCACCACTCTCTGTGAGAAAACGTGTTTCCTCGTCTCCGTTCTAAATGGCTTATTCTTAAACTGTGGCCCCTGGTTTTGGACTCCCCCAACATCGGAAACATGTTTCCTGTCTCTAGCGTGTCCAAACCCTTAACAATCTTATATTTTCAATGAGATCCCGTCTCATCCTTCTAAACTCCAGAGTGTACAAGCCCAGCTGCTCCATTCTCTCAGCATATGACAGTCCCGCCATCCCGGGAATTAACCTTGTAAACCTACGCTGCACTCCCTCAATAGCAAGAATGTCCTTCCTCAAATTAGGGGACCAAAACTGCACACAATACCCCAGGTGTGGTCTCACTAGGGCTCTGTACAACTGCAGAAGGACCTCTTTGCTCCTATATTCCATTCCTCTTGTTATAAAGGCCAACATGCCATTCGCTTTCTTCACTGCATGCTGTACCTGCATGCTTACTTTCATAGACTGATGAACAAGGACCCCCAGATCCCGTTGTACTTCCCCTTTTCCCAACTTGACGCCATTTAGATAGTAATCTGACGCCATTTAGATAGTAATCTTGTCTTTCTGCTGACTGGTCAGCACGCAACAAAAGCTTTTCATTGTACCTCAGTACAACAAACTGAACTAAACTATCAATGCCTCTCATAATGTTAAATATTTTGGCTGGAGATATTCCTGGCATTAAAGAAGATGTCTGTGATATTTGGAGGTCAATCATCTCAACACAAGAGATGCCGCAATAGTTTCTCCAGGCAATACCTCATGGCCACCATATTGAGTGGTCCCTTCACAGATCTTCACTCGTGAAGACCAGAAGCAGTGTGGACAATATTACCAGGCAGGTAATATTCACAGCGACATCTACATCTCATTCACTGACCATCTCCAAGGATGCCAAACCACTTCCCTGCAATCATGCTTGGAATTTTTTGAGGATGTAACCAGTAGAATGGATAAGGGAGAGCCAGCAGATGTGGTGTATCTGGACTTTCGAAAAGCATTTGATAAGGTCCCACACAAAAGATTAGTCTGCAAAATTAGAGCACATGGTATTGGGGCTAGGGTATTGATGTGGATAGAGAGCTGGTTGGCAGACAGGAAGCAAAGAGTAGGAATTAACAGGTCCTTTTCAGAATGGCAGGCAGTGACTAGTGGGGTGCTGCAAGGCCCGATTCTGGGACCCAGTTGTTTACAATATATATTAACGATTTAGACGAGGGAATTAAATGTGACATCTCCAAGTTTGCGGATGACACAAAGCTGGGTGGTAGTGTGAGCTGCGAGGAGGATACTATGAGGCTGCAGGATGACTTGGACAGGTTGGGTGAGTGGGCAGATGCATGGCAGATGCAGTTTAATGTGGATAAATTTGCGGTTATCCACTAGTGGCAAGAACAAGAAGGCAGATTATTATCTGAATGGTGTCAGATTAGGAGAAGGGGAGGTGCAACAAGACCTGGGCGTGCTTGTAAGTCATGCTGTACCTGAATGTAAGCATGCAGGTACAGCAGGCCGTGAAGAAAGCCAATGGCATGTTGGCCTTCATTGCGAGAGGATTTGAGTTTAGGAGCAAGGAGGTCCTACTGCAGTTGTACAGGGCCCTGGTGAGACTGTACCTGGAGTATTGTGTGCAATGTTGGTCTCCTAATTTGAGGAAGGACATTATTGCTATTGAGGGAGTGCAGCGTAGGTTCACCAGGTTAATTCCTGGGATGGCGGGACTGACATATGATGAAAGGCTGGGTCGACTGGGTTTGTATTCACTGGAATTGAGAAGGGGATCTTATAGAATCATATAAAATTCTTAATGGATTGGACAGGTTAGATGCAGGAAAAATGTTCCCGATGTTGGGGGAATTCAGAACCACAGTTTAACAATAAGGGATAGACCATTTAGGACAGAGATGAGGAAAACCTTTAACACCCAGAGAGTTGTGAATCTGTGGAATTCTTTGCCACAGAAAGCAGTGGAGGCCAATTCACTGGATGTTTTCAAGAGAGTTAGATTTAGCTCTTTGGGCTAAAGGAATCAAGGGATATGGGGAAAAAGCAGGATGGGGTACTGATTTTAGATGATCAGCCATGATCATATTGAATGGCGGTGCTGGTTCAAAGGGCCGATTGGCCTCCTCCTGCACCTATTTTCTATGTAATCTATGACTAAGCAATACATGCGGGCATTGTTAGTGAGGCCCATATTCAGTGAATATCCAGTGAATACATATTAATGTATCAACCCCATTTTCTTGCCTCCTCCCCATAACCCCTGACACACATACTAATCAAGAATCCATCTGTCTCTGCCTTCACAATGTCCATTGACTTGGCCTCCACAGCCTTCTGTGGCAATGAATTCCACACATTCACCAACCTCCGACTAAAGAAATTCCTCTTTATCTCCTTTCTAAAGGTACGTCCTTTTACTCTGAGGCTATGATATAGAAATTGACTTGGAACATGTTTTGGCTGTTGGAATGAAGACTTAACAAGGAAACCAAAGATGTCAATAAAATTAGTTTGAGCATTCCAAAACATAACAGAGGATATTCATGACACAAATACAAGGATTACATGAACTTACTGGTGTCCTTCAAACAACTCGAGGAAGACAGAGCACAGGAGGATGAGGGGTGATCTTATAGAAGTGTATAAAATCGTCTGGGAAATAGATAGCGAAAATGCAGTATTTTACCAAGAGTAGGGGAATCGAGAACCAGAGGACATGAGTTTAGGGTGAGGGGGAAAGATTTAACGGGAACCTGAGGGGCAGCATTTTTTACATGAAGGGTGGAACAAGCTGCCGGATGAGGTTGTTGAGGCTAGTACTATCACACAGTTGTAAGACATGTTTAGACACGTATATGGATAGGATAGGTTTTGAGGGAGTTGGACTAGTGTAGATTGGGCATGCTGGTTGGCGTGGGCAGGTTGGGCCGAATAAGTTGTTGAAGTCATGGACTCTATGACTTCTACAAGGTATTGGAATAGTGAGGGAGAAGAGAACTGATTTCACAAGAACAGAATTAGGCCATATGAATCATCAAGCCTGTCCTTCACTGATTATACCCTCTTGGCTCCTTTTCCTTCTCAAACTCATCAGTTGCGATCTTCAACATTCAAATTGTCTCACTCTGTACAGCTAACGAACGATGCAGTTGATCAAGAAACGGCAGTCTACTTTGATGAGATGCCCTCTCACATAGACAGACAGACCAGAACTAATTGCTAGTTATGCTCTGTCATTTCAGTAGGCACTCGGATGAAATGAATTGCCACAATGGCCTTAAATCGTTTCTGCATGTTTATCAAATGATAAATCCGCAGATGCCAACATATTCAACTGAAAAGAACTTTATACTATTCACGCTGCTAATTTGTAATTTGAAAAATTGACTGTACGGGAAGTCTACATGTTTCTGTAAGTGTGTGAAGTATTGAGGAAAAGATGTGAAAAGAGAGCAGTCCTGAGCTACTATCTACCTCACTGGAGACCCTCGGACTATCTTTGATCAGACTTTACTGCTTTATCTCCCATTAAACGTTATTCCCTTATCATGTATCTGTACTCTGTGAACGGCTCGATGGTAATCCTGTATTGTCTTTAGACAATGGACAATAGACAATAGACAATAGGTGCAGGACTAGGCCATTCGGCCCTTCGAGCCAGCACCGCCATTCAATGTGATCATGGCTGATCATCCCCAATCAGTACCCCGTTCCTGCATTCTCCCCATAATCCCCTGACTCCGCTATTTTTAAGAGCCCTATCTAGCTCTCTCTTAAAAGCATCCAGAGAACCGGCCTCCACACCCTCTGAGGCAGAAAATTCCACAGACTCACCACTCTCTGTGAGAAAAAGTGTTTCCTCGTCTCCGTTCTAAATGGCTTACTCCTTATTCTTAAACTGTGGCCCCTGGTTCTGGACTTCCCCAACATCGGGAACATATTTCCTGCCTCTAGCGTGTCCAAACCCTTAACAATCTTATATGTTTCAATGAGATCCTCTCATCCTTCTAAACTTCTGCTGGCTGGTTAGCACGCAACAAAAGCTTTTCGCTGTACCTCGGTACACGTGACAATAAAGAAAACTAGAAAGGAAACTGAGACAGAGATGCCAATTTTTACAACCTGCTCTCGACACACAATTTTCCAAAGGCTTTCCAAAGTTGGAAAGGCTACAGAGAGGATGTACGAGGATGATGCCAGGACTCGAGGGATGATGCCAGGACTCGAGGGCCTGAGCTATAGAGAGAGGTTCAGCAGGCTGGGGCTTGTTTCCTTGGAGCACAGGAGGATGTGGTGTGATCCTATAGAGGTGAACAAAATCGTGAGGGGAATAGATCGGAATACAGGCACAGAGTCTCTTGCCCAGAGTATGGGAATCGAGAACCAGAGGACATAAGTTTTATTGTGAAGGGGCAAAGATTTAACAGGAATCTGAGGTGTAACATTTTCACACAAAGGGTTGCAGGTGAATGGACCAAGCTACCGGAGGAGGTAGTTGAGGCAGGAACTATCGCAACGTTTAAAAAACAATTAGATGGGTACATGGATAGAATTGTTTTAGAGAGCATAGGCCGTCACTGCCTTCTGAGCCAGAGAATTCCACAGATTTACAACTCTCTGAGTGAAAAAGTGTTTCCTCATCTGCGTTCTAAATGGCTTACCCCTTATTCTTAAACTGTGGCCCCTGGTTCTGCACTCCCCCAACATTAGGAACATGTTTCCTGCCTCTAGCGTGTCCAAACCCTTATTAATCTTATATGTTTTAAGAAGATATCCTCTCATCCTTCTAAATTACAGTGTATACAAGCCTAGTCGCTCCATTCTTTCAACATATGACAGTCCAGCCATCCCGGGAATTAACCTTGTGAACCTACGCTGCACTCCCTCAATAGCAAGAATGAAATTCTCAAATTTGGAGACCAAAACTGCACGCAATACCCCAGGTGTGGTCTCACTAGGGCCCTTTACAACTGCAGAAGGACCTCTTTGCCCCTATACTTAACTCCTCTTGTTATGAAGGCCAACATGCCATTTGCTTTCTTCACTGCCTGTTGTACCTGCATGCTTACTTTCAGTGACTGATGTACAAGGACACTCAGGTCTCATTGTACTTCCCCTTTTCCCAACTTGACACCATTCAGATAATAATCTGCCTTCCTGTTCTTGCCACCAAAGTGGATAACCTCACATTTATCCACAATAAACTGCATCTGCCATGCATCTGTCCACTCACCCAACCTGTCCAAGTTACCCTGCATCCTCATAGCATCCTCTTCACAGTTCACACTACCACCCAGCTTTGTGTCTTTTGGTAATGTTACTTTTACTCCCTTCATCTAAATCATTAATGTATTTTGTAAATAGCTGCGGTCCCAGCACCGAGCCTTGCGATACCCCACTAGTCACTGCTGCCATTCTGAAAGGGACCCGTTAATCCCTACTCTTTGTTTCCTGTCTGCCAACCAATTTTCTATCCATGTCAGCACTCTACCCCCAATACCATGTGCCTTAATTTTGCCCACTAATCACCAATGTGGGACCTTATCAAAGGCTTTCTGAAAGTCCAAGTACACTACATCCACTGGCGCTCCCTTGTCCATTTTCCTAGTTACATCCTCAAAAAAATCCAGAAGATTAGTCAAGCATGGTTTCCCCCTCGTAAATCTATGTTGACTCGGACCAATCCTGTTACCGAATGTGCTGCTATTTCATCTTTTACAATTGACTCCAGCATCTTCTCCACCACCGATGTCAGGCTAACTGGTCTATAATTCCCTGTTTTCTCTCTCCCTCCTTTCTTAAAAAGTGAGATAACATTAGCTACCCTGATGTTACAGTATCTTTATTCGTAAACTAGAATCTGCAGTTCCTTGTGTTCACATTGTTACCCATATGAACTTACAGTCTTTGCCCCTAGTGCACAATGAGGCACAGCTGTAGAATTACTGCCTTGCAGCACCAGAGACCTGCGTTCCATCCTGACTGCGGCGGCTGTTCATACAGAGATGGTACAATAGACAATAGGTGCAGGAGTAGGCCATTCGGCCCTTCGAGCCAGCACCGCCATTCAATGTGATCATGGCTGATCATCCACAATCAGTACCCCGTTCCTGCCTTCTCCCCATATCCCCTGACCGCTATTTTTAAGAGCCCTATTTAGCTCTCTCTTTAAAGTATCCAGAGAACCTGCCTCCACCGCCCTCTGAGGCAGAGAATTCCACAGACTCACAACTCTCTGTGAGAAAAAGTGTTTTCTCGTCTCCGTTCTAAATGGCTTTCCCCTTATTCTTAAGCTGTGGCCCCTGGTTCTGGACTCCCCCAACATCCAACTTTTCTTCGGTAAAAATTGTACATTTTCCTCTGTGTGTGTGTGCGTGTAGCATATTGTTGGTGTACGGGAAAGATCGCTGGTAGGCACAGACTCAGTGGACCGAAGGGCCTGTTTCCGCGCTGTATCTCTAAACTAAACAGTGGCCTTAAAGGTTAATAATGTTTACAAAATAACTACAAATTCATCTTTGGTCCAAAATCTGAGGAAAAGTGGACACAAGTGTAGATAGAGTACAGTGTTTATATTAAATAATCAATATATGATTATCCTCTAGCCATTTGCACTATTAGAGTCACGTGGGAACCCCATGTTCAGACATTATTATTATGGCAAGGCTCCGCTACAACGGCATTGTTACTGCCCTCAGCATTAATATTACATAAATGGTTAGGAACTGTAATTACTGATCACAGGCCAGCATTACTTAATGGGACATCTCAAAGGGAACAAACACTATGTCCACAGACGGTGCTGGAAGCCACTGTGCCAAGAGTATCACAAGTCACAGAACTAAGCACGGCACAGTGGCGCAGCGGTAGAGTTGCTGTCATTCAGCACTTGCAGCGCCGGAGACCCGGGTTCGATCCCGACTACGGGTGCTGTCTGTACGGAGTTTGTACGTTCTCCCCGTCACCTGCGTGGGTTTCCTCCGAGATCTTTGGTTTCCTCCCACACTCCAAAGACGTGCAGGTTTGTAGGTCGATTGGCTTGGTATGTGTAGGATAGTGCTAATGTACTATCGTACAAACATGCCTACAAACATATCCTACAAATCCTGCAAACATGTACTGTCCCTGCCTGCTTCAAAGTCTCCACTATTGTCCCTGTACCCAAAAAGCCAAGGATTACTTGTCCTAATGACTACAGGCCTGTCGCACTGACCTCTGTAGTCATGAAGACACTCGAAAGGCTTGTGTTGGCCAAGCTGAAAAATATCACAAACTCCCTGCTGGACCCTCTGCAGTTTGCATATCGGGCCAATAGATCTGTGGATGATGCAGTCAACCTGGGCCTGCACTTCATCCTACAGCACCTAGACCGCCAGGGGACCTATGCAAGGATCCTGTTTGTTGATTTTAGCTCTGCATTCAACATCATTGTGCCAGAGCTACTACACTCCAAACTTTCCGAGTTGACTGTGCCTGAACCCCTCTGTCAGTGGATCACCAACTTCCTGACAGACAGGAAGCAGCATGTGAGGCTGGGAAAGCACATCTCAAACCCGCAAACGCTCAGCATAGGAGCACCGCAAGGCTGTGTACTCTCTCCTCTACTCTACTCTCTCTACACTAACGACTGCACCTCCACAGACACCTCTGTCAAGCTTCTCAAGTTTGCGGATCACACAACCCTGATTGGACTGATCCAGGATGGGGAGGAATCTGCCTACAGACAGGAAGTGACACAGCTGGCGTCCTGGTGCCGTGGCAAAAACCTAGAGCTCAATGCTCTTAAGACAGTGGAATTGATTGTAGACTTTAGGAGAGCTCCCCCTCCCCTCACCTCACTTACCATCAACAACACCACAGTCACATCTGTGGAGTCTTTTAAGTTCCTGGGAACCATCATCTCCAAGGACCTTAAGTGGGGGGCTACCATCGACTCCACGGTCAAAAAGGCACAACAGAGGATGTACTTCCTACGGCAACTGAGGAAGCACAATCTGCCACAGGCAATGATGGTCCAATTCAACACGGCCATCGTAGAGTCTGTTCTCACCTTCTCCGTCATGGTCTGGTTTGGCTCAGCCACCAAGCACGACACCTGGAGGCTGCAGCGAATCGTCCGATCAGCAGAGAAGATTATTGGCTGCAACCTTCCCTCCATTGATGAACTGTACACTGCAAGGGCCAGGAAGCGAGCGGGCAAGATCATCTCTGACCCCTCTCACCCTGGCCACAAACTCTTTGAATCACTTCCCTCTGGAAGGCGACTCCGGACTGTCAAAGCTGCCACAGCCAGACATAAAAACAGTTTTTATCCACGAGTAGTTGCTCTACTCAACAGCCAAAAATCTGTAGCCTCCCTTTGATCTGGTATTTTGTTGGTTCACATGCTTGATCAATGGTGTTTTATCATTAATGTCTTATTATTATTAATGTTTAGTGTTTTCTGAGTCATTCGTAACTGTCACTGTATGTCATGTTGTTACTTGTGGGCGGAGCACCAAGGCAAATTCCTTGTATGTGAATACTTGGCCAATAAACTTACTTACTTACTTATGTGCAAGGATCGCTGGTCAGTGCAGACTCGGTGGGCTGAAGGGCCTGTTTCCATGCTGTATCTCTAAATTAAATTAAACTAAACCAGCCTCCTGATTATGAGATGTGTACAAAATCATGCGAGGAATAGATCGGGTAGATGCACAGAGTTCATAAGTCATAGGAGCAAAATTAGGCCATTCGGCCCATCAAGTCTACTCCGCCATTCAATCATGGTTGATCTATCTTTCCCTCTCAACCATATTTTCCTGCCTTCTCCCCATAATCCCTGACATTCATACTAATCAAGTTTTTTGCCCAGAGTAGGGGAATTGAGGACCAGAGGACACAGGTTGAAGGTGAGGGGGGAAAGATTTCATAGGAACTGAGGGGTGACTTTTTCACACAACGGAGGTGGGTGTATGGAACAATCTGCCAGAGGAGGTGGTTAAGGCAGGGATTATCCCAACATTTAAGAAACAGTTAGACAGGTACATGGATAGGAGAGGTTTGGAGGGATATGGACCAAATGTGGGCAGGTGGGACTAGCGTAGCTGGGACATTCCACACTGCATCACTCTGTGACTCCAAGACTATAATATCCTCGTAAATCTTCTCTGCACCCTTTCCAGCTTGAAAATGCACCTTAAATCTACTTGCTCTAGTTGTTAATCCCTTTACCCTGTATCTGTACACTGTGGACGGCTCAATTGTAATCATGTATAGTCTTTCCGCTGACTGGATAGCACGCAACAAAAGCTTTTTACTGTACCTCGGTTATAGGTGACAATAAACTAAACTAAAATAAAAAGGACGTGTGAATGAAATGCCTGATGCATTAGTCGCTGCAGAAAGCCCGAGTGTATTGAGAAAGAGCACGGAGTCATCCAGCTCCAGTATTACAAGCAACAAACCTATGCTGGTGGAACTCAGCGGCTCAAGCACCATTTGTCCAGGAGAAGGAATTGCCAACACTTCAGGTTAAAACCGTGCTTCAGGACTAAATGGCCAGCAAGGTAGCCCGTATAAAGAAGAGAGGGGAGTGGTGAAACAGGGGCCAGTGGTGGATGCGAAGGGATGAAGGATGATGAGGGCAGATGGAATTAGGTTCGGGTGGATTTGTGAGACAGAGGCAGGTGGTTAATGGATGGACACAAAAGTGAGTAGTTTTGCAGATAGTGAAGATGGTTCTCAAAAATTGTAGCGGGATCTTGATCGGTTGCGCCTATAAGATATTGCATATCTTTCATTCATTTGTTCCATATCTCTCTCTATATCACTGTCTATATCTCTTGTTTCCCTCTCCCCTGACTCTCAGTCTGAAGAACGGTCTCGACCCGAAACGTCACCTATTCCTTTTCTCCAGAGATGCTGCCTGACCCGCTGAGTTAACTCCAGCTTTTTGTGTCTATCTTTGGTGAAATGAGTAGATGGGTAGAACTGAGGGGGTGAGGGGTGGCGATGGGGAGGTAAAAACTGTAATATTCTGTCAGATGCAGATGACTCAGATTCTGGATAATTCTTTTTTTAAAAGGCTTAATATTCACAAGTTGGAAATCCTTTTTTGGCATTTGCTATTGGTCTGCTGTTTTCCATCCATTTTGGACAACGGAGTTCATTTGTGGCGACAACACAATGAGCTAAATGTTTGCAACGGAGAGGAAGAATGTCTTAGTAGAACGGAGATGAGTAAGCATCAGCTAGGGAGAAAATCTCAGATGACAGAACCATAAATGAGCTCATTCACTAAGAGTGGTGACGTATTTCAAATGGAGAAACTTGAGATTACAACAGTTTATGTGCATAGATTGAAGACTCGCATGTCTATTTCACTGACGTAGCTTCCTAAATTGGCTCCTGTATGCTGCCAAAATATAGACCCAGATATTTATTCATCCTGGACTTAATACGCTCTTGGCTGACTTCCCATTTTCTTGAGTTTGTTTAAAACTCTGCTCCCTATGTCTTGTGTAGGAAGGGACAGAAGATGCCGGTTTACACCGAAGATAGACACAAAACGCTGGAGTAACTCAGCGGGTCAGGCAGCATCTCTGGAGAAAAGGAATAGGTGACGTTTCGGGTTGAGACCCTTCTTCAGGCCGAAGGGCCTGTTTCCCTTCTGTATACTCCCATATTCCAATTCTGGCCCTAAAACCTTGCTCATTTGGACACGTCTCCTATTACGAAGGTGCCTAAAACCCACCTCCTTGACCAGACCTCAGTCACCTATCTATCCTCTTGCTCACGATTAATCTTCAGTTTTGTTCAGTCACTTGTAGAACATAATTGGGTTCAAAATGCCAAGGAGAGTTTCATAGTAGCTGAATTATCAAAGGCAGAACCCAAATAGCTTTATGGTTAAATTTTAATCGATTTTTCACTTGTTCCTCTAAAATGTTATGATAATGTCCCCCTTAAATGCCCTGGGCATTCCATTATGTACAAAGAACTGCAAGCATGCAGATTGATATCGTGGTAAAATAATTTTGAATGCACATCAATGTAAAACTAGCAAAATAACTAATCCTAACCTGAAGGTAATGTGCAACAAATCATAGAATCACACAGCATGGAAACAGGCCCGTTGGCCTAGCTGACCAACACCTAGCGTCCACATTAATCCCATTTGCCTACGTTCTCCCCCACCACCCCCCAAACTGACCTATCCATGTACCTGTCTAAAAGTCCCATCCTCAACTACCTCCACTGGCAGCTCACCACCCTCTGTGTGAAATATAAAGAAATGCAAAATCCCAAGCTAGAAATGTACAAGATAGGGCGGCACAGTGAAGCAGGTGGAGTTGCTGCCTCACAGTGCCAGAGACCCGGGTTCAATTCTGACCACGGGTGCTGTCTGTACGGAGTTTGAATGTTCTCCCCGTGGCCAGGGGTTATGGGGAGAAGGCAAGAGAATGGGGTTGCGAGGGAAAGATAAACAAGCCATGATTGAAGGAATGGAGGAGTAGACTTGATGGGCCGAATGGCCTAATGCTGCTCCGATAACTTACGATCATGTGGGTTTTATCCGGGTGCTCCGGTTTCCTCCCACATTCCAAAAACGTGCAGGTTTGTAGATTATTTGGCTTCTGTAAATTATCCCCAGTGTGTGGGATAGAACTAGTCGCAGAAAGCTATGGAGGCCAAGTCAATGAATATTTTTTAGGTGGGGATTGATAGATTCTTAATTGTACGGGTGTGAGAGGTTATGGGGAGAAGGCAGGAGAATAAGATTGAGCGGGAAATATAGATCAGCCATGATTAGACTTGATGGGCTGAATGGCGTAATTCTGCTTCTATAACTTATGACGTTATGACACAAGGTGTTATGCGGAGTGTTTTTAAAAGCGATTATTGCATGAATCAATGCACAACATAGTACGGGTGATCGCAGAACGGCGTGGACTGTGGGCCGAAGGGCCTGTTTCCACGCTGTACCTCTAAACTAAACTGGTATGAAACCAGATTAGAAAGTCGTCAGAGAATCTGCTAGGTGTTCCAGTCACATATAGAGGTAAAACAATTTTGTTAATGGAAGAACGAAAACCATCATCGCTAAAAATTAATCATGGGAGACACAGTTATTAACACCGAGCTCTCATCTGGCACACCGAGTATATCATAACCCGCCAGAGTTCACAATTTAGCGTGATTCATTCCAGCTACATCTTTTACTCTGCATTGTCAATGTCCGATGTTAAATTGGAATCTTAAATCTGCTCTTGACAAAATTAACATGAACCTAACTAGGCAATCATAAATGGATTGGATGTTGAAAAGGATTAGAGCTAGTTATCATTTTATTGCAGAGATGTGTCTAACAGAGAGGAACCCTTGTTAAACATCACATGTGCGTTTAATGGAACATAATATGTGAATGGATTTTTAAAAACTAATCTTCGGTTCCGTTCATTGACTGGTAAAACATAATTGAGTCCAAGGTGTCAAACCTGGTTCCATAGCTGCTGAATTAGCAAACGCAGAATCCAAGTTGTTTTATAAAAGGTGTTTAAATTTAGATTGGAAGCTACTTTTAAGTTGACCGTCAGAGCACGATTCTGCAAAAATGATTACAATTTAATCCACTCTGTGCAAAGATAAAACAGGAAAAATGTCTCATTAACAAGCAAAACTGAAATTGGGAGAGGATGGAACAAGAAATATTCAACTAATTAAAAGAGAGTGAAATAGCTAGAGAGGACCATTTAGAGTCATAGAGTAATACAGCATGGAAACAGGCCCTTAGGCCCAACTTGCCCACGCCGACCAACATGTCCCATCTACACCAATCCTACCTGCCTGTGTTTGGCCCATATCCCTCTTAACCTACTGTATCTATACACCTATCTAAATGTTTCTTAAACGTTGCAATAGTAAAAGCCTCAACTACCTCTTCTGGCAGCTTGTTCCATACACCCACTACTCTTTGTGTGAAAAAGTTACCCCTCAGATTCCTATTAAATCTTTTCCCCATGAACCTATCTGGTCCTTGATTCCCCTACTCTGGGCAAGAGATTCTGTGCATCTACCCAATCTATTCCTTTCATGATTTTGTATACCTCTATAAGATCACCCCCTCATCCTCCTGCGCTCCAAGGAATAGAGACCCAGCTTGCTCAACCTCTCCCTATAGCTCAGACCCTCCTAGCAACATCCTCGTGAATTTTCTCTAAACCCTTTCAAGCTTAACAATATCTTTCCTATAACATGGTGCCCAGAAATGAACACAATACTCTAAATGCGGTCTCACCAACGCCTTATACAACTGCAACCTCCCAACTTCTACACTCAAGTATAGTATAGTTTAGTTTAGTTTATTATCATGTGTTAAAGGGCCTGCCCACTTACGCGACCTTTACAGGCGACTGCCGGCACCCGTGATAGGTCGCCGAAATTTTCAACATGTTGAAAATTCAGCAGCGACCAGAAAGATGCTACGACTCTCTGGAGACCTCTCACGACCATACAGGCTGTATGGAGCTTGTTGGTAGGATGGTTCAGTTGCCTGATAGCAGCTGGGAAGAAGCTATCTCTTAATCTGGAGGTGTGTGTTTTCACACTTCTGTACCTTTTGCCTGATGGAGAGGGGAGAAGAGTGACCAAAGTGAGACTAATCCATGATTATACTGCTGGCCTTGCTGAGGCAGCGTGAGGTGCATATAGAGTAAATGGAAAGGAGAAGGGTCTGAAGAAACGTCACCTATTCCTTCGCTCCATAGATGCTGCCCCACCCGCTGAGTTTCTTCAGCATTTTTGTCTACCTTCGATTTTTCCAGCATCTGCAGTTCTTTCTTAAACAAATGGAAAGGAGGTTGGTTTGCGTGATGGTCTGGGCTGCGTCCACAATTCCCTGCAATTTCTTGCGGTCTTGGATGGAGCCGTTCCCAAACCATGCTGTGATGCATCCCGATAACATCTACTGAAAGTGCTGTCTCATGGCGGCAGCGAATGTCATCAAAGACCTCCACCACCCTGGCCTCACTCTCATCTCGCTGCTACCATCGGGAAGAAGGTACGGGTAACTGAGAAGCATTACCTCCAGCTTCACCCCACCAACGATCAGGCTCTTGAA
Organism: Malacoraja senta; assembly: GCA_038087875.1. Classification (NCBI taxonomy): domain Eukaryota; kingdom Metazoa; phylum Chordata; class Chondrichthyes; order Rajiformes; family Rajidae; genus Malacoraja; species Malacoraja senta. The sequence continues at coordinate 6,658,835 of CM075995.1, forward strand.
CCACCCTGCTCAACAGTAACCCTGATAAACCTATCTCAGCACTGAACTGCTGTGAGCATTGTGTGGTGGGAGGAAATGCAGATGCTGGTTTAAACCAAAGACATCAAAAGCTGGAGTAACTCAGCGAGTCAGGCAGCATCTCTGGAGAAATGGAACGGGTGACGTTTGGGGTCGAGACCGAAGCGGAAGAGCCCGAAGAAGATCGAAGGCGGTCTGAAGAAGGGTCTCAACCCGAAACGTCACCTACTCCTTTTCGCCTGACCCTCTGAGTTACTCCAGCATTTTGTGTCTATCTTCGGTGTAAACCAACATCTGCAGTTCCTTCCTACACATTACGTGCAGCATGTCATACGTGGAAATACCTATCAATATTTACCTTTCTAAAAATTATATGATCTGACTCAAAGGTTTGCCAGCGCTGTTCACCTGGAGTTTAGAAGGATGAGAGGATATCTCATTGAAACATATAAGATTGTTAAGGGCTTGGACACGCTAGGGGCAGGAAACATGTTCCCGATGTTGGGGGAGTCCAGAACCAGCGGCCACAGTTTAAGAATAAGGAGTAAGCCATTTAGAACGGAGGCGAGGAAACACTTTTTCTCACAGAGAGTGGTGAGTCTGTGGAATTCTCTGCCTCAGAGGGCGGTGGAGGCAGGTTCTCTGGATGCTTTCAAGCGAGAGCTAGATAGGGCTCTTAAAAATAGCGGAGTCAGGGGCTATGGGGAGAAGGTAGGAACCGGATACTGATTGGTGATGATCAGCCCTGATCACATTGAATGGCGGTGCTGGCTCGAAGGGCCGAATGGCCTACTCCTGCACCTACCGTCTATTGTCTATTGAGTTCAGAAGCCTCAAAGCAGAGACTGAAGACGCTGACGTTCAAGAGAAACCAGCAGACGTCTCCCTGGCTGGAAAGTGAGATGTTAGAAAGTAGCAACACCCAAATCAAATCAAAATGCAAATCGCTATCAATAAGACTGCTGCGTATAGACATCCCGAAGATGTGCAGGTTTGCAAGTCAATTGGCCCCTGTTTAGGTTTAGTTTAGTGTCACGTGTACCGAGGTACAGTGAAAAGCTTTTGTTGCGTGCCAACCAGTCAGCGGAAAGTCAAGACATGATTACAGCTCTTTGTGTCCTACTACTAACATTGTGTAGGTTGTACTGTGTACTTTGGATTGCACTGTTATGGTCTGGTTATCTAGCATAATTAATAATTGATTGCATTATTGTGTGGAACATAGAACATTACAACACAGCACAGAAATAGCCCTTTGGCTAACAATGTCCATGCCGAACATGATGTCAAGTTAATCTCCCCTGGCTGCACATGACACACATCCCGCTATCCCCTGTGCATCCATGTACCACTCTCAAAGCCCCTTAAACACCACTAGTGTATCTCCTCCACCTCTGCCCCTGGATGTCGGTTCCTGGCACCCAGAACGCTGGGCAAAAAAAACTTGGCCCGCACATATCCTTTAAACAATGCTCCTCTCACCTTAAAGCTACAAATAACTTACTTTCACTTCTTTGAAATAATGTTCACGTTCCCAAGTCATTGGGGCAGATTTAAGCCATTCGGCCCATGGAGTCCCCTGAGCCATTCAATCATGGTTGATCTATCCTTCCGTCTCAACCCCATTCTCCTGCCTTCTCCCCATAACCCCTGACACCCAGACTAATCAAGAATCTATCTATCTCTGCCTTAACAATACCCAAAGACGTGGTCACCACTGCTGTCTGTGGCAATGCATGCTGCAGTTTTATTTTAGCTTACATTTTTGTCACATGCACTGAGGTACGGTGAAAAGCTCTTTTGCTGCGTGCTAACCAGTCAGCGGAAAGACTAGACATGATTACAATCGAGCCATCCACAGTGTACAGATACATGATAAAGGGAATAACGTTCAGTGCAAGATAAAGTCCAGTAAAATCCGATTAAAGACAGTCCAAGGGTCACCAATGAGGTAGATGTTAATCATTGGAAGGTTCAGTTGCCTGATAACAGCCGGAAACAGCTTCACAACCTAAGAAATTCCTCCTCAACTCCTTTCTAAAGATACGTCCTTTTATTCTGAGCTTACATCCACTTAAGATAGCGGTGGACATTCCACCTGAGTTACTGCAGACAAGAAATGCTGTGTTGCTTATGCAAAAATGAACTTTACAGTTCCATTCCTGACACATATGAGATTAACACTCTTGACTGTTCAGCACAAGCCTTTACAGGCAATTATTAAGGCGGGACTAGTTATTGAGTCGTGAATGTCTAGGCCACAGTCAGAGAATATTGAAGCACAATGCTCAAGAGGGGCATTGTTTTATGGGTGCCGCATTCAATAAGGGGAATAAAGGGCCTGTCCCACGAGCATGCGACAAGCGCGACCAAACCGGAAGCGGGGGCCGCGCGGAGGTCGAGTGATCCCCGTACAGGGCCGGTCCCACCAGCATGCGGCTGCATACGGCGAGCGAGACCAAAACGGAAGCTGGGGCCGCGCGGAGGTCGAGTGATTGACGTGAAGTTCGAGCGAAGTTTGAACACTGTCAGTTTTTTGGAGCCCCGCGCGATGTCGGGACCAGCTCCGCACAACTCCATGCGGCTCCCGCGATCGAAGTGGGACCGGCCCCGCGAGGCCGCACGGCTAGCGCGACCACGTTAGGTCGCGCTTGCCGCATGCAGTCGCATGCTTGTGGGACAGGCCCTTTACGGTTGGTGGCCATTGATTGAACAATCTGAGCGGTACAGTGGCACAGCGGTAGCGTTGCCGCCTCACAGCACCAGAGACCCGGGTTCAATCCTGACTATGGGTGCTGTCTGTACGGAGTTTGTACGTTCTCCCCGTGACCAAGTGGGTTTTCCCCCGGGTGCTCCGGTTTCCTCCCACAGTCCATCGACGTACAGGTTTGTAGGTTAGTTGGCTTTGGTAAAGATTGTAAATTGTCCCCAGTGTGTGTTGGATAGTGTTAGTGCGCGGGGATTGTTGGTCGGCGTGGACTCGGTGGACCGAATGGCCTGTTGCCACGCTGCATCTCTAAACTAAACCAAAGAGTTAGCTATAAAAGATCCTGCTTTTCCTAGCCACCCTTGACATTGTCTGCAAGTTCAATTGTTTCCCCTGAAGGACCAACTTCTCCCCCAGGGCAATGCTGTTTGATCATTATTTCATGTTTGCTTTATTGCAGTAATTCAAAGGCAGTCAAATTTGCAGATGACACCAAACTAGGAAAGGCAGCAGGAGTCTACACACAATTCCAAAAAAAGCAAGTGCAAAAGAACACAAAATGTACCCAAGGCTATAGTCATGGCTGATAAAATTTATCTCTCATGCTCCAAAAATGATGTAACAATAACTAATGTTGAAATTGAAAGAGACCTTGGAGGATAGATCTGATACTAAGGGACTCCCATCAAACCAAATAGAAGCTGACAAAGCCAACAGCAGGTTGAAGTACAAATCATGCTGACTGATAAACACACCCAGATATCTTGGACCATGTGTCAAAAGGAGATGTCTATGATGCGAAGGGGAGATACCAACTCATCCGCCTGCCTACTGTCCCACCAGATTCAGTCCCAGCAGTGTAGTGGTGACTTGAAGAGTGGGTCTGGTTTAGATTTGGTTTAGAGACACAGCATTGAAACAGGCCTTTCGGCCCACCGAGTCCATGCTGACCCGCTGAGTTACTCAAGCCTTTTGTGTCTATCTTCTGACCCACTGAGTTACTTCAGCATTATGTTCAAGAAGGAGCTGCAGATGCTGGAGAATCGAAGAAGGGTTTCGGCCCGAAACGTTGCCTATTTCCTTTGCTCCATAGATGCTGCCGCACCCGGAGTTTCTCCAGCATTTTGTTGTGTCTATCATCTGACCGACGAGCACCCGTACACTAGTTTTATCCTACACACTGGGGACAATTTTTATCAAAGCCAATTAACCTACAAACCTGCACTTCTTTGCAATGCGGGAGGAAACCGGAGCTCCACAGAGAAAACCCACGCAGTCACGGGGAGAACGTACGAACTCTGTACAACACAGCATGTTGTGAATGGAAAATCCTCCCCCCCCCCCCCATCTCAATAAAAATGTTAATTGAAATCTCAATCTCACACTACCTTTTAGCATTGTGAAGTGTAAACCAAGGAACGATTTGTTTGAAATCCCATCGGCCCGAAAAGTTAACTCTATTTCTCTGTCCACACATGCTGCCTAACCTGCTCAGTATCGTTTAGGAGTTTCCGTTTCTTAAAATGGTTTGTATTTAACTTTAGAGATACAGTGTGGAAACAGGCCCTTCCGCTCACCAAGTCGGCACCGACCAGCGATCACCCTGTACGCTAGCACTATCCGACTCGATAGGGACAATTTACAATAATTTTTCCGAAGCCAATTAACCTACAAACATGTAAGTCTTTGGAGTGTGGGAGGAAACCGGAGCACCCGGAGAAAACCCACGCGGTCACAGGGAGAACGTACAAACTCAGTACAGACAGCACCCGTAGTCAGGATCGAACCCGGGTCTCTGTCGCTGTGAGGCAGCAACTCTACCCCTGCGCCACCATGTCCCGCACCTGACCCCTAGTTTTGCACCAAGGAGGTCTAGCATATGAGCATGTGACAGGACACTGCTCAAAATTTGTAATGCTTTAAATGATATACTAGTGCTTTCTATTTTCAAATCATTTAAAAACTATTGAAGGAGATTTAAATGTCTTGACTATCAGAGATATTTGGTAATTTGGAAGTGCCTCAGTGGTGGTGCCTCAGGTAACGTCCAACCTCTTTGCTTGGAAGTGTAACTCAGCAGGTCAGGCAGCATCTCTGGAAGATGTGGATGGAGTGGATGTGGAGAGGATGTTTCAGGGAGAAAGCAAAAGAGGAGAATGAAGTGGACTCTGTACACCAGTTTAAATTTAGCTTCAAAATGTTAGAATAACTGATTCAGAAATCAAATCTTCACGAGTTGAGATCCTTCTTCAGTCTGAAGAAGGGTCTAGGCCCGAAATGTCGCCCATTCCTTCTCTCCTTAGATGCTGCCTCACCCGCTGAGTTACTCCAGGATTTGTGTCTACCTCCAGTCCAAGAGGTTGAGTAGGCTGGATTTCTATTCTGGAATGCAGGAGGATGAGGGGTGATCTTATAGAGGTGTATAAAATCATGAGAGGAATAGATTGGGTAGGTGCACTTACTATCTTGCCCAGAATAGGTGAATCAAGGACCAGAGGACATCGGTTTAAAGTGAAGGGGAAAAGATTTAATAGGAATGTGGGGGGTAACATTTTCACACAAAGTGCGGTGGGTGTATGGAACAAGCTGCCAGAGGAGGTAGTTGAGGCTGGGGCTAATTCAACAATAGGTAGGTACATGGATAGGACAGGTTTGGAGGGATATGGACCAAATGCAGGCAGGTGGGACTAATGTAGCTGGGACATGTTGGCCGGTGTGAGCAAGTTGGGCCGAAGGGCCTGTTTCCACGCTGTGACACTCTATGACTATGACCGATTAAAATTTTGCTTCAAATTGTTAGAACAACCGATTTAGAAATGAAATGTTCGACAAACTCAGCCAGATTTTCTGAGGGAAATTATTAGTCAAGTTTGTTTCAACTTTCGCTTCTTACACAATACTCATTCAACTGTATAGACAAACAGAGAAAATAAGCAAATGTAATGTCAATGATTGTCCAATGTTCTAACGTACATTTTCCATTCCTGGTTTGAGCTTTAAGTTGCTTGGCGTTAATGTTAACAACGATCTGTTGTGGGCCAACAACATTTAAACAACAGACAAGAAGGCAAACCAGTGCCTCGATTCCCTTCGGAGACTGGGGAAATTCAGCATGTCCCCAATGACTCTTATAAATCCCTACAGATGCATCATCGAAAGCATATTGTATCCACTGTTCCAGGTGTAGACTCCTTTATCAGCGAGACCAAGCGCAGACTGGGCGATCGTTTCGCTGAACACCTTCGGCCTGGGCCTTACGCGATCGCCTGACTGCTAAACACTTTAATTCCCCTTCCCATTCCCACTGACCTTTCTGTCCTGGGCCTCCTCTACTGTCAGTGAGGCCCAGCGCAAATTGGAGGAACAGCACCTCATATTTCGTTTGGGCAGCTTACAACCGAGTGGTATGAATACTGACTTCTCTAACGTCAAGTAAACCTTGCATCCCCTCTCTCTCCATCCCTCCTCCACCCTAGTTCTCCTACTAGTTTCACAGTACTCCTGATTAATTTTACTGTTTGTATGCCTCGTTGTCATCTTCCCCTCAGCCAACAATGAACCATTGTACATTTCATTAATTATCGTCTGCTTTGATCTGTCATTTTCACATCTTACATTCCCTTTGTACCCTTCCATATCTCTAGTTTCCCTCTCCCCTGACTCTCATCTGAAGAAGGGTCTCGACCCGAAACATCACCCATTCCTTCTCTCCAGAGATGCTGTCTGTTCCGCCGGGTTACTCCAGCATTTTGTCCATCTTCGGTGCAAACCAGCATCTGCAGTTCCTTCCTACACATAGAAAGCATATTGTCGGGGTTGCATCACAGTCTGGTTTGGGAACAGCTCTGTTCAAGACCGTAAATAATTGCTGAGAGTTATAGATGTAGCCCAGTCCATCACGCGGACTAAACTCTCTGCCACTAATTCCATTCACACTTCACGCTGCATCAGAATAGCAGCCAACATAATCAAAAACGTGTGTGTGTGTCTGTGTCTGTGTCTGTGTGTGTGTGTGTGTCGGTCATTCTTTCTTCTCTGGTCCGTCGGGCAGAAGGTACAGAAGCTTGAAAGCACGCACCACCAGCCTCAGCATCTTCCCCTCTGTTACCAGGCTTCTGAACGGTCTTTCCATAAGCTAGGGTATTGTCCGATTCACCTCTACTTTGTCTCTGGAATTGTTGCACTACAATTCCAAGAATCATATTCTGCACTCCCTTGTATTATTTATCACATGTACAGTGAAACTCATTTCTGTATGCAATTCAGTACAAGTATCACTATACATAAGCACTTAGACACATATTTGATAAGCATTTTCAAGTACAGTACAAATGTAAAGCAGTAATGTACTGAGACAGTATACAGAGTCGCCAATTTGGCACCGTTTTCAAGTCCCATTTGTTGTAAGTGCAGGGATCCCTTACAGGGAACAATATAAGATTGTTACGGGCTTGGACACGCTAGAGGCAGGAAACATGTTCCCGATGTTGGGGGAGTCCAGAACCAGGGGCCACAGTTGAAGAATAAGGAGTAAGCCATTTAGAACGGAGACGAGGAAACACTTTTTCTCACAGAGAGTGGTGAGTCTGTGGAATTCTCTGCCTCAGAGGGCGGTGGAGGCCGGTTCTCTGGATGCTTTCAAGAGAGAGCTAGATAGGGCTCTTAAAAATAGTGGAGTCAGGATATATGGGGAGAAGGCAGGAACGGGGTAATGATTGGGGATGATCAGCCATGATCACATTGAATGGCGGTGCTGGCTCGAAAGGCCAAATGGCCTACTCCTGCACCTATTGTCTATTATCTATCTTTATCTGGCCATGAAGGTCCCTTGTCCTGGTGGCGTTGCAGGGCTGCTGCTGCTCCACCACTGTGTATTTCCCTTCACTCTACCTACTGTACTTGAGTTTGACTTGATTATATTTATGCATGGTATATCTGATTGTATTGCAAATCCAACGTACCTCAGTCCAACTAGCAATAATAAACCTAAACCAGAACCTAAGCATCTCTTTTCAATGAAACTAACCGAAGTTTGGGATATTTTTGCAGAGATCATATTCCTTTTGATCAGGTTGTGAGGCAGCAATATAGACATGCAAGTTCACAAAATTAATTTCTCTAATTTCAAGTAGCCCTTGCATTCCCCCTGTCTGCATCCCTCCTCCAACCTAGTCGTACTGCTAGTTTCACTGTTCCTATCCCTTCCTTATCACCTCCTCTACAGCCAACAATGGACCATTGTGGGTTCCTTGGCCATCAGTGCCGGCTCTTGATTTGTTCTGTTCCTTTTCATACCTCTAGTTTTCCTCTCCCCTGACTCTCAGTCTGAAGAAGGGTGTCGATCCAAAACGTCACCTATTCCTTTTCTCCAGAGACTCCAGCTACTCCAGCATTTTGTGTCTATTTTAAAGATCTGTTTCATGGCCATTATCGTGAATAAAACAATTTCTGAAAATGCTTAGTAAGTGAGGGAACATCTGTGCTGAGAAAAAAAACAGCTGATCGGGGAATAAATCTTTATCTCTAAATATTCCCAGTCATCAACCTGAAATGTTATCTCTGACTTGCTGATTATTTCTGTGATTTTCTATTTTTAATTCAGATTTCCAGCACTTCTGCAGAATTTTGCTTTTGTAATTTTGAGGTGAGAGGGGAAAGATTTCATAGGAACCTGAAGGACATTTTTTTCACAGAGAGGGTGATGGATCAGAGGAGATAGTTGAGGAAGGTACTATAACAACATTTAAACGACGTTTGCTTAGGTATATGAATAGGATGCTTTAGAGATGTTATATGCCAATTATCCCCTTCATCCTGATCTGTACACTGTGGATGGCTCAATTGTAATCATCTATACTTTCCGCTGACTGGTTAGCACACAACAAAAGCTTTTCACTGTACCTCGGTACACGTGACAATAAACTGAACTGAGACTAGCGTAGCTGGGGCATCTTGGTCGTCTTGGACAAGTTGGGCCAAAGGACTTGTTTTTGCACCGTATGACTCTTCGACTTTATTCAGTATCAATAACTTGGGCAAATTAGCTTGAAATTAAACGGAAACAAAATGAGACCTTTCATGAGGAGAATTTATGAGAAAGGTAAAAATACAAATGGAATAGTACTCTTTGCTAGAGAACAATGGTAACTGTTATACCTAATTATAGAATTTAATTCAAAACCTGACAAGTGACAGGGGAAGAGAATTTTTTTTTAATACAAGAATCAGGAGATTCAGGAATATTAACAATGTGATCCAACAATAAGAACTAAAATTAAACTTAAATGTTCAATGACTACAATTACTTGTTTCTATTTACATTGACTTAACAAGTTGACACACAAACCAACCTCCCTTCCATTGACTCCATTTATACCTCACGCTGCCTCAGCAAGGCCAGCAGCATAATCAAGGACAAGTCACATCCCAGCCACTCCCTCTTCTCCCCTCTCCCATCAAGCAAACGGTATAGAAGTGTGAAAACGCACGCCTCCAGTTTTTCCCCAGCTGTTATTATTCAACTGAATCATCCCACCACAACTAGAAAGCAGTGCTGAACTTCTATCTACCTCATTGCAGACCCTCGGTCTATCCTTGATCGGACTTTACTGGCTTTACCTTGCACTAAACGTTATTCCCTTATCATGTATCTGTACACTGTGAATGGCTCGGTAGTAATCATGTGTTGTCTTTCCGTTGACTCGTTAGCACGCAACAAAAGTTTTTCACTGTACTTCGGTACACGTGACAATAAACTAAACTGAACTGACATGCTCATTCTGCACTTTGGTTCTTCTGAGACGCTGGGGCAAGTTGCAATCTCTGTCATATCTAATTAAGGTTACAGCACAAATATCACTAATTTGCCTTTAGATTTCCATGACATGGCAGCCTAACCTCAGGGTAGTCCTGTTCCTTTCCGGGCAATTACGTTTACAAATAGATTGTGCCAGACATAAAAGTCTGAAGAGTTTTAAAACATTCAAAATGGCAGGTCAATTTTTTATTATTCTATTTTTTTTTATCATAGGCAAAACCCTATGATTCAGAGAAAACAAAGGACAAAAGAGGTGCAGGAGTAGGCCATTCGGCCCTTCGAGCCAGCACCACCATTCAATGTGATCATGGCTGATCATCCACAATCAGTACCCCGTTCCTGCCTTCTCCCCATATCCCCTGACTCTGTTATCTTTAAGAGCCCTATCTAGCTCTCTCTTGAAAGTATCCAGAGAACCGGCCTCCACCGCCCTCTGAGGCAGAGAATTCCACAGGCTCACAACTCTCTGTGTGAAGAAGTGTTTCCTCGTCTCTGTTCAAAATGGCTTACCCCTTATTCTTAAACTGTGGCCCCTGTTTCTGGACTCCCCCAACATCGGGAACATGTTTCCTGCCTCTAGCGTGTCCAAACCTTTTAATAATCTTATATGTTTCACTGATGGGAGAGTCTAGGACCAGAGGTCATAGCCTCAGGATAAAAGGATATACCTTTAGAAAGGAGATGAGGAGGAATGTAGTCGGAGGGTGGTGAATCTGTGGAATTTTCATACTGGAGATTGACAGATTCTTCATTATAAATGGTGTCAGGGGTTATGGGAAGAAGGCTGGAGAATGGAATTGAGAGGGAATGATAGATCGGCCATGATTGAAATGTCGGAGTAGACTTGATGGGCCGAATAGCCTAATTCTGCACCTAGAACTTAAGAACCATCCCATCCCCAACGAGAGAGTGGTCCTGGCCTCCCATCTACCTCATTGGAAACCCACTGACTATCTGTAAACGGACTTTACCTTGCACTGAACCTTTATCCTGAATCTGTACACAGTGGATGGCTTGATTGTAATAATGTGTCGGAAGTAACAGCAGATGCTGATTTATATTGAAGATAGGCACAAAATGCTGGAGTAATTCAGTGGTTCGGGCAGCATCTCTGGCTGAGTTACTCTTTGACTGCAATCATTTCTAGCCTTTCCGCTGACTGGATAGCATGCAACCAAAAAGCTTTTCACTGTACCTCGGTGCACATCGCAATGAACTAAACTAAAATAGCCATCAAAAATGAGAATGCTGTTCATCACATGGGTACGATTATTCTCTCATCAACATAAGGATAAGTACAATGTCTCTTCTCTCAGTGTTAGCTACCAAGTCAAATAGAAAAGGCTTTGTTCAGGTCACAAGACGAGAGCCATCACAGAGGCTTTACAATGGGGAGATGAGAGGCACCAATAACCAGGAGGAAAGATATTCAGCGAAACAATCCAAAGCACAAAACGATGCACAAAGAATACAAAGACATTACAAAATACACAATGCGAATTGGAAAGACGTTGGAATTAACAGTTAGATCCCCCATAAGTCTCATCATGCTGATTCAGCTAGCGAGGATTTCTTAAGCGGAACAAGTGAAATAGGTTTGGTACCGCTCATAAACCTAAAAGGCAGCTAGCTCTACAATAATACGACTAGCGTTAATTAGCTATGGCTCATGGGTAAAAGCTGTGCACGGTAGCGCAGCGGTCGAGTTGCTGCCTCACAGCGCCAGAGACCCGGGTACGATCCTGACTATGGGTGCTGTCTTTATGGAGTTTGTACGTTCTCCCTGTTCTTCCAGGTGCTCCAGTTTCCTCCCACACTCGAAAGACATGCAGGTCTGTGGATTCGTTGCATTCTGTTCATTGTAAATAGATCCTAGTGCGTGTCGGGTAGTGTTAGTGTTCAGGGTGATCGCTAGTCAGTGTGGACTCGGTGGGCCGAAGAACCTGTTTAGCCCTGTATCTGTAAAATGTGGCCTCATTCTGCAGGCAATGCTTGGAAAGGTCAGTATGGAAATAGGAAAGAGTGTTAAAGTGGTTAGCAACCAGGAGCTCCAACAAGGCTAGAAGTGTTGAGCAAAACGGTTGCCTAGTCTACGCTCGATCGCGCCAATGTAAAAGGGGACCACCTGGGGAGCGACAAATGCAATAATTCCCCGACTCTAATCATTCTGAAGAAGGGTCCTGCCACGCTGAGTTCCTCCAGCACTTCCAGCACCTGCAGCTTCTTGGGTCTCCAAGAATCTGGGCGATTCCCCTACCCTGCCCAGAGTAGGGGAATCGAGAACCAGAGGACATAGGTTTACGGTGAGGGGGGAAAAGAGTTATTAGGAACTCGTGGGGTAACCTTTTCACACAAAGGGTGGTGAATGTTTGGAACGAGTTGCCGGAGGAGTTAGTTGAAGCAGGTACTATCGCAACGTTTAAGAAACAATTGGACAGGTACATGGATAAACAGGTTTAGAGGGATATGGGCCAAACGCAGGCAGGTGGGACTAGTGTAGATGGGACATGTGGGCCGGCCAGGGCAATTAGGGACTGTTTCCATGCTGTATGACTCTATGATTCTATCTCTTCAACATGATGCTACTGGATCTTTAGTAGCTACCCAAGAGAACTTATTTTCAACATTTAGCATTCAACCAAGCAAACTCCTCAATGGAGTATTATTGGATCCTTAGCATCAAATCAATGAAGCTCCTCATCAACATAGTGCTACTGGATCTTTTGCATCTAACGAGGACCACGGTTTCACATTTCATAGAAAGCTAAAATGCAACAAAAGAAACATAAGATTGGGGGACTACAGAAAGATAATACGTAGAGACCTTCAACATTTTTTCACACTAAAGATTCCCAAATCTCGGCCTGAAACATGCTCAAATCTCAAGAGTTTCTGAACCCAAACATTCCCATTGAAAGGTTAACTGTCATCAAGTGAGTCAAAATTCTTTATCCACAGTTAAATTACTTTGATTCAGGAATATCCAACCGTTTTAAGATGCTTAAGAAAGAACTGCAGATGCTGGTTTATACCAAAGATAAGACACAAAGTACTGGAGTAACTCACCGGGTCAGGCAGCAAAAAAAAAATAAAAAAATTTGTGATGCTGCCTGACCCGCTGAGTTCACAGGTTCTAGGAGCAGCATTAGGCCATTCGGCCCATCAAGTCTACTCTGTTATTCAATCATGGCTGCTCTATCTTTCCCTCTCAACCCCATTCTCCTGCCTTCTCCCCGTAACCCCTGACACCTGTACTAATCAAGAATCTGGCAATCACTCCAGCACTTTGAATCTATCTTTAGTTTTAAGATGCCGCTTCTCCTGTAGATTATATAATGCTTCCGCTAAAAAGTCTACAGTCTACATTATCACTGAATTAAAAAATAAATTTCCAGCACTCTTTTCCCAATATTCCACAATCCTTCACCCTGACATTTCTACATCTTTCTCAAAATAAAAAGCCTTACTGAACGAAATAGTACTACTGAAATATTTACTTGCTGACTCTCAAAGTGGATATTTCCCAACTGCTATGCTAAATAAATCAATTTGTACTGGCAGCGTTAGCAAAGATTTCATGACAGACTTAGCATTGAAAACGGCATCCATTATATAACATACATTTGTAGGCAAATATTTTGTTTTATCAGCTACACAGAGAAAAAAAAATGAATGCAGCAGACACCTTGAGTCATTTGATCTGATTAAATATGACACAAAATGCTGGAGTAACTCAGCGGGTCAGGCAGCATCTCTGGAGAAAAGGAATAGGTGACGTTTCGGGTGAGAGTGAAGGGTCTGATGAAATGTCTCGACCTGAAACCTCACCTATTCCTATTGCCTGACCCGCTGAGTTACTCCAGCATTTTGTGCCTATCTTCGGTGTAAACCTGCATCTGCAGTTCCTTCTTGCACTAATTAAATATGCATTTGTTCAAATGGTGCAAATTACAATATGTTGAAATTAAACTAAACAGATTCCCCCCCCCCACATGCTCTGGGTCTAACAAACTGTAAAACAGCCTTGTGAATAGACCAAGGATTAACACCCACAGTAACGATTTGGCATAATTGAGTAATTTAACCTACTGGGGTTCCTCTCACTGGTCTCTGCAGATCCGGGAGCTGACATTACTGCAGGCAGCAAAGGAAACAGAGGCACTGCATTAGACGAATCGCACCCTCAGTTAATAGGCTGCTTTGGCGATCTGCATCTTCCAAATGGGAACAAGCAAGGTCCAAAGTGAGCGAGACTGTGACTCAGACGCAGCACAGAGAGAGCACTGAAGAGTCAGTCCTCCACAGCGCAGGCACCACAACATCCAAAGTCTAAACGTGTGATGTGCAGGACAAACAGTGGCAGCTGGCTTACAATCTGGAATATACTAACACCATTGTTTTAAAGGGGTAGGGATTCACAAATGTAACATTCTGCAATCAAATCAATCAGTTTTTAAAAAAAAATTGCAACTTAATTGTGCGTGTAAATCAAGACCCGTTTATAAATTACATTAGAATAAAATCTATTCAAATTACTCTATAATTCTTCTCATAGTCCAAATGAAATCAATGATTACACCTCTTTGGCACTGATTTCTGGTGCTCCAGTCCAAATGTTTATACGTTCATTTGAAAGCAACAGGATCTTGCAACCCAAATATAAATGAATGTAAACCATTGTTACTTATAGACACAAAATACTGGAGTAACTCAGCTGGTCAGGCAGCATCTCTGGAGAAATGGTATAAGTGATGTTTCAGGTCGGAACCCTTCCTCAGACCCACAACCTCACCTATTTCTTTTCTCCAGAGATGCTGACTGACCCGCTGAGTTACTCCAGCATTTTGTGTCTATACAGTCATAGACTCTTACAGCGTGGAAACAGGCCCTTCGGCCCAACCTGCCCACACAGACTAACATATCCCATCTACACTAGTCCCACTGTCTGCATTCAAAACCTGTCCTATCCATGTACCTGTCTTAATATTTCTTAAACGTTGTGATAGTACCAGCCTCAACTGCCACCTCCAACAGCTCGTTCCATCAACCCACCACCCTCTGTGTGAAAAGGTTACCCCTCAGGTTCCTATTAAATCTTTTCCCCCTCACCTTAAACCTATGTTCTCGGGTTCTCGTTTGCCCTTCTCTGTGCAAGAGACTGTAATCATGTATTGCCTTCCCGCTTATCGACACAAAATGCTGGAGTATCTCAGCGGGACAGGCAGCATCTCTGGGGAGAAGAAATGGGTGATGTTTTGGGTCGAGACCCTTCTTCAGAAGAAGAGAGCATTTTATCGGATGCTTCACAGCTTGGGTTTGGGAACAGCTCCATCCAAGACCGCAAGAAATTGCAGAGAATTGTGGACGCAGCCTAGACAATCACACAGACCAACCTCCCTTAATTTAGATTAGAGATACAGTGCAGAAACAGGGCCTTTGGCCCACCCAGTCCGCGCCGGCCAATGATCCCCGTACACTAAGACTATCCTACACACCAGGGACAATTTACAATTTTTACTGAAGCCAATTTAACTACAAACCTGTACGTCTTTGGAGTGTGGGAGGAAACCGGAGCACCCGGGGAGAACGTACAGACTCCGTACAGACAGCACACGAGGTTTTGGATCTCTGGCGCTGTAAGGCAGCAACACTATCACTGAGCCACCGTGCCACCCCTATTCTCTTAACAGATAATTTCACTATGAACCTCTACAAACATTAAGTTGAGAGCCAGAGAGATTCATTGCCGTTATACTCATTTTTGCTATTTGTCACACATCTCTGGAACATATCTATGTTAAATTACAAGAACTCACTGTATTACCGATACTAATCAAGGCAAAATACATGAGCACTTTGACAAAGCAATGATACAGATACTCAACAGATCAGTTGGCATGTGTGGAGAGAAATAAATCATGATCCAAATCGTTAATTCAGTTTTCCTTTCTGCAGATGCTATCTGAACTGCCAATTATCTCTGGTGGGTTTCTTTCATATCGGTTCCACCATCTATCATTCTGTTTGTCACATCTACAAACTTGTTTACCTATCTCAGCTAACTCCATTTCAACGACCAACGTTGGTGT
The DNA here is from genome assembly GCA_038087875.1 of Malacoraja senta. NCBI lineage: Eukaryota > Metazoa > Chordata > Chondrichthyes > Rajiformes > Rajidae > Malacoraja > Malacoraja senta. Next base: position 6,674,466 of record CM075995.1, read on the forward strand.
CACGATGTTAGCAACATAAATTAGCACTGCCAAGATATATTGATGTGAATGGAAGTTATGGTGACATTGCGTGATACAGCATTGAAACAGGCTCTTCAACACAACTCGTCCATGCTAACCATCCTTCAAGTAAAGTTGGAACTTTAAAATCTCTCCCCCAAAGTTTAAGAATCACGAAAAAACAATCACAGGAGCGGTGCAGTGGCGAGGCAGTAGAGTTGCTGCCTCACAGCGCCAGAGACCTGGGTTCGACCCTGACCTCGGGTGCTTTCTGTGCGGAGTTTGTACATTCTCCCCGTGACTGCAGGGGTGCTCTGGTTTCCTCCAACACTCTAAAGACGTCCAGGTTTGTAGCTTAATTGGCTTCTGTAAAAAGTTGTAAATTGTCGGCACGGACTCGGTGGGCCTATTTCCGCGTTGTATTTCTAAAGTCTAAATCACATCACCCAGAGTAAGTAATCAGTGTTACAATTTCACAACACTCTTGTGGATCCTGAGCAGGAAGTAAAACACTGTGTTGATACAGTATCAAAAATTTACCATTGAAAAATGTTTGAAAATTTGCATGTAGCGCTTGCTTCAAAGAGGTACAGCAGCAGAGCACATGTATAAGATCACAATATTCTACTTAATTGAAAAACAGAAACTGAAGACTTCAGGTTCCTACAACTTAAAAAACATGCAAATTAAAACCAGCAAGGATCCAGAACTGAATCTTGAAAGTCTGCGGTAGTCTTTAAAGTGGAAATGTGTTGAAGGTCATGGGAGCTCTGTGGGAGCATATGCGTTTTTTCTCAAATCTTCAAATACTGTGCCATGGATTATGATGCGCTGATATTTAAGGGCAATATGCATGGGTTACTACTCTGTAAATCTAATCACAGGCACCAGAGGATTTATTTCTAACATTATCTGATAGAAACACAAAAGTAAAATGTTTGTTCAAAGAAAAAAAACTTCAAAATGCTGTAGGAAGGAACTGCAGATGTTGGTTTAAACCGAAGATAGACACAAAATGCTGGAGTAACTCAGCAGGACAGGCAGCATCTCTGGAGAGAAGTAATGGGTGACATTTCAGTTCGAGACTGAAGAACGGTCTGCCAAGAAACGTCACCCATTCCTTCTATCCAGAGATGTTGCTTGTCCCGCTGAGTTATTCCAGCATTTTGTGACTATAAAAGATAATACAAATATATCTCTAAAAATAAAATATTTTGGTTTTGCAGAACCATATAAGAATATAAATTCCGTGACAAATGCATATTTGAACATATTTTTAATGCCATATTGTATTAACTATATTATAGTGACTCAATAATATTTGGCAAAGACTTTTCAACAAGATTGCGGAACATTAATTTATTTTCGATTGATTTACTGGTGTCAAGGCAACAACCTTTCTCGCAAAAGAGATAGTGATCGACTTCAGGAAGCAAAGCGGTGCACACACCCCAGTTTACATTGATGGCTTCGAAGTAGATGTGTTCCTAGTTCCTCGAAGTAAATATCACCAGCAACTTGTCTAAGCTACCATCTACCTCATTGGAGACCCTCGGACTCTTTAATTGGACTTTATCTTGCTTTATACGTTATTCCCGTTATCCTGTATCTGTACACTGTGGACAGCTCGATTGTAATTATGTATAGACTCCACTGACTGGGTAGCATGCAACAAAAATCTTTTCACTGCACATTGGTACATATGACATTAAGCTAAAACTTTCTTGTACTCGTCTTTTTTTCTTTTATAGTGAGGTGAGGAGATAAGAGGGGTTAGAATACCCTGGAATGGATGATAAGATGAAGCCTCTGTTCCTAGATCTTCAGTTGTACTAGCCAGGTCTGGTTCTTTTGCGGACACATTTTTGTCATTAAAATGGACCAGATTTGAAGCCTCATAACTCACATGTCATATAGTCATAGAGCTGTACAGCACAGAAGCAGGCTCTTCGGCCCATCTTCTCCATGCTGACCATGTTGGCACACTGGGCTACATTTGCCTACATTTGACCCATAGCCATTAAATCATTCCTGTCCACATACCTACCAATAGTCTTTTAAAAGTCGGAAGTGTATCCACTTCTATAGCTTCCTCTGGCAGCTCATTCCGGATACGGACTACCCTCAAAGTAAAAACGTTGCCCCCGAGGTCCCTCTTAAATCTATGCTCTCTAGTTTTTGAATCCTCTCCTCTAACCACTGCCATCTATAACAAACAGTGGCTCAATGGTGACCCCCTGTGGCTTCCAGTCAAAAACTGGAAATAATTAAATTGTTTCTCTTTGGTATATATTTAGGAGATTTAAACCGCAGATGCTGGTTTATACCGGAGATAGACACAAAAAGCTGGAGTAACAGCCGATTAGGCAGCTTCTCTGGAGAAAATGAATAGGTGACATTTTGGGTCAGGACCCCTCTTCAGACTGAAGAATGGTTCTAAAGAAGGGTTCTGACCCGAAACGTCACCTGTTCCTTTTCTCCAGAGATGCTGCGTGACCCGCTGAGTTACTCCAGCATTTTGAGTCTATGTGTGAAACATTAGCCCTGCTTGCCTTTCTAAAGATGCTACCTGCCTGATCTACTGGGTGTTGCAAGCATTTTCTGTTTTTATTTCACAGACAGTAACTTGACTGGACCAGCATCTTCTGTTCCTTGTGTCTAAACTTGACTGGAGTGCCTGTTGCAAAATAACTCTTCGAGACCTTAACAGAATGTTGGTTGTCCTTTTCTTTGATGGAGGGACAATGAAGATAAAAGGACCAAGCAAAATTACAATTTATAAAAGCTTGGGATTCTTTTCTCATGTGGGCATATCCCCAACCTTATTGAAGTGCATTTCTATTGCTAGAAATTCGAATCAATAAAATCTGAAATATCTGAATGCTAATGGAATTAGCCCATACCCTGAGGGGATGAAGAGATGAGTCCAAATACAAAAATAATATCATTACATTTGCCTCATCTGGACTACATTGTTTCAATGGTTCAATGCTCTTTGATGGTCACGTATGCATTGCAGTGAAATTCTCTTTACATTGCTCACACTTGCACGAGCCATTGATTCATACAGTGTGGAAACAGGCCCTTCGGCCCAACTTCCCTAAGCCGATCAACATATCCCATCTACACTAGCCCCACCTGCCTACGTTTGGCCCAGATCCCTCTAAACCTATTCTATCCATGTACCTGTCTAAATGAGTCTTAAACGTTGTGATAGTCCCTCCCTCTAGTCCCTGTCTCAACTACCTCCTCCGGCAGCTCATTCCATACACCCACCACCCTTTGTGTAAAAAAGTTACCCCTCAGGTTCCCATTAAATGTTCTCCCTGCTCATCTTAAACCTATGTCCTCCGGCTGTCGACTCCCCTGCTCTGAGCAGAAGACTCTGCGTCTACACGATCCATTCCTCTCATGTCGCTATATTTTGGCGCCATTTACAAAAGTCTGAAGTCTAGTCTGGGTGCTCAATGTTCACATCAATGTACAGCACAGTTTTGTCACAATGTGGAATTTTTGGGTTCTGTTTCAGATTTCCAGCTTCTGCAGGATTTTGCTTTTCATGTACCAAAGCGATGTTTGACTAATGGAGGACAGTCTGACTTTGGTGTCGAAGAAAATTACAGTATTTGATAATAGGACTGAACCTTAAGCTTATAGCTGGACCAGCTAAATTCAGAGGTAGAGAGGCATAGTCAAACGGTGTGGAAACAAGCTCTTCCACCCAACTTGCCCACACCAACTGAATCGTCCTGAACGGTTAACTTCTGCTCACTTTTTAACTACTTGCTCCGTTTTTCTTATTGTTCCGAGCAATACATAACACCGATCAACATGCCCCATCTACACCATTCCCAACAGCCTGCGCTTGGCCCATATCCCTCTAAACCTATCCTATCCATGTACCTGTACAAATGTTTTTTTTAATGTTGTGATAGTATCCGATAATCTCTATGTCATGTTTAAGAAGGAACTGCAGATGCTGGAACAATCCAAGGTAGACAAAAATGCTGGAGAAACTCAGCGGGTGAGGCAGCATCTATGGAGCGAAGAAATGGGTGATGTTTCAGACTGAAGAAGTGTCTAGACCCGAAACGTCACCCAGTCCTTCGCTCCATAGTTGCTGCCTCACCCGCTGAGTTTCTCCAGCATTTTTGTCTACCTTCTATAAGTTATGTCCTCATTTTTCTCTACTTACATTAGAAAGCATTGGAAATATTCAGCCCATCAGCATGAAGGGTCTCGACCCAAAACATCACCCATTCCTTCTCTCCAGAGAACTGCCTGTCCCGCTGAGTTATTCCAGCATTTTGTATCTATCTTCTGCCTAAATTAAATCTCTGCAGCCCTCCACTCTAGCAATCTTACCCCTTTTGATTTATTTTCCCATTCCCGATCCTTTATTCTGCATCTCTAAATATTCCTTGCTTTGCAGTTCATTGATTTGAAACATCAGCCATTTCCACGTTCCAAAGATGCTGCTTGCCTTGCTATTTACAACACTATTCTAATTCAATTACAAAACCTGCAGTATTTTGGGTTATTTTTCTCTCTCATCAAGCAGAAATCCACCTGCGCCAGAGGATTGTAAGGTATTGAAGAATTAACAGCATCACTTGCCAATATTTAGGCAACATCTGACAAAATTACAACATAAAATGACAGTCGTCATAGATAGGGTAGACAGTCAGAATCTTTTTCCCCCACAAGATAAAAAAAAACAAATACTAGAGGGTATAGCCTTAAGGTGAGAGGGGTAAAGTTTACAAGAGACGCACAGGGCAATTTTAATTTTACACAGTGGTGAGGGCCTGTTATATGCTGCCAGGGGAGGTGGTAAAGGCAGATGTGTTAGTGGCATTTAAGAGGCTTTTAGATTGGCACATGGATATGCAGGGAATGGGTTATGTGGAGGTCGATAAGTGATGGTCTTGGCATCATGTTCAGCACAGACATTGTGGGCCGAAGGACCTTTTCTCTGTTGTACTGTTCTAGGTTTTATGTTCGAAAGGTGATCAAGGCAAATCGAGGCACAGAGGCATTCAAGATGTTTAAAAAGTGCATTGAAAATATATCAGTTGAACAGATTATTAAGACCATAAATTATTTAGGCATATATCGTTAAATATTTGCTAAAAAGATGCATTAAGATACAAATTTTTGAATAGTTTAGTTCACATTGTGAACAAATTAGAAAATAGTCACAGAACTATGTACCTGCACCCAAAGTCTCCCTGGTGAGAGGGAAATACCTGATAATTTAAAAAAAAATCACAAGTTTAAATTATCACAAATGGGGCGGCAAGGTGGCGTAGTTGCTGCCTTACAGCACTTGCAGCAGCAGAGACCCGGGTTCGATCCTGACTACGGGTGCTGTCAGTACGGAGTTTATACGTTCTCCCTGTGACCTCGTGGATTTTCTGCAAGATCTTTGGTTTCCTCCCACACTCCAAAGACGTACAGGTCTGTAGGTTAATTGACTTGGTATAAATATAAAATTGTCCCTAATGCGTGTGGGATGGTATTAATATGTGGGGATCGTTAGTTGGTGTGGACACAGTGGGCCGAAGGGCCCGTTTCCGCCCTGTATCTCTAAACTAAACTAAATCAGGCATTTATACAACCTTTAAATTGTTCTGCTTCATAAATTGATAAAGGTTGTATAAATGTGTAGGAAAGAACTGCAGATGCTAGTTCATACTGACGATAGACACAACATGCTGGAGTAACTCAGCGGGACAGGCAGCATCTCTGGAGAGAAGGAATGGATGACGTTTCGGGTAGAGACCCTTCTTCAGTGGGTCCGTCTTGGTGTGGAGTTGTATAAATGTCCAATTTAAATTTGTGACTTTTTTATTTTTAATTTATCAAATTATCAAATATTTCCGAGTTTTGTCCAGAGTTTTATGCACAAACCAGTAACAATTATCATCAAAACGTTATGCTGTTACGTTCTGCCCCTTCCTTCTATGTTCAGTTTAATGGACAGCAAAGTGCAAGGGATAAATGATGTTCACAGTCGTCTACGAGGCTGAGGCAACATTCAAACAATCTCAAATGATTAAGGGACCCAGACACTCATGTGTGACCAGGTCCACAAATGGATTTATATCAATCTTCTGACTGGGTTTGCAGATAACTACCAGCAAATCGTACGTGTCCAATTCTATTAGTCACTGTGTATTGCGTGGGCAGATTTCATTTTCCCCATTGCCCGATTCTGTATCTTGCACAAACATGTCTAGAAAATGGACTGCAGCATTTTTACCGTGCTAAATAAATGTGTGCCATTAGCCGCGATGGCGAACTGGAAGTCCAAGAAAAATAGTTTGGGCCACCTTGTTTGGAAAAAAATGTTATTGTAATTTACTCATTCGTCTAGTTTACTATTGTCACGTGGACATAAGCTTTTGTTGGGTGCTTAGTATTAGTTTAGAGATACAGCGTGGAAACATGGCCCTTCGGCCCACCAAGTCCGCGCCGGCCAGCAATCCCCGTACACTAGGACTATCCTACACACTAGGGAGAATTTACATTTATACCAAGTCAATTAACCTACAACCCTGTACGTTTTTAGAGCGTGGGAGGAAACGGAAGATCTCAGAGAAAACCCAAGCAGGTCACGGGGAGAACGTACAATCTCCGCACAGACAGCACCCGCGATCAGTATCGAACCCCGGTCTTTGGCGCTGTAAGGCAGTAGCTCTACCACTGTGCCACCGAAGATTGGATGATGTATAGTCTTTTGACTGGTGCTGTCCAGGCAAAAGACTATACATTAATCCAATCAAGCTGTTATGGGAATGAATAAAACCACACACAGAGTTTCCCTGCGACATACTCAGTTCGCCTCAGTGACGGCATTAGAAATGGGTCAGTGTTGTTAAAGAGATTTGTTCCTTAACAGCTTTGGACCGCCACAGAGAATAGTGGGGGGGGGAGGGGTAGACACAAAATGCTGGAGTAACTCACCAGGATTTAAACCAGCATCTGCAGTTCTTTCCTACACATAGTGGAGGGGGTATGGATTTGAGCGGGAGAATGGGAAATTGGAGGGAGTGTGTGATGAGATTGGGAGGGGGGGGGGGGGGGGGTGGATTTTAACAACACAATGGCCCGCTTTAAACTGCTGTGATCAGACTCGGAATAAGTCGGGATCAGAGCATGAAAGCACAATTGTACGCAGTGCCCCGGCCAGCGGACGTCTTTTAAATACAGGATAAACAGCAAATGATTTATAAAATATAATATTTTATTTATTATCATTTGTTTTATATATGATTATTTTATAACATCATAATAATATGGGGCGACACAGTGGCACGGCGGTAGAGTTGCTGCCTTGCAGTGCCAGAGACCCGGGTTCGATCCTGATCACAGGTGCGGTTTGTGCGGAGTTTGTACGTTCTCCCCGTGACCTTTTTCTGGCACCCCGGTTTCCTCCCGCACTCCAAAGGCGTACAGGTTTGTAGGTTAATTGGCTTTAGTATAATTGTAAATTGTCCATAGTGTGTAGGATAGTGCTAGTGTAAGGGGTGATCGCTGATCGGCGCGGACTCGGTCGGCCGAAGGGTCTGTTTCCGCGCTGTATCGCTAAACTAAACAAATGGAGGAATTTTGTTAGTCAGAGGGTGGTGAATCTGTGGAACTCATTGCCGCCAATGGCTGTGGATGCCAAGTCAATGGGTATTTTTAAGGAGGAGATTAAACAAAATATCTCAGTGACGTGCCTTTAAATCACTCACGATTCATTACTTTCATCAAGCTGCATACATTTTAATTAAACTGCAGAGCTCCAAGATCAAACTTTTGAGACAATATTTGTCAATAAATAATTAACATGAGCTGCGCGTATTGATGGCAGCATCATGGAGTGAAAATACTATCGGCAAAAGAAACCCGCATCAGGGGGAAACCGCGTAAAGGATCCTATCTAAAAAAACGGGACGGCACGGTGGCACAGCGGTAGAGTTGCTGCCTTACAACATCAGAGACCCGGGTTCAATCCTGTCCGGGTGACCTGCGTGGGTTTTCTCCGGATGCTCCGGTTTCCTCCCACACTCCAAAAACGTACAGGTTTGTAGGTTAATTGGCTTTGGTAAAATTGTAAATTGCCCCTAGTGTGTGTAGGAAACTGTGGAATGTTTTGTTTTCAATGCACGATGCACATATTAGAACAGACACAAATGGATCCAATTTCTGGGCACGTCTCCTCCGTGTCTCAGCGCTGTCTCGAACCTTCAACTCCAGGGCCGTACGTCACGGTGAATGGAAGCAGGGAAGCAAGCTGCAGAATCAGATGTTCCCGTAACGCACGAAGATGTCATAGTGCTCCTAGTCCGCATTACAATCCACCCTCCCATTAACCGTTCTTCATCTTTTGTTCATTGTTAATTTGCTGATTTTCAGTGATGATTCAATGGTACATAGGTGCAGGGAAATTCTCTTTTTGCATGCAGCCCACAAAAGAGTCGACACGTTTCCGGTGTTACAAAAGTCCTCGTTAGAGTCATTTGTGTTTAAGAAGGAACTGCAGATGCTGGAAAATCGAAGCTGCTGCACCCACTGAGTTTCTCCAGCATTTTTGTGTACCCTCATTAGAGTCATATTGGTCCGTATTCATTCTCGCGTGTGTGTGTGCATTTTCCTCCCCCCCCCCCACCGGGTCCCTCTGAGTTCTCGCTGGGTCCCTCTTTCAATTTGTTAATTTGTCAGAGAGAGCATGGTGGTGCAGCGGTGGAGTTGCTGCCTCACGGCACCCGACAAAGATAAATTGCAAAGCTTCAAGGAGACAGATAGGGATAGGGATACGTAGAGTGCTTACAATGTTTAAAGTCCTCTTGATGTTTTACAATAATTCTGTTTTAAAGAAGGTTGAAACTTAGCATGCGTAGCTGACACTCACTGCAGTTTACTTTGGTCAGATTCTGTTCTCTGTTGTCAAAGGACAAACGACAATCGTCAAACAATGAAGTAAGGCCATTTTTCTTATCTGTAATGGGGTGACATTTAGCTGTGTTTACTGTTCTGTGTTTTCCGGCGGTGAATGGTCTGTGAGTGTTTTAAAACCATTTGGGGAAAAGGGAAAATTCCTGAAGTGCTTGCTATGATAAACAGAATATCAAAAGGAAAGTCTGTATATAAGGAGCAGATTAATCTTTGTTCGTTGAGCAATCTCCTACATTGCTCCCAGTGATCAATGTATTTGGCGCTCTTGAATAAAGTCTTGATCGTCTTTTCCGTTATTTGTGTTGTGTATCAAGGTTTTCTTTAACTCATCAGAGACCCGGGTTTGATCCTGACTACTGGTGCTGTCTGTGTGGAGGTTGTACATTCTCTCTGTGACCGCGTGGGTTTCTTCCGGGAACCTGCGGTTTCCTCCCACACTCCAAAGACATATCGATTTATAGATTAATTGGCTTGGTATAATTGCAAATTGTTCCTATTGTGTGTAGGATAGCGTTAGGGTGCGAGGTTCGCTGGTCGGCGCAGACTCGGTGGGCCGAAGGGCCTGTTTCCGCGCCGCATCTCCAAAACTAAAATTAAATAAAACCAAACATTTTTTTCAGGGTTATAAATTGTTACTTGTGTGGCAATGAATCTTCAGCTATTCACTTTACATACATGACTTAGATGCATTGCATTGTTAGGTAAGAAAGTGACCAACAAGAACATTTTCTTCAGGATTATAAATTATTAGCGTGGTATCGCAGAATTCAGCAATGAGCTTTCAGCCCAAGAGGGCCGGTGAGCAGACCGGCTGCGGGAGGGAGTGCACAGCCTAGATGGGGGAGTGGACCGCTGGAGGCCCTGCAGCAGCCTGGGGCTCGGCTGGACCGGGAGCCGCTCCCAGAGGCCGAGCATGTAGACCGGACGAGACCTACAGCGATGGAACAGCGGCGGAGGACACCACTGCTACGTTTGGACAGACCGACCCTGCAACATCGTCATGACAACTGGCCTTCATGGACAGGCCAAGAATCCTGCACTTACAAATATTGGGACTGGGAAATGGCGCCAGACTGGTGACTCTGTATATTGTCTCAGTGTACTACTGCCATGCTTCGGCAGCACGGTGGTGCAGCGGTAGAGTTGCTGCTTTACAGCGCTTGCAGCGCCAGAGTCCCGGGTTCAATCCCAACTATGGGTGCTGTCTGTACGGAATTTGTACGTTCTCCCCGTGACCTGCGTGGGTTTTCTCCGAGATCTTCGGTTTCCTCCCGCACTCCAAAGACATACAGGTTTGTAGGTTAATTGGCTTGGGTTTGTATACTTGGTATAAATATAAATTGTTCCTACTGTATGTAGGCTTGTGTTAATGTGCGGGGATCGCTGGTTGTTGCGGACTCGGTAGGCCGAAGGGCCTGATTCCGTGCTGGATCTCTAAACTAAACTGAAAGACTAAACTAAACCACACTTGTACTGTATCTGTATGTAAGTGCTTATGTATAGTGAGAATTGAACTGTATACAAAAATGAATTTCACTGAACCTCGGTACAAGTGACAAACATAGTACCATACCACAGCTGCTGTTTACACTTTACATACATGACTTAGATAGATGACATTGCTAAGTAACAACATTGCCTACAAGAACATTTTTTATAGGATTATAAACTGTTACTAGCGGGGAATTGGCAATGAGCACTCAGCTGTTTACACTTTACATACGTGATTTAGATCCATTTACAATAGCTAAGAAAGCAAATGATCTACAAGATTATCATTTCTAAAAACAAACAGATGACAGAATGAGAAAGAAAGTAGATAGACTACGATGTGGGGAAAAAGTGAGTGCTCCACTGTTCAATAGCAGTTTGACTTCATTAGGCACCATCTGACACAGATGATATTTAATTTGATGTGCTAAGGATCCATGGCAATAGGTTTTCTAGCATCATGACAAGCTTCAAAAGCAAGATTGTAAAATATAAACAGAGCCTACCTTTCATAGCTTCAATGTTTTTCCTATCAAGGAAAAAAATAAATGTTAATCCATGTCATTTAGAATTACAATAGTGTAGAAGTTAATTACTGAAAATTATGATACATATAACACTCATTATAACGGACCATGAGAGGGGGGGGGGGGATTGTGTCCGTTATTACTTATTGTCCGCTATAGCCAGGTACGCTCCAACCATCTGGTCACACCATTACATTGTTAACGTAGTTACCGTGTTAAATGTTTATAGTCAGAGTCATAGAGTGATACAGCGTGGAAACAGACCCTTCGGCCCAACTTGGCCACACCGGCCAACATGCCCCATCTACACGAGTCCCACCTGCCTACATTTGGCCCATTAGCCGGGAAGTGGTGTTAGGTAAATTGAATGGATTAAAGGCCGATAAATCCCCAGGGCCAGACAGGCTTCATCCCAGAGTACTTAAGGAAGTAGCCCCAGAAATAGTGGATGCATTAGTGATAATTTTTCAAAACTCTTTAGATTCTGGAGTAGTTCCTGAGGATTGGAGGGTAGCTAATGTAACCCCACTTTTTAAAAAGGGAGGGAGAGAGAAAACGGGGAATTACAGACCAGTTAGTCTAACATCGGTAGTGGGGAAAATGCTAGAGTCAGTTATTAAAGATGGGATAGCAGCACATTTGGAAAGTGGTGAAATCATTGGACAAAGTCAGCATGGATTTATGAAAGGTAAATCATGTCTGACGAATCTTCTAGAATTTTTCGAGGATGTAACTAGTAGAGTGGATAAGGGAGAACCAGTGGATGTGTTATATCTGGACTTTCAGAAGGCTTTCGACAAGGTCCCACATAAGAGATTAGTATGCAAACTTAAAGCACACGGTATTGGGGGTTCAGTATTGATGTGGATAGAGAACTGGCTGGCAGACAGGAAGCAAAGAGTAGGAGTAAACGGGTCCTTTTCAGAATGGCAGGCAGTGACTAGTGGGGTACCGCAAGGCTCAGTGCTGGGACCCCAGCTATTTACAATATATATTAATGATCTGGATGAAGGAATTGAATGCAACATCTCCAAGTTTGCGGATGACACGAAGCTGGGGGGCAGTGTTAGCTGTGAGGAGGATGCTCGGAGGCTGCAAGGTGACTTGGATAGGTTGGCGGAGTGGGCAAATGCATGGCAGATGCAGTATCATGTGGATAAATGTGAGGTTATCCACTTTGGTGGTAAAAACAGGAAAGTAGACTATTATCTGAATAGTGGTCGATTAGGAAAAGGGGAGATGCAACGAGATCTGGGTGTCATGGTACACCAGTCATTGAAAGTAGGCATGCAGGTGCAGCAGGCAGTGAAGAAAGCGAATGGTATGTTAGGATTCATAGCAAAAGGATTTGAGTATAAGAGCAGGGAGGTTCTACTGCAGTTGTCAGGGTCTTGGTGAGGCCACACCTGGAGTATTGCGTACAGTTTTGGTCACCAAATCTGAGGAAAGACATTCTTGACATAGAGGGAGTACAGAGAAGGTTCACCAGACTGATTCCTGGGATGGCAGGACTTTCATATGAAGAAAGACTGGATAGACTCGGCTTGTACTAGCTAGAATTTAGAAGATTGAGGGGGGATCTTATAGAAACTTACAAGATTCTTAAGGGGTTGGACAGGCTAGATGCAGGAATATTGTTCCCGATGTTGGGGAAGTCCAGAACAAGGGGTCACAGTTTAAGAATAAGGGGGAAGTCTTTTAGGACCGAGATGAGAAAATCATTTTTCACACAGAGAGTGGTGAATCTGTGGAATTCTCTGCCACAGAAGGTAGTTGAGGCCAGTTCATTGGCTATATTTAAGAGGGAGTTAGATGTGGCCCTTGTGGCTAAAGGGATCAGGGGGTATGGAGAGAAGGCAGGTACAGGATACTAAGTTGGATGATCAGCCATGATCATATTGAATGGCGGTGCAGGCTCGAAGGCCGAATGGCCTACTCCTGCACCTATTTTCTATGTTTCTATCCCTCTAAACCTGTCCTACCCATGTACCTGTCTAATTGATGGCCCCTGCCTCAACTACCTCCTCTGGAAGCTCGTCCCATACACCTGCCACCCCTTGTGTAAAAAATCCTCTCCTATCCATGTACCTGTCTAACTGTTTCTTAAACGTTGGATAGTCCCTGCCTCAACTACCTCCTCTGGCAGCTTGTTTCAATGATACTTTATTGTTACATGTACCTAGGTACAGTCGAATGCTTTGTTTTTGTATACAATCCGGGTAAAAGCAATACTGCAGACCACACCGAGGCAGTACACAAAGTGTCGCCAAGTTTCGGGCGCCAACAAAGTTTCAACACTTCTCGGTCTTATCTTCTTGGAGGGGGGGGACTATGTATAAACACAGCTGTAATTTCTACATAGTGAAATCAAAATGTATAAAAATGGCCTTTATAAAAATCTGACAATGTGCACTTTAACCACATGTGATTTTTTTCTATTACAAATCTCAAATTGAGGAGTACAGAGGCAAATATATAAATGATGGGTCTTTGTCCCAAATATTATGGAGGGCACTGAACCAGCAGAGTAGAGAAATTGTTGTAAATCTTTACCTCTTTTGTTTCTTGTAGTTCTCCAGCTGCACAGTTTGTAGTTGCTTATAATGCTCCATGTCACATTGTTCACCGATATCTTCCAAATACAGCAAGTGTCCCTCCAGCTCTTCAAAGTCTTCTTCCAACTGAGCTGCAAGAGATGGAAAAACAATGGTCTCACTTTAAACATAACTAAATAATAAACTGTCCATGAGTATAGGCACGGTGGCGTAGCGGTAGACATAATGCCTTACAGCGCCAGAGACCCGGGTTCGATCGTGGCCACGGGTGCTTGTCTGTACGGAGTTTGTACTTTCTCCCCGTGACCCGAGTGGGTTTTCTCCGAGATCTTAGGTTTCCGCCCACACTCGAAAGACGTACAGGTTTGTAGGTTAGTGTTAATGTGCGGGGATGGCTGGTTGGTGGTTGGTGCGTACTCGTTGGGCCGAAGGGCTTGTTTTCGAGCTATATCTCTAACCTAAACAAAACTATATTGCCAATGATTAATGAAACTTACTGTAGTGTGTATTACAGTCACTTTACATCACAAACTGCATTTTCCGTGCACTCATTAACTCTTTATCGCAGGAGTGGTACGCTGGTAACTTGCCCGTGCTGACCAAGAAGCCCCATCTACACTACTCCCACCTGCCTGCATTTGGCCCAAATCCCTCTAAACCTGTCCTATCCATGTATCTGTCCAAATGTCCCTTAAATGTTGTTACAGTTCTTTCCTCAACAGCCTCTTTTGGCAGCCCGTTCCATACACTCTTTGTGTTAGAGAGTTGGCCCTCTGGTTCCTATTAAATCTTTCCCCTCAAACCTTCAATGTTCTCTGGTTCTTGATTCCCCTATGCTGGGCACAAGACTGTGCATCTAACCTTATTCTTTCACAAAAAACGTCTGTTTTATGTCCAGTTGTAGCACCCAAATGAAAAGTATAAAGGTCGTTGCAGTATTAATTGCATCTTTTGATAAGATATGTGGAATATTTTGTTCCACTTTTAGTCATCTCTCTTTCACCTTCTTCTAGTGCACTGATGTAGAAACAAGGAACTGCAGATGCTGGTTTATACCAAAGATAGACACAAAGTGCTGGCCTGTCCCACTTGGCGATTTTGCCGGCGTCATATCAGTGTCGTCAAAAGATTTTGAACATTTCAAAATCCAGCGGCGGCAAAAAAAGTGGTTGCGACACTTGAAAAAACACCGCGCATCATACGTCATCACGCCGCGTATTTTTCGGTGATATGATACGTCAGTCAATGATGCCGGCAGTCGCCGAAAAAATCACCAAGTGGGACAGGCCCTTTAGGCAGTATCTCTGAAGAAAAAGGATAGGTGATGTTTTGGGTCGGGACCCTTTTTCAGACAGAGGTTCTGAGCTACAACTCAAAATATTTATCACTATTATATACCCTTATATCATTGTCAGTTCAGTTTAATTTATTATCACAGTAAAAAGCTTTTGTTGCGAGCTATCCAGTCAGCAGAAAGACAATACATGATTACAATCAAGCCATTTACAGTGTATACATACATGATAGGGGAATAACGTTTAGTGCAAGGTAAAGCCAGCAAAGTCCAATCAAGGATAGTCCGAGGGTCACCCACCAATGCGGTAGATAGTAGTTCAGCACTGCTATCTGGTTGTGGAAGCATGATTCAGTTGCCTGATAACAGCTGGGAAGAAACTGTCCCTGAATCTGGAGGTGTGTGCGTTTTCAGACTTCTCTACCTTTTGCCTGATGTGAGGGGGGAAGAGGGAGTGGCCAGGGTGCGACTCATCCTTGATTATGCTGCTGGCCTTGCGGAGGCAGCGTGAGGTATAAATGGAGTCAATAGGTTGGTTTGTATGATGGCCTGGGCTCTGTCCACAATTTGCTGCAATTTCTTGTGGTCTTGGATGGAGCTGTTCCCAAACCAAGCTGTGATGCATCCTGATAAAACAATTTCTATGGTCCCTCAACAACTTCTTACTTCAATTTTGATGTTAGGTTATCATCCAATATGCATGGTAGCCTCATCATTTTCCTCAGATACCTCAAATACTTCCTACCAGCCTGCTTCCTTCAAGTGCTAGTCCATCCTGATTTCTTCATTGACTCCACGCTAGTGTTCCAAGATGGCGTCACTTTTCTCTCAAATGGTGATGAACAGCTCACTATGATTAACAGGAATCCACTTCAACTATTTGGTATTAGGTTATGGTGTGATAGTAGTTTCATTAATCCAAACAAATTGTTGTTGTCATAAATAAGCGGAAAATCACAGGCAGCCAGAATTTATGAACAGATTATTTCATGCTTGGTAAAGGATATGACTCATGTCCCTTGCATCCTCAAAATGATCGAATTTAAGTCATAACTAATAGTGAAAAATGATAGGTATGATCAATGCAGTTGTAATAATGTTGGTAAATATCCATAACTACATAACACAATTAACTGTTCCCATGGCTGAATGCAGGACAGAGAAGACTGATCTCAGCTTAATCTTATGCTAGCCGGAGAACTGGGAAGGGGGAGGGATGGAGAGAGAGAGAGAGAAAGAGGGAAAGCAAGAGTTACTTGAAGTTAGAGAAGTCAATATTAATACCGCTGGGGTGCAAGCTGCCCAAGTGAAATATGAGATGCTGTTACTCCAATTTGCGTTGGGCGTCACTCTGACAATGGAGGAGGCCCAGGACCAAAAGGTCAGTGTGGGAATGGGAGGGGGAGTTAAAGTGTTTAGCAACCGGGAGATCAGGTAGGTTTAGGCGGACTGAGCGGAGGTGTTCAGCGAAACAATCGCCGAGCCAGCGCTTGGTCTCGCCGATATATAGGAGTCCACACCTGGAACAGCGGATACAGTAGATGAGGTAGTCAGAGACGGTAAGACTGGTCGGAGAACTGGGAAGGGGGCGGGTTGGAGAGAGAGAGAGAGGGAAAGCAAGGGTTACTAGGGTTAATATTTGCAATAATCACCTTGTTTTGGCATCATTTCGCAGTCAAAACTGCAGCTAGCCATAAAGGTCCTTCGCAGTTGTGTTATATATTGCGTGCTATGTTTACAAACCTGTTGCGTTGCTGCTACAAGGAAGAATTTCATTGGTCCGTTTCGGGACATACAACAATAAAACACGCTTGACACTCTTAAGTCTACTTTCTTGGTCAATCGCATGGTCATCGTCACTTGGTCATGGCCATGTCTGTCCAAACACGTACTAAGACTGTGGCCCTGGTTCTGGACTCCCAATGTTGGGTGAGTCCAGAACCTGGGGCCACAGTCTTAGAATAAAGGGGAGGCCATTTAAGACTGAGGTGAGAAAAAACTTTCACCCAGAGAGTTGTGAATTTGTGGAATTCCCTGCCACAGAGGGCAGTGGAGGCCAAATCACTGGATGGATTTAAGAGAGAGTTAGATAGAGCTCTAGGGGCTAGTGGAGTCAAGGGATATGGGGAGAAGGCAGGCACGGGTTATTGATTGGGGACGATCAGCCATGATCACAACGAATGGCGGTGCTGGCTCGAAGGGCCGAATGGCCTCCTCCTGCACCTATTTTCTATGTATTCTATGTATAGGTTTGTAGGTTAATTGGCTTAGTAAATGTAAAAAATGTCCCTAGTGTGTGTAGGATAGTGTGGGGATTGCTGGTCGGCGTGGACCGGTGGGTCGAAGGGCTGGTTTCCTCGCTGTATCTCTAAACTAAATTAAACTTATCCCACATTCTCCCTTAGCACCCAAAAATTAAAAGAAAATGTTTTGAATATACTCAAACAGTTCTCTGAAAAGAAAATAAGTCAGTGAGTTTGCTTCAATTCTTCAGTCAGCAGGCTTCTAGCTCAGTTTAGTTTAGAGATACAGCGTGGGAACAAGCCCTTCAACCCACCAAGTCCACGCCAACCAGCGATCCCCATACACTAGCCCTATCCTACGCACTAGGAACAATTTACAATTACCAAAGCCAATTAACCTACAAACCTGCACGTCTTTGGAGTGTGGGAGGAAACCGGAGTGCCCGTGGAAAACCCACGCGGTCACGGGGAGAAACTGCGTACAGACGGCACCCGTGGTCAGGATCGAACCCGGGTCTCTCGCGCTGTGAGGCAGCAACTCTACCGCTGCGCCACTGTGCTGCACCTAAACCAGTTCTGCAACAGGGTCAAGCGAATGAGGTGTTAAACAGTTAAAATAAGTGTGCCAGAAATACCAAGGCCACTACAGCTTTAGATTATCAAATTACCATTTTTCCTTGCCATCAATCAGAAATATAAACAGCGTTGAAATTATAATCACAATGTTTATATCTGCAAATAGCTAGCAGACAAGAGAACGGGTGGGTTGCAATAAAGGCATTGATTGTATGATGTTACTATAATTTTGTTCCATCAAATGTGAGGCAGTCTGCCAGAGAGGCTGCCTGACCCGCTGAGTTACTCCAGCACTCTGTGAAACGTCACCCGTCCATGTTCGCCAGAGATGCTGCCTGACCAGCTGAGTTACTCCAGCACTCTGTGACTTAAAAAAAACCTGATAATGGGGAATCTGCATAGTAGCTGTAGTATTGGTGAATGATATGTGGGGTAAGGATCTCCCAGATGCCACCTATGGTTGAATGCTACCCAAGTTCGCTGGGTCTGTGCAGAAGGAAACAATGGCAAATGATGGCCAAGGAAACTCAAATGAATAAAAACGTAACCATTCAACAAGATGTCCTGAGATGAGCCACAGAACCAACGGACTGGCGGGCTGCCGAGAACAACCCAGCAGGGGCCCGGCAAAAACAAAGGGGGACCCGGCGTAGAAGGGGCTGCCGAGAACAAAGGGGGACCCGGCGTGGGGGGGAGGGGGCCATTGAGAACCAAGAGGGAGTTGGTGTGTAGAGGAAATGCAGAGAACATTGCTGATCATGCGCAGCGAACAACAGAATCATATCTAACGATATCTCCTCCACATCATTGTGAAAGGTGTCTCTGTAGTCGCCATGAACAGGCTCACCTGGAACACCAGGTGGCGCCACCAGCAGTGGCTGCCTCGTCAACAGTCTGTCTGTCCTTTCTTCTCTGTTATTTTTAGTATGTGTTAAAAATTATGTTTTAGTGTTCCTTGGTTTGTTTTATGTGGGGTGTGACGGGTGGTGGGGTTGGGGGAAACTTTGTTTCAATCTCTTACCTCGACGGAGATGCGATTTTCTTTCCGTATCGTATCTCCGTCCACACTGCGGCCTAATATCGTGGAGTTTGCGACCTTTCCTGGAGACCGACCCGGCGATCCAAGCCGCGGGACTTTAACATTGCGGAGCTTGCTATCCCTTTGCCGGGGATCGAAGCTCCAACCGCGGGGTCTGTGGACTTGAACATCGTGAAGCCTGTGGCTTCTGGTAAGAAGAGGCCGACTTGGGAGCTCCACGAGAGTTTCAACCGCCCCGACGCGGTAGTTACGATCACCCCGACGGGGGCTTCGATCGTCGGCTGCGAGGGCTTTGATCGCCCCGACTACGGATGGTTTGACTGCCCCAACCGCGAGAGAACAAAGAGGAAGAAGTTCTGCAGCGATTAGTGATCGCCCTGTAATCTACACACACTAGAGACAACTTTACAACATTACAGAAGCCAATTAACCTACAAACCTGTACGTCTTTGGAGTGTGAGAGGAAACCGGAGCACCTGGAGAAAACTCAGAGAGAACGTGCAAACTCCATATAGACAGCACCCGTAATCAGGATCCATGCTGGGTCTCTGGTGCTGTAAGGCAGCAACTCTACTGCTGCGCCACTATGCCTCCCCACCCCGGCCTGCTGAGTTACTCCAAACACTTTGTCTCTATCTTAAACCAAAATGCCAAGTGAGTAAGCAGATTCAGCATCAGTAGAGAAATTTGAAATCAGATATCCTACCTAAAGCAGTTAATTATCTCACCCCAGGACACCAATGTACTAGTTATTCAGTGCCGTGCCCTACACCTGACCTCCTTCAGTTGTTTTATCAGTAACCTTCCTTCACAACAAGAGGATTTCAATATAGGAGTAAAGAGGTTCTTCTGCAGTTGTATAGGGCTCTGGTGAGACCACATCTGGAGTATTGTGTACAGTTTTGGTCTCCTAATTTGAGGAAGGACATCCTTGTGATTGAGGCAGTGCAGCGTAGGTTCACTAGATTGATCCCTGGGATGGCGGGACTGTCATATGTGGAAAGATTAAAAAGACTAGGCTTGTATTCACTGGACTTTAGAAGGATGAGGGGGAATCTTATAGAAATATAAAATTATAAAAGGACTGGACAAGCTAGATGCAGATTTTTTTTCCCCAATGTTGGGCGAGTCCAGAACCAGGGGCCACAGTCTTAGAATAAAGGGGAGGTCATTTAAGACAGAGGTGAGAAAAAACGTTTTCACCCAGAGAGTTGTGAATTTATGGAATTCCCTGCCACAGAGGGCCGTGGAGGCCAAATCACTGGATGGATTTAAGAGAGTT